>OY728125.1:1584232791-1584832791 GCA_963277665.1 Viscum album
CTCCTCATTACTCAATGTGGGGTTTCCATAATCCACTCCCTAGGAGGGCCCAACGTCATTTTTGGTTCATCAAATGGAAAATTTATGTGATACCAGTTATGATGAACCAGTCCAGATTATGATCATGATATTTTACACATTGGGCCTAGCCCGCTCGATTTTTCTTTCTATGGGATCTGTCCCTCAGACATCCCCCCAAGCAAAGGCCTTTTTATTGGAGAGGTATATACCCCACCTTATAATGGGGTGCTTTGTGATTCTCCTCCTTTGATGTGGGATTTCCATAATCTACCCCATAGAAGGGCCCAATGTCCTCACTAGCACACAAAATAGACACTAGCTCTGATACCATTTTTGATGGCATAGTCCATCCCATGATCATGATATTGTTCGCTTTGGGCCTCTCTCGCATAGTTTTTCTTTACCTGGGATCATGACCTTATACATACACCATTAAAAGGCCTCATGATAAGAGATGTATCTACACCATCATATAAAGGTGTTCTTCATGCTAGATACTAGGGAAATCAAAACCATGCAGGCTAGGCCAAAAGAAGAAAATATAATGACTATGAGCTAGAATTAGCCAGAGCCCTGAGAAAGAAAAACCTTGTGGGATAGGCCAAAATCAGATAATATCATTATCGTGAGTTGGAATTTTCTATCACAAATGATATTAGATCCATTGTCCAATTTATGTGCCAGTGAGGATGTTGGGTCCTTCTTGGGGGGGTGATATATTATTTAAAATCACACATAAAAGGATGAGGAGAATGAAGAAGACCTCTATAAGGTTGTGTGGATACCCCTACCATCGTGAGGCATTTTCTTGGGGTATATTTGAGATCCAGAGCTTAGGGAAAGAAAAGTAGTGCGGGGTAGGCCCAAAGAGGACAATATCATATCATGGGATGGACTGGGCTATCACAAATTGTATCAAAGACAATATTAATTTTATTTACAAGTGAGGATAATGGGTCCTTATAGAGGGTGGATTTTTGAAATCCTACATCGAAGGAGGAGGACCATGAAACACCCCTTTATAATGTGGTGTGGATACCTCTCCCATATTGAGGCCTTTTCCCAGGGGATGTCTAATGGCCAGAGCTCAGGGAATGAAAAACCATGAGGGCTAGGACCAAAGTGAAAAATATCATGATAATGGGATGGATTGGGTCATCACAAATTCTATCATAGCTACTGTCCATTTTATATGCTAGTGGGGACACTGAGTCCTTATAGTGGGTGGATTATGGAAATCCCACATCAAAGGAGGAGGAGCACGAAACACCCCATTATAAGGTGGTGTGGATACCTCTCCCATCATGAGGCATTTTCATAGGGGATGTCAGGGGGATAGAGCCCAAGGAAAGAAAAACTATGTGGGAAAGGCCAAAAGTGGAAAATATCATGACCGTGTGCTGAAATGGGTTGTCACAAATGGTATTAGAGGTACTTTCCACTTGATGTACAATGGGGAAATTAGGCCCTTCTATGGGGTGGATTATGGAAATCCAACATCAAAGGAGGAGGAACACAAAACACACTTTTATAAGGTGGTGTGAATACCTTTCCAATCACAAGACCTTTTCTTTATGGTTGCTTGAGGGATATATCCCTCGGAAAGAGAAACCGTTCAAGATAGGCCCAAAGAAGACAATATCATGATCTTTAGTAAGACTAGGATATTACAGTTATCACGAGGAATGTGAGTCATATATTAACTTCTAATAGAATCTATTAGGGACAATAACTAAACTGAAAATTTAATGATTATCATATGAATATAGTGACCAATCTAGTGTCATACCCATGGAATATATATTATTCGTCACCACAACTTAATTAGTGTAAAAAAAGGATCTCCTTCAACATATCAATGTGTGTGGAGTTAGTATCCAAGTATATAATGATTGTGATTCCTTGATGGTCCTAAACTTATAGGTTTATCTCAACAAAGAGGCTCGTCCTCAACCATTCTCTATAAGACACATGCACCACAAAATTTAATTTCATCATAATTAGTGATTCAACCATGATGTTAACAATATTTTGGTATATAAAATATCAAAATCAATGGACTTAGTATTAATCCAGCCTCCTCTAGAAAAGGTTTTGATCATTTTGAGATAATAATAATTCTAGATCATATAGTTAATATAAACCACAAAAATCTCACCTAATATTTATTAGTACTAGAATATTATAATGTGAATCACGATTTCTAAATATATATAATTAATTGGATAATTCTACTAATAAAAAACCATATAACTGGAATCGTAGGTAAATAAACACTTGTCCTACAGAAGAACTACTATAATATTGACATAGGTCATGTGAAAATACAATGTTTTATCCTTACTTGAGATTCCCCAGACCCATACCCCTAGATTTAGTATAAAAATAACATTCTTTACATACTATATTTGATCAAAACTAATGAATCCTAAATTTTTTGTTCAATATCTAAAATGTCATCAATCTCCATTTGGTAACCAATATTCTAACGACCTTTTATGTTTATATCTAGATATTTTGAAGAAGCCCTTTATGAAAAAACCCCATGTATTTTTATAAATATTTTCTTTTTCCAAAATATCCAATGTTTTTATAAAAATATTTCCATTCTTTACCACCACATATAAAATTATCTACAAATGATAACCTTCTGGAGTTATCGTATTAAACATCATTCTTAATATCCTAGGGAAATTGAGACTTACTAAGGATATTAATATTCCCTTAATATTAGTAAACATAATGATTGATTGTAAAATATTGTAATTTAAAATAAGAATATCATATGGGTATGATAAAAAATCAAATTTCGTATAAAAAACACACAATATTCATATAAAAAAATAATAAACCATGATCCTGGAAAAAATAATTTGCATGACAAAATATATGAGTGATATGATACACATTAAAAATGATCCATAAAAGAATAACATAGTCCTGAGAATATGTAATAATATTGTGGAATAAACATTAGAATACAAGACATGGAACATTATAATGAAAAATATTAAGACATTCATTAAATAATTGGAAAGAAAAACATGTTTCTTGTTGTACATTGGTCCAAGGTTAGCCACCCTTATACCATATGGTTGTGGGAGAACCACTTATGTACCCTTGGTCATAGGATAACCAACTATTATCCCCTTTTATCTCATTTGATATAAAAAATTATTCAATGATAGGGAAAACTATAAAATATATAACCAAAATATAATGATAAATCATACATATGCATTCCATAACAATATTAAGGTTTTGGTTATTCATTCACAACTTATTAAACACAATAATGTGAAAGATGTTTTGTGAAACATTCCTTAAAATGTCATCAAAATCCATACAAATAAATATGTTAGGTGGTATCATTAGATAATATACCTAGTGAAACATAAAAATGATTAATATATTTTCATGTGGAAGTAAAATACTTTTATAAATTCATTAGAAAATTTCTTTCAAAAAAAGGAAATATCATTTTCTTTTCCTAGAAATTAACAAAATTCATATGATACTTAGAATTGTATTTTCATTAAGAATACTTGGGAAAAAGAAAAGAGAGATTGATAATGAATAATGATCATGATGGATTCATAATGGGGTCATTATGTAGTCAATAAAAACAAATTTTTACACTTTTTTAATGAATTTAAAAAATAATTAATGTGGGAATCATAAAAAGGAGACCATTTCAACAATTTTTAGAAATTTTCCATAAAATTTCACCTGAAATTTATTCCAAATAATTTACCTTTGAAATAAATAAATGATACATAATAAATGAGAAGTAAAAGATAAAATTTATGGTCATGAATTGATGTTACTTTTTAATATTTTAAAATTTCATTATCGAATACCATATCATTTAAAAAAGTAAAAAACACATTTTTGAAATGATTTATAGAGAAATATAATGACCATAAGAGATAACATATATTAAGGTTTCCAAATAATAATGAATAATATTTTTTGGAAGATAGAATGTATATATGGAGGAATCAGATCTATTAAAATGTATTAGAATTATTCTTATCAATTTCATATTTTTAAGAAGTCATAAATCCATTAAAGAAGAAGAAATTGGAATAATAAATAAAATTACCAGGATTATAATTAATAAATAAATTCTAAAATAAATATAACTGTAGATAAAAACAAAATTTGAAGAATGATGTTTAAGAATAAATATTACAACAAAATGAATGTCAGTTGAGTTAATAAAAACCCTTACGATATTGGAATATTTTGTATCAAAATACTTCAAAAGATAAACCATAAAATTGATTATAATATAAAATAAATAAAAATATATTCATGAGAAAATATTCCAAATATCTTGTTTATAAACAATACAAAAAACACATGCATAATATAAATCATTGTTTTTATGAATGATATTAGAGACAAAACCGCTAAATATTATAAAACACATGATTCAATATTCATAAAAATAAAGAACCTTTTTTAGTTTTATATATACAATAAACTATTATAAAAATATGTTATATCAAATTAATAATTTTTTAAATAAAAATAATTGCATAAAGAATTATACATGGTGCACCAAATGAAACGTGTTTGAAGTAATTAAAATCGAGACAAGGAAAAAATCACTATCATGGTCTATTTGAATCAAATCCCATTAAAGAAAATTTTATATGGATATATAAATAATATCTATTTTTTAAAATAATAATAAAATACATTCATTCTTAGTATACAAACCACATAGAAGAAAATAAGTGGTGAATATGAAGCATATTTTAAAGAAAGAAAATTGACACAAGAAACTATTAACATGGACTTCTACTCATCCCAATGCACTCTAATATCCTTGTATAATAAATTTAAATTTATTATTATTATACATAATAATAGTACTCATAATTATATATGTAGTTATCATCCATATATTATTACTTATTTTTCAATAATTTATTGTCAAATCATTATTTATGTGTTAAATATTCAATTTTTGAGATGTGTTTTGATTCAATAGTCATGTTCCTAGAAAGTTGGTCCTAGTTTCATATATAATGGATTAATTAAATTTTATAATATATTTTTTATATAAAAATTGTTCCCTATGGTCATTTCATGGATATTATTGGGAAAATATTCAAGTAAATATAAATAACTTATTTTTTTAGAAATTTTATTTTTGATAAAAGAAAAAATTTCATTTGTGAATAAAAACATATAAATAAAAATTTCATAGTAATTCCAACATATTATATTAATTATTTTTACATAATAAATTCAATTATTTAACAATTCACTATCATTCATCACATACAAATTATAACATCATCCTTGTGTGTCAAAAAACAGACGAAAACAAGAGAGTGTTATAACAACATGAGTATGAACACGATATTTACAATGATATTATTATATATAAATAAGATTAATTATTTCAAAAAATATATATAAAAGTTATAAATTATATTTATGAATATTTATATGAATAATATATAAAATAAAAATAGATAAGAAGATATCACTTAAGTTAATAGCTTGAATATCATTATAAAGGACATCTTGAAAATTCTATGTTTTGGACATCTTATGGGAAACAGAGTATCAAAACATGATATATGATTATAATAGAGATAATTTTTTAATTTATTAATTAAAAAGTTTATGTAATGGGTTTATTTGAGGTGGGGATAGTATGGATTTTTTTATATGTGGGTGGGCGACACATTTGTAAATACTCATAACATTAAATAAAGTAAAATTCATTATTAATGAATAGTGTCTCCAAATTATCCAAATTTAAAATATAAAAAATGAGATTAATTAAAACACATCCCTAATAAATTATTGATAATATTTTTATGATATTGTGTGGAATTATCCCTTAATTTAGACCATTTTATCCACTTTTACCATAACTAAGGTGACTAACTTTTACCATGGTAAACTATATTTATGATGTAAAATGGAATGGGTATTATTAACTAATTTTAATATAATAGTAAATAACATTAAAACCTATTCGCGATTCAATTAATACTGGGTAATAAAAAATAATTTTTATAAATCTCTGTTTAAATAAACATAAATAATTTTAAGAAAATATTCATTTCTAATGGTAGAACTGAATTTACATAAAAAAGTATGGAATTTATTATGTAGATAAATATTTTTTATGAAAAAAATATTAAAGTGTATTTTACATTAAATGTAATCTATAGCTGAATATATCATTTCAAATAATTAATTAAATAGTAAAATAAAAATAATAATATTTTTTATTAGAAGAAGATATTAACTTGGATCTAAAATTTCATGAATAAGTTTATAAATAAAAATTAAAATATTATTAAATGATTTATAATTAATACATAGAAATATTTTTTTTGATAAATTTATTTAATTTTTGTTATGTAATTATCATATCATGATGATGTCATATTTTTTTTTATATTTGTGGAAACATTATTTTCATATTTAACAAATAAAATTAATCTTTCAATAATGATACCAAAATATTGAATTAAGAGTTTTTTTTAATATATCCAAAAATAGAGTTCATTTTATCAAAATAATGCTCATAACATATTAAATAATAATTTAGATGTAAAATAAAAATGAAACGAGAAACCGATTTTATGGAAAATTTCCATTATAAACTTTATGTTTCTTAAAAAAAATTAACATAATTTTTTAAAAAATAATATTTATTTATTATCTTATATATTTAAATAGTATATATGATCATAATAATATTTTAAATAAGTTAATTTCAATTTATTAGTATAAAAAAAACATAACATCAAAGAATAATTCGTAAAAAACTATTTTACTTTAAAATTGAACGATTATAGTCATATCATATTAATTATTAATTTTCTAACCATTAAATTTAAAAAATTACTTGTAAATGTAAAATATAAAATAATTATATATAAATATTAATAATATTTATGAAACTATAATACATTTTTTATAATAAAGTATTATTTTTTATCATTATATTTTCTTGAGGCTTTACACTTCTTGTAAATTTCTTAATGATTCTTAATTTTTTTCTAGAAATGAATTAATTTCTAAAATACACTATGATAATGAATATAAAATTTAGTTTTAGTTTGGTGTTGAATATGATATAATATAATCATAAAATTATTTATTTAATGGAGAATGGATACTATAATCTCGTGGTTCTAATTTTGACCGCTATAAAAAAAACTATGTCTTGGTAATGTTAATTTCTTATACCAATGAAGATATATAAGGAAATTAATAATATATTATTGAATCATTAAATAAGACATATGATGTCTTAGATACATAATTTTTCTGTTAAATGTTTATGATCTTGTGTCCAAAAAAATATAAAATCAAATGGTTATTATAATAATCGATAACCACATTAATATTTAAATGAAATCATAATATATCTTGTCCTAAATAAAATAATTTAAACCCATGAAAATTTAATTTTAATTAATAACCTATAAATCTATTTCATTTCAACCAATATTTACTTATTTTGAATTCTCTTCATATAAATAAATTAATCCCTAAAAATAATTATCCATAAAATATCATGATATTACTTTCAATATAATAATAAAAAAATTCAATGAATCCAGTAATCCCATAATTTAACATTAACATTATATCTAAAAAACTTTTAATCATAACTAATAAATATTACCTTATTCATAAATAATATCATATATAAATTTATTTCTTCCAAAATTAACCAAAATCGTTTTTTCACCAAATTACTTTAAACACCTCAAGTAATATATACCTCTCTAATTATATTACCAAAATCAATTATCCCATTGTCCTAATTAAAAATAATTACATAAAAATTAAAAAAAAAATCAAAATGATTATCTATATCTCAGTCATGTATTCTTCCTAAAACCTAAAAAACATAACACAAAATATCATTTATCACTTCAAAATCCAATCATGTAATCCCTTATAAGAGGTATTTATATCTTTGAACTTATGATCAATCATAAACATATCAAAGAATAATGGAACCCATAACTCTTAAACTATACACATATCTAACAAACTAATATCTTCTGCTATATAAACACTTCTATGATGCCATTTGAGATACTATAAACTTATACTCCTTGATCATATGCTAAAAAATATTATTGACATACAAGGGTTAATACCAAATAATTTGACCTAGATATGACAATATATATTTAAAGTATTAATAATAACCATTTTATCACTTACATAGGAATGATATTTTTTTTATAATTTTATTGAACTTGTAAAACACTTTATAGAACAAAAGAAATGTTTTTCCATGAAAATATGCATTTTCCCCAATTTTTCAGGAATTCATTATAATGAAGTAAGTATTTAACATATGAAAAAACATTGTCTAAAATTTATACCTTTAAAACCATAACATACATAACATATTTATCTATCACCTTGGGATATATAAAAATAAGAATCATGGGATTAGTTTATTAGTAAATTTAAACTAGTGAATTAACAATCGAAGATCATAAATAATCATAAGATGAACATATTTGTATCAGAACATAATCATAGTGAATGGAATTGTTCTAATATATTATTAGACAAGAAAACATAGATTATTATCTTGGAGTCATGGTTTAATGCATTGTCATAACATAAAGCCTATGACATTAGATAATAGTCAACCATAAACCATAAGAGCATAACATAAGCATGTGAATATAGCATAACAATGTGAATAAACATAATAATAATAATAATAACTCATTTAAAGGATAACTACCTTGAATTTTTTCATATAATTGGATTGGATAACCTCCTTTTAAAAGTATTGTGTACTCAGTTAACCACACACAAACATTTTGGGATTTTTTTAACCACTAGTGTACCTTAGGGATTTGGTCAACCACTTATATACCATTTTGACCTCATTAAATAAAAATATACTCCCAATTAATTGGAGGGATATAATAGACCCCCATTACAAATTAAAAAACTAAGCATATTGTTTCTATAATAACAAAATAGAATTCATCATTCCTTCAAATATTTCTTAACCTATAAAAAAAATGGATTTTATGAATTTTTTTATAAAAAATAATCATAAGATATCCATATAAAAATAGTGGATTATATCACTGCCAATTATTTCCAGTAATGTATAAAAATAATTCATATATGTTGACATAGATGAAAAGTAAATTTATAAAACTATTATAAATATTCATTGTAAAATAATTAAAAATATCCTTTTATTATTATGTCTTTAAAAAATTGAAAAAATTTAATGAAATATGTTAAGGGAGTTTTCATTAAAAACCCATGGAATCCAAAAAAATGAATCATAATAAAGAATAATACTCATGATGTGAGACAATGTATTCATATAGTAAATTAAAAAAACATTATTTTAAAACTTTTGTAATAAAGGATAAGAATATCTAATGAGGAAATAACTAAAAGATTCATTTTAAAAATGTTTAATGGTATAATTTTTTAAAAATAAAACTATATCTCAAAATGGATCATTGAAAATAAACATTGGATACGTAAAAAACTAGAGTGGAAGACAAAAGGTATTGGTATGAAGTAAAATGCCTTTTTATTTTTTTAATTGTTTTGAGACCTACACCACTAAAATAGTATGGAAAATATTTTTTAAATGATGTAAATTTATATACAGAGAACATAGGAGGAAATAAATATTTGGGTTTAAAAATAATAAAATTGATAGATGGTTTGAATAAAGAATATGGATATAGAAAAAAGAGAAATTATGAATGATTGTAATTTTTCTAATAAATCCATACGTTTAAGAAGAACTAAATCCATTAAGGAAGAATAAAATCATGAAAATAAATAAATACCCCATAAAATATTTTGGAAATAAATTATTATGTTTGAATAAATTACAAATTTAATAATTAATCTCATGTATAAATATTATGACTCGATGAAAGAGATTTGAGTTAACCAAAACCATTTCAACTACAGAAACACTTGAATAAAATGGATTTGGAAGATATAAAATGAATCAGAACATTAAATACCATGCATAAAAATAATTATGATAATATTTTCCAAAAATATGGTATATAAACCATTGAAAAACTTTGGTTCATAATATGAAATATAGACTCAAAGAAGAAAATATTAGATGAAAACCCATTTAGATATTATAACACATAATTCAAAATCAATTAAAATAAAATAACGAATTTGGTTTTATTTAACCCATGAATCATATAAAAATTTAAAAATAGTAACTTTTTTAGGTAGTGAATAAAGTTAAATCCTTATAAAAATAAACATGGTGTGCAAAAGGAAACATATCTCAATGATTTGAAAATGATAGTAAAAAACCCTTATTAGCATTCTCACTATTTAATATAATCCCACTCAGTGGAACCATGTATAGTGTTAAAATAAATATAAATTTATCTTAATAGTTATAAAATACACTCTTGTTTAGTATATTCACCACATAAATAAAAATAAGTGGTGAATATTTATCATATCTCAATAAAGGGAAATTGCTGAATGAAATTTTTACCTTAGAAATTTTCTTAGTAAATCAAAATCTTACATCCACGTATAATAATTTAATATTTATTATACATAACTCTCATAACTATATTTCAATTTATATTACTACATTAAATTGAATCATAATTTCTTGTTTTCCAATTTAGTAATAAATCATTTATCAACTCAATATTTAGGTCTTAATTATTCAATTTTATATGCATCTTCCAAGTCAGTAGTTCCAGTCCTTGGACCATGGTTAGGGTTTCATAGTACCCCTGATATTAATTAATGTTTATATTATGTTTTAAATATATGTTTGGATCCCCAAGCTGATTTTATAGTACTTATGGTGATTATTTTCATTGGAATCATATAATTATCATTTTTTTATTTAATCACTTCTATAAAAATAATTGATTTTATTATACAATGAAGATATATATATAACCATTAAAAAATAAATAAAAGATATTAAATACATTAATTTGACATAATATTAAAATTTTATAACATTTATTATTCATTCCTGAAGTAAAAATTATAACAATGTTCATGTGGATCGAACAACAAACCCAAATAAGAGTGTTTTATAATGATGTAAAGAGAAAGAAAATGATAATTAATAAAGGTAATATCTATTTTTTATAATAGTAAGGATGTTAAAGAAATTTAATGTAATTGATAGATCCTATTTAATAAGACCTATATATGGAAAATAAAGAAGAAACACCAAGAGAAAAATATCTCTTACATTGAGAGAATGAATCTTCTGTTGATGGACATATTTGAAATAAGAGTTGTACATATTTTTTTGGGTGGAATAGGTTTCAAAAAAATAAATGGTATTATGAGGGAGATAATATTTATAGGAATTGAAGGAAACATTGATATAATGTTGTGGCTTGATGTGGGGAGAATGTGATTCGTTTTATATGTAGGAGGGGTGGCACTTTTGTAAATATTATAAACATTAAAAAAATAGATAATTTTATAAAAGTAAAGGGACACCAAATTAGGGAATAATATCATCCAATCAATTATATATATATATATTTGTGATATTGTTATCTTTTTTACCTTAATTTAAAACATTTTATCCTTAAGAAAGGGAACTAGCTTTTACTATTGTAACATATTTCTACGACATAAAATGAAAAATAAATTAGTAGTTAATTTAAAAATTATTATTCCTAATTTTGAAACTATTTTACAATATTTTTTTTCTATGTTTGGTAAAAATAATTTTTAACAAAAGTGTTCTTAAATTCCCCAAAGAGGATTTATAAAAAAAATACTTTTTTAAGAATAAAACTATATTTACCTTAACTTCAAATATGTTATTGATTCCAATTAAATTTATTAGTTCATGATTAGATATTGAAATGTTGTGCAACATTAATTTAAAGAAAAACCAAATATATTAATTCAAATAATTAATTAAATGAAAAATATAAAAAATAATTTTAATTATAATATGATATTACTTAGTTTATAAAATAATAAAAAAGGGTTTAAAATTCAAAATAATATTTTAAAATAATAATATTTACTCTGTAGATACATATTTTGTTGATCCAAAGGTTTTATAGAATTTTAATTCATTATTATATCATGATGATGTAATAAAATTAATATTACTTATTCAAACATTGTTTTCAATATCCACTTAAAAATAATAATTTTTATAAAAATCAAATTCAATTATTGGAGTTAATTTCCCAAAACAACCAACATTCTATTTTACATTATATTTATTCTCATATACTTAATTGATCCCATATCTATTTTATATATATATAAAATTAATGTCTTAATGTCCTAGAATATCTCTCTCATTGAAAAGGTTATAGCAGGTCCATAATATGATGAGAACTTTTATATGCTTGAATGATGTTTTTAAAACCAATTTTTTATTGCCTTTTAATATCATATGACATGATATAGATAATGTATACTATAATATATAATTACTCAAATGTAAATGAAACTGTATCTCATAGATTTCATAGTCGGTAGTCTTTATGACAGAATATTATGATGACATGACCAACTATGGAAATTCCATTTGTAATATGCGCTAATGGATATTGATACATGTGATCATGTTTAATGATCATTATAAATGAATATTATTTTTAAATCATATCACGAGTTATCTACATATATATATTTTCATATTCTCTAATTTTATATGTTGATGGTGATGTTGGTTTTGTTGGGTGTGTCACAATAGATATACTATTAATGAATAAAGTGATGAAGGATTTTCCCTTTCATTTTATAGAAGTTAATATATTGGAAACTTGATTAAAATATGACCATCAAATTAAATTATATTTACATGGTGTATTTATAGGTACATTGTTGTATGTAATACAGAGACGTATAATGAATATAAGATGATGAAATGTGTATGCAACCTGCTTGATGATTTGTCAAGAAAAGGGGATTATATTACACTGTGAGATTTTGTATGTGGTTCTTGATGATGCGAATGTATGATATGTTTTTATTCATTGTAAATCTTGAGTTAGTCTTAGAGAGATGCATTGAAACCAACATTGTTCTTAATTGGGAGAGGTGTCAATTCATAGTCATAGAAGTTATAGTGCTTGGTCATAAGATGTCCAAGAGATTTCTAGAAGTTTATACTACTAAAATATAAATCATTCAAAAACTGCCACCTCTTGAAAATGTAAATGTATTAGAAGTTTCTTAGGTTATATAGGTTTCTACTAGAGATTCATAAAAGGATTTTACAAAATAAATAATCCATTTTGTTCTTTGTTGGACAAGGATTCGCCTTTCAATTTTGCTGAAAACTATTTGAAATCATTTAATGTATTAAAAGAGAAACTCACTACATCACCCATTATCACTGCACCTGACTGGAAGTTACCTTTTAAACTTATTTGTGAAGCTAGTGACATGGTTATAGGTGTTGTCCTTGGATAAAGGAGAGATAAAAAACTACATGGGGTATATTATGCTAGTATACTACTAGATGAGGCCCAAAAGAATTCTAACACCACTAAAAAATAATTTCTAGCTATTATTTTTTATCTAGAAAAGTTTAGACAATATTTTTTAGGTTTAAAAGTCATATTTTTTCACAAATCATTCTGCTTTAAAGTACATACTGTCTAAGAAGGAAACTAACCCCAGGATGATTAGATGGATTTTGTTCCTACAAGAGTTTTATTTAGTGATTAGAATAAATAGGGATATGGAAACTTAGTTGTTTACCACCTTTCAAGGCTTCCTCTTACTCAATCTATAGATCCTTGGGAGATAAACTCTTCCTTCCCTGATGAAAAGCTGCTCACTGTTTCTATTATGCAATCTCCATGGTATGCATATTTTTTCAATTTATTATTATTAATTAAATAGTTAGTGTAAGTACTATTAAAACACATGTCTAGGGTTTAGATTTAATGGGTCCATTTCCATCATCTCATGGGAATGAGTACATACTTGTTACAATTGATTATGTGTCCAAGTGGGTTGAGGCAGTTGCACTGCCCAACAATCATGCCAATTCTTTGACTAAATTTGTTAAAAAAAATATTTACAAGATTTGGAGTTCTCAAGACTTTTATAATTAATAATTGAACACACATTATGAACTAAAAATTTAATTCTTTGAGGGAGAAACATGGATGTGTTCATAAAATTGGTACTCCTTATCATCCACAGTCTAGTGGACAAGCGGAAATTCCGATTTGGGAACAGAAAAAAATATTTGAAAAATTGTGTTAAATTATAGGAAGGATTGGTTTCATAAATTGGATGAAGCTTTATGGGCATATAGAACTACTTTCTAGACCCCAATAGGTATGTTTCCTTCAATTTTTTTGTTTGGGAAATGCCGTCATTTACCTGTGGAGTTGCAACACAAGTCTTATTAGGCAGTTAAGGCTTTGAACTTTGATTTTTAGAGTGCTGGTGAAAGGAAATTACTTGACCTGAGTGAACTTGATGAGATTTGGAGAGAGAATTATGATAATTAGAGGATTTATAAAGAGAGGACTAAAATCTTTCATGATTCTATCATTCAAACTAAATAATTCAAACCTAGACAGAAGGTCCTCCTCTTTAACTCTAGACTTAAACTCTTTACTAGAAAGATGAAGTCCAAGTGGTCTAGACCTTTTACTATTGTGAGAGTGATAAATAATGGATCTGTAGAAATTATAGGTGAAGAGAATAAACCCATGTTGGTTAATGGGTAGAGAGTGAAGTTGTATTTTGAGGGATAACCGAATTTCCTAGCTTCTTTCACTGTACTTGAGAACTAATCTTAAATAAATTATGGCTGAAGAATTAAATGCATAGTGCTTCATGGGAGGCAAACTGTGGTTCCTTTTGTGTTTACTTTGTTTCTATTTAACCTTGAATTAATTGTGTCTTCTGTGCTCTATTTTTGTGAAATTCCTGTTATTGTTTTTTCTCGGTTTTGTTGTTCTATTTCAGAGTTATCAAGAAGCTACTATTGTGTAAGTTATGGAGTGAAACTCCCATGATGTAGGGTAATTCACAAACATATATAGGGAATATTTTTCACCTTACTTTGGCAATTATTTCTGATCTTGTTTTCTATTAAAAAAATTATGTTTGAACTGTTTAAAATTCTACAACATGTCTTGATACTAAAATAAAAAATTCTGCATATATTTAAAATTCTGCTTGTATTATAATGATAGTCTTTTGTATGTCAATGTGTAAATATAAAAAATTTTGCATGTACTTCACTCCTGAAAACTGAATTTCATTGTTATTAAAATCAATTCACTGCTGGAAATTAAGTGTGGGGGGTACATGCTTGCTATTGTGATTTTTTTGAATGTTATTGTATAGGTTTGGGTGTTTAACATGTCTTTGTCTTCTTTGTTGATCATCCAATTTAAATGAATATGTTAAAATGCTTTCACCCAATTCACTCTGCAACCACAAATTACATGCAATATTTGATCTTTATTGAAAATCTGGGTCATTGGATTTAAATGTTAATGTGTTTACTTACTAATGAACTTGCTGTTAAATTAATCTTTGTGGAAAAAAAATAATTTTTGATCTTCAAAGAGACCCTTTATACGTGTCATCAATATACTAAAATACCAAATATGTTTTGAACTTTATTTCTTTAATTGTTATTCTCTACTTTATAAGTCAACTTTGGGGAAAAGTTGGGTTTTATGTGTGGGGGAGGGGGTCAACTTTATTCTTTTGTAAAAAATGGTTAAATGTTTCAAAATTCTTTCATAATTTTAGGTTTTAAACTATTTCTCAAATGATTTTTTCTTTAGTACAAGAATCTTGCTGGTTGTTAAGATTTGTTTTGAATTCTTGCTCAGTGGTTTTATGAGATCATGGTTTTAAGGACTATTTTTTAGAGTGATATGGGTAACCTGTTAGTGGAGTTATGATTATATCCCTTGGAACTGGAAGTTTGAATTGATCCTAGGGAACACACTTTTATTTATTTATTAAAGTAATTACCTTCATGAGACAATGTAAATAGTTTTCATAAAAACTTTTGAAAATGGAATAATTTTTGCATCTGGGATCCCATGGTAAATCTCTAAGACCCTAGATGGTGGGTGCATTTATGTTTTCTATAATCCCTCTCTACACCTTGAATAAGCGCATATGCACCGTGCTTAGCACATGTTACATGGCTTGAGAAAAATTAAATAAAGTTTCTGTGGTAAAAAATGAGTTCAGTAAGTTGAGCGGAATGATGAACACCAGAAGAAGGGGTCGATTGCTTTATATGTGAGTTATCTAGGTTGTATCAATAAGGTGATTCAAAATAAATAAATATTTATTTTTTGAACCTAGGTGATGAGTCAAAATAAATTGTTTTTCTGGTTATGTTTTTAATTGCACTGATATATTTAAGTTTTTAAACTTTTTGCATAATTATATCACAACAGAATAATTAAATGCCTACTTTTATTTTATTTTATAAATTAACAATTTTTAAAAAAATATTTTGGTTATATGAATATTTATGTTAAATTTGAATTCTTTTTATATTAACTAAGAATGATGTAATTATTTCTTAATTTATGTTTTTGTATATGATTTCTACGCCGCCTGGACCTTCCTTCGACCGAACCTCGAGTGGACCCGCTGCATCATATCTGTGCTAGAGGGCCGAGGTTGGGGCTTGATTCTAGGAGATCTGCTGTCGAGCTGTCGAAGCCGTAGAAACTCATTGCTGGTGAGAATCGTTGAGGCTCCGCTGGAGCTGTGGATTTGAACCGTGAACCGAGGAAGAGCCGCTGGACTGCAACGCTGCTGTGGAAGAACTGGAGCCGCCTCGCCTGAAGAAACCCTCCCACTTTAACGTGGAATTTGGGGGCAGGATAAAGAGAAAAAACAATAAAAAGAAAATATAAATAAAAATATATATAATAATAATAAATTAATCAAAAAAATATTATATACTACATAATAATTCTTATATATAACTTTTTAAAAATTAATAAATTGATAAGATATAAAATAGAATACAAGTCAAACTAATACAAATTTATAATATTTAAATATGAACAATCATAATTTATAAAATTATTAATTAAAATAGATATTTTAACACTTTAATTTTAACAGAATAAATATAATAATTGAATTAATAATGTAATTAATTTAGATATAATTTAAGAATCTAATTAAGTTATACTATCTAATTATTAATAGTACTTACACTAACAATTTAATTAATAATAATAAATTGAAAACATAATAATTTTATTTAATTAAATATTTAGTTACAATTTAATAATTATTAAAATAATATTTTATAATAATTATCAATTAAGATTTTTATTAACTAACTTTAGTTATTTAAGCATTAAACTAAAAAATAACTATTTTACTCTCTTTGAGTCTTTATTTAAATTTATATTCTAACTATGCAGGTTCATTCAAGAGACAGGAAAACATCCAGGTTCACACAACTAACTCAGCGGGAGTTAGTTACATGGAGAAAGTTAGCGCTACGTGCCAGTCATGAAAAAACGCACGTGTGCGGTGCTCAAGTGAGAGAACCTTGAAGTCTTTGGAAATTAAGGGTGACATGCAGTAGGTAATAGTAAGTTTAAAATAGAGCAACATGAAATTTTGGATGGGATTCATTCGATACATTCGATTATTCACTTGGGAGAATAGAGTGAACCTGGAAGCAAAACTTGGAGCACTTCTCAGGGGAGCATTCCTTGGTGACTCGAGGTCCAGGAGTGGGAATGATTCGATCAATGAGAGGGAGATCTCTTCCTCTATTTTGTTTCATTTTTTTCTTGTAATAGAATGATTTCTGTTTATGTAATAGGGATGATATTAGGTTAATTCTTCCTGTTCGGGGTTAAAATCGAGTCTGCTGGTTGTCTTCCTTCTTCCTTATAACTATCAATTTAAAGGTGATCTAAAATGATCGGTGAGATCAGTTCTGAACGCATTCAACTGCAACATACAATTGGAACTTAATCTCGTAATTCCACAACAATTCGTTGTGTTTTATTGTGGATTAATTTTCTTAAACATTTTAATTGAAGCAAAAACTACAGAACATTCAACTAGTTCGTTATGTCATTTTTTTTCAAGATAAAATTCTCACAGTTGATTAATCTTAGAGTAGCAAAATATATGGTTTGTCGACATGTGTGATTTATCTCCTAGAGAGGGAAATAAATCACTCCTTTTTAGTGGTACTATTTGTGGTCAAAATTGTGTGAAGGAATGTTTTCTAAACCAGTAGAATTGATATTTTCCCAGCGTATTCTCTTTATTTTTCATTTATTAGCATTCTATATCTCGGTTTCTCTATGTTTTCAACTTTCTCTTGCTTTAATTCAGTTTAGATTCCAGATTTGAATTGTTCTGTCACTTTAGTTCTTAATAAAAACATCAAAAACAAATAAAAAATAGAAATCTACTACACTGCGGACAACATTGGGGTCTTTTTGAAAGTTTTTAGATGAATAGTAGTCAAATTGGCCTTCTCTATGGGTTCGAACCTACTTTTCACATATACAATAGTTATTATGAATATAAATTGTAAACATTGACCAACTTCAACGATAGTTCATGTTAATGGGAGAGGTCAGGATCCAAACCCTCCTTCAAACTAGGAACTTCCCAACACTATTCCTGGGAGAAAGGTCCATGCGACTATGGATATACAAACCCACAGACACTCCATGAACCCTAACCCCATTGTGAAATAAATGCGAGAAACCTCAGGAAATGGATATGCAAACCCAAATAGGAGACACAATAGTGTTCCTTTTCCAAAGGTTTGATAAGTCAGGATGTTTTGGTGGAGGTCTCAATATAATCCCTTTCAAACATGGGAGCCAAGGAAGAAGTATCCTTGCCATGAATTGATTTGAGGAAGGATTGATGGCTTGTATATTGAAGAGAGTAAGTGAATCAAAGAGGGGTGCTCAAGTAGATAAGGGCACACAAGTATAGGCGCACATGTAGACTTGGGAGACATGATATTCACTTAAGAGACGAACAACCTGTATGGTAATACTTGGTTGAGACATGGATCAAGACATCAGGAGTATTCACAGGTGGTCCAAAAAGTGGGGTGCTCAAGTCCATATAAATGGAATAGGTGGCACGCAAGTATTTCTGATTTAGGGAGGTTGGGAGATTTTGGAGTGCAAGTGTTATGGATTTCAAACACTTAAAGGACATAAGTCCTCTGATCCTCCCTTAAATCCTCCGATCAAGGTGTTAAAGAACTACCTTGAATGTTTAGGAAGACTTGGGCGAAGCACTAGGGTGACCAGAGAAATAATTGAGCTTCAAATAAATTCTTCATTACAAATGAAGAACTCAAGGGTATATTTATAGGAAAAAATAGGACCTTGAGAGAAAGGATTGTGGGTGTGCAAGTACCTTACATGCCGATAGTGTTTTGGATAGATAACGACACCACATTGGGGACATAGAAAAAATAATAAATTCATTCATCTCCAGTATGGTGGCATGTAGGTATTTTTGTGCATGTACCTTAAGCTTCCCTTTAGGGACAAATCCAAATAATTTCTCCATACTGCGGGGGCTGCGCCTTCGCACCCCTCCTTGAGATTAGCACCAGGCTACGATCCCAGCCCTTTGGGCCTATGCCTTCGCTACCGCCTCTATACCCCTTGAAAAATGCAGAGTTACATTGCAAAATTTTTGACCTTACTTTAGGTAATTTTGTGTAAAAGTGCATGCAACACATTTTGTAGTGTCTAAAACCATATTGAGAAGAACTACCCTACCCTTGATATTGAGTTGTCAATGGATATGTATTCTCTCAAAACATGGTTTCACAACCTCTTTAGGTAATATTTTATGGTATATTATAATGATAAGATCCTCCGGTGTGTCTTTAATTAGTGGGATCCAAAATCATATCAGAGATGATGGGGGAGTATCTCTATATTTTTTATTCTTATATTTCATATACACTTGGAAAATGGAATGTTTTTTATGATAAAATGAGTAGATTATTACTAACACAAGTAGTGAACAAATCAGTTGAATAGTGGTAATTGATGAGTTTGTATACAGAGATGAGATTGATAATATATGTATATGGTGGGAAGGTATGTATGGCATAAATAATGGTTGACTCATCATTTTAAAAGAAGGTTCAACTCAAGAATTTTTTTGGGCCTGAGTTATAGGGCTTTAGTAAAACCATATATGGTGGAAAGACTTTGAGTGAAGGGTATCCGTATCCATATAGTTCTATGAGCTTTTGGAAAAGGTTGTATTTTCCTTTTTTTCATGGAGTAAGGAGTTGATGTGCATAGTAATTTATTCTTCTTGGTCTATACACCTAGTTACTACAATTATGTATCATTATTTGAGATGTCGGTATTTGTGGTAGGGGATGAGATAGTCAAATGAGGGGTTTTTATCATTTTGTCTTACATGCAATAGAATTAAGGGAGAACACCATTGATTTTCTAGTTTCTTGCATCCCTTACCCATTATAATATATAAGTTTGATGATATTTCCAGGGATTTCATCATTGTTTTACCAAGGATTCATAATCGAAAGGATGTGATTTGGGTGATCATTGATTGAATCATGAAATGGTTGAATTTCTTCTCAATCAAGGATATTTATTAATTTAGGGAAATTGGAGGCCTATATGTCTGATAGATTGTGAGAATTTAGGGGGTTCGTTTTAAGAGTGTTTCTGATAGGGACCCAAGGTTCACATCCAGGATTCATAAAGGTTAGTAGGAGGTAATGTGTTCCTAGTTTAAATTAAGAATGGTATATTATCCATATATGGATTTATAGATAGATAGATCTATCTAGGTTATTGAGTATATGATCTAGTATTGTGTGTTGTATATCAGTGGTTATTTGGGAATCAATTTTACTTTGGTTTAGTTTTTCGATAAAAATAGTTATCAGGCCTTGATTAAAATGGCTCCCTTAGAGGCTTCATATGGGAATCCATGTAGATATCCCTTTTGCTGGGAAGAGTTGTGAGGTTGGTCCTTGTTTTTTCCAAATCTTGTTTAGGAGATGATAAAGAAGTTGTAGTTGATCTTGTAGAGATTGTTCATATCATAGAAGCATTATAAATTTTATATGAGTTGTCATTGTCAACTAATAATTATTGGTATTTTTGATAAGGTCCTTCTTATAAATTCACCTCATAGGGGAAATCATCAGGTGGGTATATAGGGTAAGTTAGCACTGAGGTTTGTGGGTTTCATTTTGATCATTTATAGATTGGGAATGGTGGAATATCGATTGAACATACCATATGGTTTGAATTTCATCCATGGTTTGTTTCATGAGTCCCATTTTAGGAGGTATTAGATGAATCCTTTCCATGAGATTGAATGGGGGTGATGTTGATCTTGAGCTCGATATAAATGTGATTGCGAAACCAATGTTGATTTTCGTTTCCCAAGAGAATGTTTTTCCTAGTAAAAATATTCCTTTGTGATGTGAATTGTGGATGATCAGATAGGATATCCATGATATGCGGGAGTGAGAAATTTTGATGATTCAGTGGTGGACATCACATTTTGAAAGTCTGTGATCATGGGTACTGTCAACTGAAATTAATAATTTATAGTTAGAATATGGTAACACTCTATTTAATTCCTTTAGTTATTATTTGACTCTTGTTTTAGTTTCCAATTTTTTGGGTTCATTGAAAGATTCCCAGGAATGGTGATCCTTTGATGGTTAAAATGAATTAAATTCCAAGAATATATGTTTTTGGATTAATGGATTCAGGGTATAAATGTGTAAATTTATTTTGAGAGTTCTACTGTGAAAAGATGATCTTTATGTTTTTATTCATAGGTGTTATCAGAAAAATAGGTTGAGCATCACCTGTTGGACACATTTCCATCATGAATGGGTTACATTATGTGAATATATTTTAGGGGAGATTCCTTGAGTAACATATTGGGTGGAAATGTTTATAAGATGTGAAACCATCACATGATATGAAAAATTATATATGTATTTAATTTAATAATAGGTGACTCCTTTTTTGGAATAGTTAGTATTCCTGTGATTTCATATCATTAAAGGGATTCAAAACGAGAATTCCTCATGTCAAGCGGTTTTGAACATGATGCATTCCTCAAAAAAATTTTATTTGGATTGTAGGATTTCCTCTCAAACCCTAGGATGATAATGGGTAACTCCAGGTCCTATCCCTACATTAAGATCTGTTCATTCGGTGTTCGACTCTTGTGAATATTTCATCTCATATCCCTTGTATTCATTATTTTTGCTTCATTATTTCCTTTTATTGCAGTGGTGATGTTAGAAGAATTTTATATTCGGATTCACGATCGAATGGTGATTTCTATCAATCATTTTTAGTTTCTAATCATACATTTTCTTTCAAAGGACGGTCCATGGTGTTTTAATCTATGTTGTAAAATGCAGATAGGTTTCCATCATGCTAGAGGTAGGTTTATTTATTTAATTTTTTCTAATTCATGAAGTACAATAGGGTCTTTTTGATCCCTTTGTGATATTCTTTGAAATTGTTTTTCATTGATGACATAGTTGTTTTTATCAAATATGGCCATTGATTTTGGATTTTTTTAGAAAAACATAGCACATTTGGGACCTTTTGTACATTTGGAAATGGAAATTGGTTACCGTAGTGTGAATGGAACCACTATGGAATTATATTGTAATATTAATATATTGTGGAAGGAATTTATATTGATTAAAACAATCATATTCTGTTTTAGTTTTTTATGTCCAGTACGTATTCTCATAGACTAGAACCCAAATGTTGTATTTTTTATTTTGTACATAGTTTATCACATGATGGTTCATTTCATGTATATATTATAAATTTTTTAGTTTACATATTTTTTTATACCTAATAAATTCCTGGTTGGTGAATATTTTATACATTTATGGAATACAAAGGAATGTTTAGAAGTGGTTTTATTTTTAAAAATTCGTTATAAACTAGATTTTTTATTGAGATATAACTTGTGAATTCTCGATATCAAAAATTTTATTGATTCTTCAATGATATCTTATTGGCATCTTTGATCACACCCTACTTTTTCCTTTGGGTTGTTATAGACCTTGTTTTATAGGACTATGGTAATGGTAAGGGAATCATGTATCATTGTAGCTCTCTTTTCATATATCTCCTTCATAGTCAGATAGATTGGTGGCAATACATTGTCATATTGAAACTTGTTTAGATTTTTCTATTTTATCTTTCTAGTCTGGTAAGTCTATCTAGAATATGTATGTCTCATAGGCATGTATTTCTTTCATCAACATTTTACATTAACGTCTCTTTAGGTTTACTTGAGACTTTTCATTATTTTATGCCTCTCATCATGTTGCAGACCACCTAGGGGGATTTTGTAGTTCATTCAGGCTAGTTTGTTGTAATACGATACATATGATGATTTTTAAAAACTAAAGGAAATATATAGATCACATAACGTCCTATATTTAATCCCTTCTCATTGAATATTTTCTACTAATATAGCTTTAATAGGTAAATATCAGGATATATGGAATAAACCAGACAAATTTGGGAATATTTGGGGATAGATGAAGAATAATTAAGGTGAATAATGATTATATACAAGATGTGGATTAGAATTACCTAGGATGATCCTATTCGATATATGACTAATTAATCTACTTTAAAATTTGGAGGATCTTTTCTAGGAGGGTAAAGGATAAAATGAGAATGTTAGGAGGGGTTTGTGCTCTTATAGTGGTCAAAAGGATAAATGAATATCATTTTTATAAAAATTTGACTCATTATATTTATTAATTAAATTTAAAAATAATCTTATGTCCCCACCATAATTTTTTAAGACCACCGTAGTTACTGTTATGGGATTATATGGTCCGAGTGAAGCTCCAGTATACCCTGATGGAAGAGTTAGTCTCTAATTCCCTATAAATCAAAACATCAGTAGCTGCACCATGGTTCTAGTGGAAGATATTTTACCAATGAGGTTTTCATCACTCATTTATTTCCTCTAAATTCAATCATGTTCCACATATGACACCATTAAAATTTAAATTAGATAAATATAGATATTATACAAAAAAATTAAAAATTATTCATACCAAAAAAATATCAGTTGGTACCACTAACCCCCGTTATTATAGTGTATCCTCAAGAAACATCAACAATGATTACCATTGAATAATTTCAACCACTTTGTCTAAATATAAGACTCCCCTTCCCATGTATCATGTCAGATTTACCCATGATTTCATTTTATGAAAAACTAAGTCAGATTCATCCTTTGGAGAATCATATCACATTAATAAATTATATGAACCAATCCTTCCTCAAATGATACATCATCCTATATCGTGGCTTCATTAACAGTGATAAAATGAGGGTCTTGATGATATCATTGAAGATAAGTTAAATGTAATATATCATTCATGGAACATAATTTTAATGGAATATTTACTAGATACACTATTGTAATAACCCTCTGGTAACCTAAAATGGTAAAAAAACTCTTGTCCCTAACTTCTCCTACAATAGAAACTTTTTCAGACTCCAATATTATGACACTTACAAGAATAAATATTCTACCTCTCAAACTCCAGAGGATAGAATCACTTATCATAATATGATCCATTCCTAATCTAAGTGGCCACTTACTTCTTCTACAATACGTTATTATACTCTAAAATCAACAAAATGGGACTCATTCAGAAATAGATGAAACCCTTGTCTCTAATGAGAAAAGTGGTGATCAGTACATCCTCTCAAATAGGGCCTCCAATTTTTCTATATGAATCAATACCTTATATGTGTTTTTATAAGAAATCTATGAATAGACAATATGGTTCCCCCATGAGCCACTAAAACCAAGGATATAATTTTTCCACATTTTCACTATCACGTTGATGGTATTCCCTAGACTACCCATATACCTTATTAAGGTAGGCATTGCTCAAATTTACCTATATATCCAGATCATTTTATACTCTCTTCCAAATTTATGAAGGAAAATATATATTTATACCAAATAATATTCATTTTTCTACAATTTTATGAAGTTTTATCTCTAGGAAATAATTCTCTTCCCTCTTGTTGATAGAATGGGTTTCTTATTTTGGTTAAAAATGTGTCACCTCCATAAAATAGTCCATGGTAACACATATAAAATCCTTTATATGAGATGACCTCAGAAACTGTATCATGATTTCTATTGTTACATCATCCAACATCTATATAGGAATGGGTAAAGGTAAAAAAACTTTAATGGGTCATTGATTCTCAATATTCACCCACCGATAGGTGGGACATAGTTTATATATCAATAAAATATCTTTTTTATATGATGGGAACAATATTATAGGAAATTTTCATGACACATATCGATAAGGCCTAAGTTAATATGTTATTGTGATGACCCACTATAGACCATGATCATGATATTGTCTATTTTGGGACCACCTCGCACAATTTTTCTTTCTCTAGGCTCTAGCCCTCAAACACCCCCTGGGAAAAGTCTTCATGATGGGAGAGGTATCCACACCACCTTATGAAGGGGTTTTTTTGATCCTCATTATTCAATGTGGGGTTTCCATAATCCACTCACTAGGAGGGGCCAACATCCTTTTTGGTTCATTAAATGGACTATTTATGTGATACCATTTATGATGACCCAGTCCAGATCATGATCATGATATTTTCCACATTGGGCCTAGCCCACTCGATTTTTCTTTCTATGGGATCTATCCCTTAGACATCCCCCCAAGAAAAGGCCTCATGATTGAAGAGGTATATACCCCACCTTATAATGGGGTGCTTTGTGCTTCTCCTCCTTTGATGTTTTACTTCCATAATCTACCCCATAGAAGGGCCCAACGTCCTCGTTGGTACACAAAATGGACACTAGCTCTGATACCATTTTTGATGGCATAGTCCATCCCATGATCATGATATTGTTCGCTTTGGGCCTATCTGGCATAGTTTTTCTTTCCCTGGGATCAGGACCTTATACACACACCATTAAAAGGCCTCATGATAGGAGACGTATCTACACCATCATATAAAGGTTTTCTTCATGCTAGATCCTAGGGAAATCAAAACCATGCGGGATAGGCCGAAATCAGACAATATAATGACTATGAGCTAGAATTAGCCAGAGCCCTGAGAAAGAAAAACCTTGTGGGATAGGCCAAAATCAGATAATATCATTATCGTGAGTTGGAATTTTCTATCACAAATGATATTAGATCCATCGTCCAATTTATGTGCCAGTGAGGACGTTCGGTCCTTATTGGGGGGGAGGGTGATATATTATTTAAAATCACACATAAAAGGATGAGGAGAATGAAGCAGACCTCTATAAGGTTTTGTGGATACCCCTACCATCGTGAGGAATTTTCTTGGGGTATATTTGAGATCCAGAGCTTAGGGAAAGAAAAGTAGTACAGGATAGGCCCAAAGAGGACAATATCTTATCATGGGATGGACTGGGCTATCACAAATTGTATCAAAGACAATATCCATTTTATTTACGAGTGAGGATAATGGGTCCTTCTAGAGGGTGTATTTTTGAAATCCTACTTAAAAGGAGGAGGAGCATGAAACACCCCTTCATAAGGTGATGTGGATACCTGTCCCATCTTGAGGCCTTTTCCCAGGGGATGTCTAATGGCCAGAGCCCAGGGAAATGAAAAACCATGCGGGCTAGGACCAAAGTGAAAAATATCATGATAATGGGATGGATTGGGTCATCACAAATGCTATCATAGCTACTGTCTATTTGATATGCTAGTGGGGACACTGAGTCCTTATAGTGGGTGGATTATAGAAATCCCACATCAAAGGAGGAGGAGCACGAAACACCCCATTATAAGGTGGTGTGGATACCTCTCCCATCACGAGGAATTTTCATAGTGGATGTCAGGGGGATAGAGCCCAATGAAAGAAAAACTATGTGGGAAAGGCCAAAAGTGGAAAATATCATGACCGTGTGCTGAAATGGGTTGTCACAAATGGTATTAGAGGTACTTTCCACTTTATGTACAATGAGGACATTAGGCCCTTATATGGGGTGGATTATGGAAATCCTACATCAAAGGAGGAGGAACAAAAAACACACTTTTTTAAGGTGGTGTGAATACCTTTGTAATCACAAGACCTTTTCCTTATGGTTTCTTGAGGGATAGATCCCCAGGAAAGAAAAACTGTTCAAGATTGGCCCAAAGAAGACAATATCATGATCATCAGTAAGACTGGGCTATTACAGTTATCACGAGGAATGTGAGTCCTATATTAATATATAATAGAATCTATTAGGGACAATAACTAAACTAAAAATTTAATGATTCTCATATGAATATAGTGGCCAATCTAGTGTCATACCCATGGAATATATATTGTTCGTCATCAAAACTTAATTAGTGTAAAACAAATAATCCCCTTCAAAATATCAATGTGTGTGGAGTTAGTATCCAAGGATATAATGATTGTGATTCCTTGATGGTCCTAAAATTACTGATTTATCTCAATAAAGAGGCTCATCCTCAACCATTCTCTATAAGACACATGCACCACATAATTTAATTTTATCATAATTAGTGATTCAACTATGATGTTAACAGTATTTAGGTATATAAAATATCAAAATCAATGGACTTAGTATTAATCCAGCCTCGTCTAGAAAAGGTTTTGATAATTTTGAGATAATAATAATTCTAGATCATATAGTTAATATACACCACAAAAATATCACCTAATATGTATTAATACTAGTATATTATAATGTGAATCATGATTTCTAGATATATATAATTAATTGGATAATTATACTAATACAAAACCATATAACTAGAACCGTAAGTAAATAAATCACTTGTCCTACAGCAGAACTACTATAATCTTGACCTAGGTCATGTGATAATACAATGTTTTATCCTTACTTGAGATGCCCCAGACCCATACCCCTAGATTTAGTATAAAAATAACATTCTTTACATACTATCAAAACTAATGAATCCTAATTTTTTTGATCAATATCTAAAATGTCATCTATCTCCATTTGTTAACCAATATTCTAACGACATTTTATGTTTATATCTAGATATTTTGAAGAATCCCTTTATGAAAAAACCACATGTATTTATATAAATATGTTCTTTTCCCAATATATCCAATGTTTTTATAAAAATATTTCCATTCTTCACCACCACATATAAAATTATCTACAAATGATAACCTTCTGGAGTTATCATATTGAACATCATTCTTAATATCCTAGGGAAATAGAGACTTACTAAGGATATTCATATTCCCTTAATATTAGTAAACATAATGATTGATAATAAAATATTGTAATTTAAAATAAGAATATCATATGGGTATGATAAAAAATCAAATTTCGTATAAAAAACACACAATATTCATATAAAAATAATAATAAACCATGATCATGGAAAAAATAATTTTCATGACACAATATATGGGTGATATGATATACATTAACTATGATCCATAAAAGAATAACATAGTCCTGAGAATATGTAATAAGAGTGTGGAATAAAAATTAAAATACAAGACATGGAACATTATAATGAAAAATATTAAGACATTCATTAAATAATGAGAAAGAAAAACATGTTTCTTGTTGTACATTGGTCCAGGGTTAGCCACCCTTATACCATATGGTTGTGGGAGAACCACTTATGTACCCTTGGGCATAGGATAATCAACTATTATCCCCTTTTATCTCATTTTATATAAAACATTGTTCAAAGATAGGGAAAACTATAAAATATATAACCAAAATATAATGATAAATCATATATATGCATTCTATACAAATATTAATGTTTTTGTTATTCATTCACAACTTATTAAACACAATAATGTGAAAGAGGTTTTGTGAAACATTCCTTAAAATGTCATCAAAATCCTTACAAATATATATGTTAGGTGGTATCATTAGATAATATCCCTAGTGAAACATAACAATGATTAATATATTTTCACGTGGAAGTAAAATACTTTTATAAATTCATTATAAACTTTCTTTCAAAAAAAGGAAATATCATTTTATTTTTATAGCAATTAACAAAATTCTTATGATAATTAGAATTGTATTTTCATTATGAATACATGGGAAAAAGAAAAGGGAGATTGATAATGAATAATGGTCATGATGGCTTCATAATGCGGTCATGATGTAGTCAATAAAAACAAATTTTTACACTTTTTTAATGAATTTAAAAAATAATTAATGTGGGAATAATAAAAAGTAGACCATTTCAACAATTGTTAGAAATTTTCCATAGAATTTCACCTCAAATTTATTCCAAATAATTTACCTTTGAAATAAATAAATGATACATAATAAATGAGCAGTAAAAGATAAAATGTATGATCATGAATTGATGTTACTTTTTAATATTTTAAAATTTCATTATCGAATACCATATCATTTAAAAAAGTAATAAACACATTTTTGAAATGATTTATAGAGAAATATAATGACCATAAGAGATAACATATATTAAGGTTTCCAAATAATAATGAATAATATTTTTTAGAAGATAGAATGTATATATGGAGGAATCAGATCTATTAAAATGTATTAGAATTATTCTTATCAATTTCATATTTTTAAGAAGTCATAAATCCATTAAAGAAGAAGAAATTGGAATAATAAATAAAATTACCAGGATTATAATTAATAAATAAATTCTAAAATAAATATACCTGTATATAAAAACAAAATTTGAAGAATGATGTTTATGAATAAATATTACAACAAAATAAATGTCAGTTCAGTTAATAAAAACCCTTACGATATTGGAATCTTTTGTATCAAAATACATCAAAAGATAAACCATAAAATTGATTATAATATAAAATAAATAAAAATATATTCATGAGAAAATATTCCAAATATCTTGTTTATAAAGAATACAAAAAACACATGCATAATATAAATCATTGTTTTTATGAATGATATTAGAGACAATACCGTTAAATATTATAAAACACATGATTCAATATCCATTAAAATAAAGAACATTTTTTAGTTTTATATATACAATAAACTATTATAAAAATATGTTATATCAAATTAATAAGTTTTTATATAAAAATAATTGCATAAAGAATTATACATGGTGCACCAAATGAAATGTGCTTGAAGTAATTAAAATCGAGACAAGAAAAAACTCAATATCATGGTATATTTGAATCAAATCCCATTGAAGAAAATTTTATATAGATATATAAATAATATCTATTTTTTTAAAATAAAAATAAAATACATTCATTCTTAGTATACACACCACATAAAAGAAAATAAGTGGTGAATATGAAGCATATTTTAAAGAAAGAAAATTGACGCAAGAAACTCTTACCATGGACTTCTACTCATCCCAATGAACTCTAATATCCTTGTATAATAAATTTTAATTTATTATTATTAAACATAATAATAGTACTGATAATTATCTATGTAGTTATCATCCATATATTATTACTTATTTTTCAATAATTTATTGTCAAATCATTATTTATGTGTTAAATATTCGGTTTTCCAGATGTGTTTTGATTCAATAGTCATGTTCCTAGAAAGTTGGTCCTAGTTTCATATATAATGGATTATTAATTAAATTTTATAAGATATTTTTATATAAATTTTTTTCCCTATGGTCATTTCATGGATATTATTGGGAAAATATTCAAGTAAATATAAATAACTTATTTTTTTAGAAAGTTTATTTTGGATAAAAGAAATAATTTCATTTGTGAATAAAAACATATAAATAAAAATTCCATAGCAATTAAAACATATTATATTAATTATTTTTACATAATAAATTCTATTATTTAACAATACACTATCATTAATCACATAAAAATTATAACATCATCCTTGTGTGTCAAAAAACAGACGAAAACAAGAGAGTGTTATAACAACAACATGAGTATGAACATGATATTTACAATGTTATTATTATATATAAATAAGATTAATTATTTCAATTTTTTTTTATAAAAGTTATAAATTATATTTATGAAGATTTATATGAATAATATATAAAATAAAAATAGATAAGAAGATATCAATTAAGTTAATAGCTTGAATATCATTATAAAGGACATCTTGAAAATTATATATTTTGGACATCTTATGGGGAAAAGAGTATCAAAACATGATATATGATTATAATAGAGATATTTTTTTAATTTATTAATTAAAAATTTTATGGAATGGGTTTATTTGAGGTGGGGATAGTAGGGATTTTTTTATATGTGGGTGGGTGACACATTTGTAAATACTCATAACATTAAATAAAGTAAAATTCATTATCAATGAATATTTGATCCAAATTATCCAAATTTAAAATATAAAAAAAGAGATTAATTAAAACACATCCCTAATCAATTATTGATAATGTTTTTATGATATTGTGTGGCATTATCCCTTGATTTAGACCATTTTATCCACTTTTACCATAACCAAGGTGACTAACTTTTACCATGGTAAACTATATTTATGATGTAAAATGGAATGGGTATTATTAACTAATTTTAATATAATAATAAATAACATTAAAACCTATTCGTGATTCAATTAATACTGGGTAATAAAAAATAATTTTTATAAATGTCTGCTTAAATAAATAGAAATAATTTTAATAAAATATTCATTTCTAATGGTAAAAATGAATCTACATAAAAAAGTATGGTATTTATTATGTAGATAAATATTTTTTATGAAAAAAATTATTAAAGTGTATTTGACATTAAATGTAATCTATAGCTGAATAGATCATTTCAAATAATTAATTAAATAGAAAAATAAAAATTATAGTATTTTATTATTAGAAGAAGATATTAACTTGGATCTAAAATGTCATGAATAAGTTTATAAATAAAAATAAAAATATTATTAAATGATTTATAATTAATACATAGAAATATATTTTCTTGATAAATTTATTTAATTTTTGTTATGTAATTATCATATCATGATGATGTCATAATTTTTTTTATATTTGTGGAAACATTATTTTCATATTTAACAAAAAAAATTAATCTTTTAATAATGATACCAAAATATTGAATTAATAATTTTTTTTAATATATCCAAAAATGGAGTTCATTTTATCAAAATAATGCTCATAACATATTAAATAAGGATTTAGATGTAAAAGAAAAATGAAATGAGAAACCGATTTTAAGGAAAATTTCCATTATAAACTTTATGTTTCTTAAAACAAATTTACCTTAATTTTTTAAAAAATAATATTTATTTATTATCTTATATATTTAAATAGTATATATGATCATAATAATATTTTAAATAAGTTAATTTAAATTTATTAGTATAAAAAAACATAACATCAAAGAATAATTCGTAAAAAACTATTTTATTTTAAAATTGAATGATTATAGTCATATCATATTAATTATTAATTTTTTAAACATTAAATTTAATAAATTACTTGTAAATGTAAAATATAAAATAATTATATATAAATAGTAATAATATTTATGAAACTATAATACATTTTTTATAATAAAGTATTATTTTTTATCATTATATTTTCTTGAGGCTTTACACTTCTTGTAAATTTATTAATGATTCTTAATTTTTTTTCTAGAAATGAATTAATTTCTGAAACACACTATGATAATGTGTATAAAATTTAGTTTTAGTTTGGTGTTGAATATGATATAATCTAATCATAAAATTATTTATTTAATGGAGAATGGATACTATAATCTCGTGGTTTTAATTTTGACCGCAATAAAAAAACTATGTCTTGGTAATGTTAATTTCTCATACCAATGCAGATATATAAGGAAATTAATAATATATTATTGAATCATTAAATAAGACATAGGATGTCTTAGATACATACATTTTCTGTTAAATTTTTATGATCTTGTGTACAAAAAAAAATATAAAATCAAATGGTTATGATAAGAATCGATAAACACATTAATATTTAAATGAAATCATAATATATCTTATCATAAATAAAATAATTTAAACCCATAAAAATTTAATTTTAATTAATAACCTAAAAATATATTTCATTTCAACCAATATTTACTTATTTTGAATTATCTTCATATAAATAAATTAATCCCTAAAAATAATTATCCATAAAATATCATGATATTACTTTCAATATACTATTAATCAAATTCAATGAATCCAATAATCCCATAATTTAACATTAACATTATATCTAATTTTTTTTAATCATAACTAATAAATATTACCTTATTCATAAATAATATCATATATAAATTTATTTCTTCCAAAATTAACCAAAATCATTTTTTCACCAAATTACTTTCAACACCTCAAGTAATATATACCTCTCTAATTATATTACCAAAATCAATTATCCCATTGTCCTAATTAAAAATAATTACCTAAAAATAAAAATAAAAAATCAAAATGATTATCTATATCTCAGTCATGTATTCTTCCTAAAACCTAAAAAACATAACACAAAATATCATTTATCACTTCAAAATCCAATCATGTAATCCCTCATAAGAGGTATTTATATCTTTGAACTTATGATCAATCATAAACATATCAAAAAATAATGGCACCCATAACTCTTAAAATATACACATATCTAACAAACTAATATATGCTCTTATATAAACACTTATATGATGCCATTTGAGATACTATAAACTTATACTCCTTGATCATATGCTAAAAAAATATTATTGACATACAAGGGTTAATACCAAATAATTTGACCTAGATATGACAATATATATTTAAAATATTAATAATAACCATTTCATCACTTACATAGGAATGATATTTTTTTTTATAATTTTATAGAACTTGTAAAACACTTTATAGAACAAAACAAATGTCTTTCCATGAAAATATGCATTTTAACCAATTTTTCAAGAATTCATTATAATGAAGTATTTAATATATTAAAAAACATTGTCCAAAATTTATACCTTTAAAAACATAACATACATAACATATTTATCTATCACCTTGGGATATATAAAGATAAGAATCATGGGATTAGTTTATTAGTAAATTTAAACTTGTGAATTAACAATCGAAGATCACAAATAATCATAAGATGAACATATTTGTATCAGAACATAATCATAGTGAATGGAATTATTATAATATATTATTACATAAGAAAACATAGATTATTATCTAGGAGTCACGGTTTAATGCATTGTCAAAACATAAAGCCTATGACATAAGATAATAGTCAACCATAAACCATAAGAGCATAACATAAGCATGTGAATATAGCATAACAATGTGAATGAACATAACAATAATAAAAATAACTCATTTAAAGGATAAATACCTTGAAATTTTTCATATAATTAGATTGGATAACCTCCTTTTAAAAGTATTGTGTACTCAGTTAACCACACACAAACATTTGGGGATTTGTTTAACCACTCGTGTACCTTAAAGATTTGGTCAACCACTTATGTACCATTTTGACCTCATTAAATAAAAATATACTACCAATTAATTGTAGGGATATAATAGACCCCCATTACAAATGGAAAAACTAAGCATATTGTTTCTATAATAACAAAATAGAATTCATCATTCCTTCAAATATTTCTTAACCTATAGAAAAAATGGATTTTAGGAATTTTTTTATAAAAAATAATCATAAGATATCCATATAAATATAGTGGATTATATCACTGCCGATTATTTCCAGTAATGTATAAAAATAATTAATATATGTTGACATAGATGAAAAGTAAATTTATAAAACTATTATAAATATTCTTTGTAAAATAATTAAAAATATACTTTTCTTATTATGTCTTTAAAAAATTGAAAATTTTTAGTGAAATATGTTAAGGGAGTTTTCATTAAAAACCCATGGAATTCAAAAAAAAGAATTATAATAAAGAATAATAGTCATGATGTGAGACAATGTATTCATATAGTAAATTAAAAAAACATTATTTTTAAACTTTTGTAATGAAGGATAAGAATGTCTAATGAGGAAATAACTAAAAGATTCCTTTTAAAAATGTTTAATGGTATTTTTTTTTAAATACAACTATAACTCAAAATGGATCATTGAAAATAAACATTGGATACGTAAAAAACTAGAGTGGAAGACAAAAGGTATTGGTATGAAGTAAAATGCATTTTTATTTTTTTTTAATTATTTTGAGACATACACCATTAAAATAGTATGGAAAATATTTTTTAAATGATGTAAATTTATATAAAAAGAACATAGGAGGAAATAAATATTTGGGTTTAAAAATAATAAAATTGATAGATGGTTGGAAAAAAGAATATGGATATAAAAAAAAGAGAAATTATGAATGATTGTAATTTTTCTAATAAATCCATACGTTTAAGAAGAACTAAATCCATTAAGGAATAATAATATCATGAAAATAAATAAATACCCCATAAAATATTTTGGAAATAAATTATAATAAATTATTATGTTTGAATAAATTACAAATTTAAAAATTAATCTCATGTATAAATATTATGACTCGATGAATGAGATTTGGGTTAACTAAAACCCTTTCAACTATATAAACACTTGAATCAAATGGATTTGGAAGATATAAAATGAATTGGAACATTAAATACCATGCATTAAAATAATTATGATAATATTTTCCAAAAATATGGTATATAAACCATTGAAAAACTTTGGTTCATAATATGAAATATAGACTCAAAGAAGAAAAGATTAGATGGAACCCCATATAGATATTATAACACATAATTCAAAATCAATTAAAATAAAATAATGAATTTGGTTTTATTTAACCCATGAATCATATAAAAATTAAAAAATAGTAATTTTTTTATGTAGTGAATAAAATTAAATCTGTATAAAAATAAACATGGTGTGCAAAAGGAAACATATCTCAAGGATTTGAAAATGATAGTAAAAACCCCTTATTAGCATTCTCACTATTTAATATAATCCCACTCAGTGGAACCATATATAGGATTAAAATACATATAAATTTATCTTAATAATTATAAAATACACTCTTGTTTAGTATATTCACCACATAAATGAAAATAAGTGGTGAATATTTATCATATCTCAATAAAGGGAAATTGCTGAATGAAATTTTTACCTTAGAATTTTTCTTAGTTAGTCAAAATCTAACATCCACGTATAATAATTTAATATTTATTATACATAACTCTCATAACTATATTTCTATTTATCTTACTACATTAAATTGAATCATAATTTCTTGTTTTCCAATTTAGTAATAAATCATTGATCAACTAAATATTTATGTTTTAATTATTCAATTTTATATGCATCAACCAAGTCAGTAGTTCCAGTCCTTGGACCATGGTTAGGGTTTCATAGTAACCATGATATTAATTAATGTTTATATTATGTTTTAAATATATGTTTGGATCCCCAAGCTTATTTTATAGTACTTATGGTGATTATTTTCATTGGAATCATATAATTATCATTTTTTATTTAATCACTTCTATAAAAATAATTGATCTTATTATAGAATGAAGATATGTATATGACCATTATAAAATAAATAAAAGATATTAAATACATTAATTTGACATAATATTAAAATTTGATAACATTTATTATTCATTCCTGAAGTAAACATTATAACAATGTTCATGTAGATCGAACAACAAACCCAAATAAGAGTGTTTTATAATGATGGAAAGAGAAAGAAAATGATAATTAATAAAGGTAATATCTATTTTTTATAATAGTAAGGATGTTAAAGAAATTTAATGTAATTGATAGATCCTATTTAATAAGACATATATGTGGAAAATAAAGAAGAAACCCCAAGAGAAAAATATCTCTTACATTGAGAGATTGAATCTTCTGTTAATGGACATATTTGAAATAAGACTTTTACATATTTTTTTGGGTGGAATAGGTTTCAAAAAAACAAATGGTATTATGAGGGAGATAGTATTTATAGGTATTGAAGGCAATATTGATGTAATGTTGTGGCTTGATGTGGGGGGAATGTGATTCGTTTTATATGTAGGAGGGGTGGCACTTTTTTAAATATTATTGACATTAAATAAAATAGATAATTTTATAAAATTAAAGGGACACCAAATTAGGGAATAATATCACCCAATCAATTATATATATATATATATATATATTTGTGACATTGTTATCTTTTTACCTTAATTTAAACCATTTTATCCTTAACAAAGGGAACTAGATTTTACTATTGTAACATATTTATATGACATAAAATGAAAAATAAATTAGTAGTTAATTTGAAAATTATTATTCCTAATTTTGAAACTATTTTACAATATTTATTTTCTATGTTTGGTAAAAATAAATTTTAACAAAAGTGTTCTTAAAATTTCCAAAAAGGATTTATAAAAAAAATACTTTTTTAAGAATGAAACTATATTTACCTTAAACTCAAAAATGTTATTGATTCCAATTAAATTTATTAGTTCATGATTAGATATTGAGATTTTGCGTGACATTAATTTAAAGAAAAACCAAATATATTAATTCAAATAATTAATTAAATGAAAAATATAAAAAATAATTTTAATTATAATATGATATTACTTAGGTTATAAAATAACAAAAAAGGGTTTGAAATTCAAAATTATATTTTAAAATAATAATATTTACTTTTTAGATACATATTTTGTTGATCCAAAGGTTCTATATAATTTTAATTCATTATTATATCATGATGATGTAATAAAATTAATATTACTTATTCAAACATTTTTTTCAATATCCACTTAAAAATAATACTTTTTATAAAAATCAAATTCAATTATTGGAGTTAATTTCCAAAAACAACCTACATTCTATTTTACATTATATTTATTCTCATATACTTAATTGATCACATATCTATTTTTTTATATATATAAAATTAATGTCTTAATGTCCTAGAACATCTCTCTCATTGAAAAGGTTATAGCAGGTCCATAATATGATGAGAACTTTTATATGCTTGAATGATGTTTTTAAAAACAATTTCTATTGTCTTATAATATCATATGACATGATATAGATGATGTATACGATAATAGATAATTACTCAAATGTAAATGAAACTGTATCTCATAGATTTCATAGTCGGAAGTCTTTATGACAGAATTTTATGATGACATTACCAGCTATGGAAATTCCATTTGTAATATGCGCTAATGGATATTGATACATGTGATCATGTTTAATCATCATTAGAAATGAATATTATTTTTAAATCATATCATGAGTTACCTACATATATATATTTTCATAATCTCTAATTTTATATGTTGATGGTGATATTGGTTATGTTGGGTGTGCCACAATAGATATACTATTTATGAATAAAGTGATGAAGGATTTTTCCTTTAATTTTATAAAAGTAAATATATTAAAAACTTGATTAAAATATGACCATCACATTAAATTATATTTACATGGTGTATTTATAGGTACATTATTGTATGATAATAGAGACGTATCATGAATATAAGATGATGACATGTGTATGCAACCTGCTTGATGATTTTTCATGAAAAGGGGATTATATTACACTGTGAGCTTTTGTATGTGGTTCTTGATGATGCAAATGTATGATATTTTTTCTTCATTGAAAATATGAATTTGGTACTTACTGATTAAAAATATTAATTCAATATATTTATGTTTGAGTTCAATATAAAAATACATATCTATTCTTAACATTGTGAATATTATAAATATTTAGTTATTTTTAAATCAAGTTAATAATATTTATTATTTTAGGATCAGTAATTTTCAATGATGAAATGAAGACTTATTTATTGATTATAATGGGAATGATATATGAAATATTGTTTAAATAAAAATTAAATAATTTATTAAAGGAAATTATATTTATTTTTTCTATGAGTTCAACACATGTGACAAAAATTATAATATTTTTACAATTATTGGACATGGGGTTAACTATGAATAATGAAGATAATAAGGGGACTATAATAAATTATTTATTCTATAAATAATCTCAATAAATACCCTATTATATCTTTTCCAATGGTAAGAAATTTTTTTTCACGACATAACCCTCTATATTTATTATCACACCTATAGAGAATGATATTTAGAAGGCTCTCGATAATCAAGATAAATATTATATCTTAAACCTCATATGAAGAACAATAGAAATAAAATAAATTCTCTCATCCTCAAATGATTGTTTTGTGATCAAATGATGTGAAACAAGATGATCAATATCACCATGCTAGTACCTAATGTACTATAATTGACACACTGAGATCGTAGGATCACATGTGGATCACCAATAAAGGGATTCTATTTTTGATACTCTAACATAATGACAGTGAAGATAAAGAGAGAATATAACAAATAAAATATTCCTTGAAGAAATAATATCATAATTGAGGTAATTATTTTTTCAAATAAATTTTAAATTTAATCTAAAATATCCACTCATGGTTTTACATTTCTATGACAACTTTCATCAAAGAATTAATTTTCCATACAATATTTTATTATGTATATTATGGATTATTCATTGTATAAATAAAAAACAATGTTATATCTAACCCAAATATTTTCTTCTACATTTTCTGAAACAATATAATTTAAATTTATCATTTTAATGAAAATACAAAATATAACGAATAACTACAATAATATAAAACTAAAAATTTAAACAAAATAGTGTTATTAATCTAATTTCATATTGATTTCCAATTGAAACATTAATAATATACTAGTTAATATATTGAATTATTAAATTAAATCATAATAATATTTTAAAAGTTATGAATTTAGTATATTATGATAAAATATAAGTCACATTTAATTACTTTTTGAAAAATATCAGTTTTTGACATTAAATAATTTTAATTATATAATACTAATTATTTATGGTATCATCATCAATGTTTATAAATTAATTGGTATTATAATATAACAATTAATTCTTTAAAAATAATAATAGTAATTTATAAGTAACTATAATATATGTTTTTATAATGAATCATTAATATTTCTTTATTTATTTACTTGAGATTGTACACTTATTGTAATTTTGTAAATGATGATTCCCATTGTATTCTCATAATTTTTTAGTGTTTATCTAATATTGTGATATGTTATATCACAATTAATTTTAGTATGGTGGTTTTTATAATACATTCTTCCCAAATTAGTATTTATTTAAAATAAAATGCATAATAAAATCTCTAGGTGTTATATTACTTGGATTAGGTATGGTAAGGATCTATTTTGATGTAAACATCCCTTTCAGCTTATGAAACTAACCCTCATAATAATCCAACCACTAAATGTTCACACACTTTTTAGATTCATATACTATACATAGTAAGATATGTAGTGAAAAATCTATTGGGAAAAAATCCCTCAAGGTATCATTGAAGCATTTTTTAGGTTATTGTATTTGTTGAAAAAGCAAGACTCCATGTTGTGTTTGTTGACAAAGAAGATGGTGGTGTACATTTTTTTTGAAAATGGGGGTTTACATGGTGAGTTTTTGGAAAATGGACTTTCATTATATAGTCTTGGAGGATTGAAAACATTCACACCATATGTTTTTGAAGTTCATAATATCAATATATGGAAAAGGAAATATGGGCACCCATGTTTTAGTTTGGGTGCACAAGGTGACTAGGGCGACAGGGACTAGGGCGGGTGGACTTGCACACCAGGAGGAGAATTGTCCACCGGCACTCAGGGTGCCCAAAATTCCAATAAATACCGGGCTAACCCTCCACATTTTTGATGAAGCTCAACAATTAGAGAAAATTAGAGCTCCAGTCGCACAGGTGGTTTGGGCGCGCAAGTGGTGGTTTGGTTGTGCAAGTATAAATATATTCAGAAGTTGCACACCCATTGATAGTTTCTCACCAATATTGGTTTGGAAGTAAAAGGGAGTAGTTCTTCCAAGTCCTGGGTCAGAAAAGGGAGTGTCGCGCAAGTTGTTAGGTGAAAATTGCTTTCCAGGATTGGAGAAGTGCGTCAATGCATAGAAAAGTGTGATGAGAATTATAGAAGTGCACCAATCATAGAGAAGCGTTCCCATCAATCTAGGGTTGTGAGAAAGTTGGACATTTTTTTTTCACCTTCAATGAAAAGTGAGGTTCATCTATGGGTGAATGTTGGACATCAATAGAGTATCTACATATAGAGAAATATGCATTAATTTGTGATAATGAAGGGACCTACAAGCCATTAAACTATGAGTGGATCTTCTGAAGAAGTAGGGAGCACATTTCATTTGATAGATTAGTGAGATTTCATATTGTGAGTGGTTGTAAACTAGGTGGGATAGTGAGACTACTCTGAAATTTGAAAAAAAATAGTGCGCTTATAGTTGATTTGGTACATTGGCGCATCGCCAGTGTATTCTCTTTGGACGTATCCTAGTGAGGGTGAACCAAATAAAAATTGCAGTGTCATGTGAATGATTTAATTTCTATTTATACCTTGATATGGGAAAGAGAGAGAAGATAGTTTTTCTTAACAACAAAACAAGATCCAAAGGGGAAGAGGTTTAAATCAATCATACCCTGATTCCCCCACCCTGCTCAGGGTATTTGGTGTTGTTGGAGTAACATAAACCACCAACAGTATCCTTCCAACTACAAGAAACTATTAATCTCCAGGAAAATCTTAGTTCACTAACAATAAACAATATCATCGACATTCTCATGGACTATAAATTAATCCATCCTATGAAATAATATACCCTAATAAGGGGACATCATTAATCTAGGAATGACACATCATGATCTTGAAAAAATGGCAGTACTCTTTCCATGTAATCAAAATTATCTCTAAATGGGGAGCATGTTCATCCAAGAATTTATTGTGTTACTATAATATCATAAATAAAGAAAACCATGAATAAGTAAAAAAAGGATGGATGACAAAATTTGGAATGTCCATAAAATCTTTCCATTACTTTTTTCAAACATAATATAATCCTGAGGTATTCTTATAGGTGATACCAACTTCTAATAGATGTAGGAGGATCTCAAATTTCCTCACTCAAAACTGGTGATTTCCCGACCTCATGTAGATATTGGAGGTCCACTTGGATCCCAGTAAATAGTGAAATAATTCAATTTTTTGAGGAAGAGGTTATTTTTGAATAAAAATGACATGGATAACATCCAATAATCATTACATAACTCTAATGATAGATTCAAAATCTTGGTGAAAATAAGAGGGTCACCCTAAAAAGACATGATCAGGTGAATGAACATGTTCACTTCTAGATATTAATGCTAAGACATTATATCACTAATCTCTACAAGAGATATTTTATAAGGAATATTGGATATGGGCTAAATTTATAGAAGAAAATAAATGAAAAACAAGATCAATATTTCTAGTTGAATCATATGGATTTAATTAAGGGATGAATCTTGAATTTGACAAACAACATGAGTAAGGACCACAAGGCATGTTTTTTCATTTTCTAAAATAATGTTAGTGAACTGGTTTGAGATTATCCCTTTATTTCATGGCCTGGTCCTAAATAAACTAACTATAAATTCTAGTAACTGATATAGGTATGAAAATCACTTTCTTTGTAGTTAAAAGATAACCATTTATTGTAGTAGTTGATGTGTTCTCAATACCAATTCAACCAATCTATCTCGATGATCACATCAAAACTATATGTCTCTACCATTAAGAAATCATAGAAAAACCTACATTTGAAAATCATGATAGCTCACTCATGATATATATAGATACCCTCATACCAAACCCCAATGGATTTATTGACAAAAATCACCCCATATAGATACTATATAGTAATCCCTAAATCATATGAAATTTTAGTAGATATGAATGACTATGAGAAACCTATTTTTAATAACACATATATGAGGTTCAATTCTAAAAAAATTATACATTGACTAATTGATAGACAAATATTTTAGTCAGTAGAACTTTACAAGATGGTTTCTATATAGAATAAGACCCAAACTTTGGATTCTAACATAATAGTCACCTAATAAGACTTAATCTACTAATTACCCCACTAAACCTAGGCATTATGTCCTCTATTAGAAATTGAGAAACTTGGGGCTCCAGTGATAATAAAATATTATATTACTCTAAATTGTTATTAATATCCTTGGTTGTAACTAGATATATTTCCATCAATTTATCCGAGTTTTATTCCAAATAATATTTTCATGTTCCATTACTCTCCAATTAGAAACACTCAATCAATAATATATCACTATTAGAAAAAATATTTATTATGTAATAATAATAGGAGAACTCAATTTTGGATCTTCCTCTATATGAAATATAATAATTAATTCCTTTACATTCCTATATATCACCTCCATTAATAGAATCACTATACAACTATTTACTTCTTAATGACTACCAACTTTTCGTCCCAACTGATAATGCACAAATCCATAGTAACCTAACCTCATTAAAGTTCCACTCTTGGATGATGCCATGGTTTAAATAATTTAATAATTTCATAAAATTGAAAATTTTTACTTGTAAATTTAGAGATTTATTCAATCCATCCATGAAATCCCAAACGCTGTAAGTCTCATCACCCACTGACACAGTTGAAAACATTGATGATTTGATATACCAAATAGAATAGTTCATATTAAACATGACTCCCTAGGAAATATGCATGAACTAAATGACTCAATATTCTCTCAATAACTCATGGAAACATGTTCTTAATGAAATGATTTTAATAATAATTATTGGAGATCCTTAAAAATGTTTCTTCCCAATCTAAAAAATCCCATCAATGCTTCCATGGTACAAAAAATATATAAGCATCAATATTTTCCTCTAATATAACGGTGTCTCAATCTGATCAAAAAAAATTCTATAGAGAACATATCAAATATTGTATATCATCTGGTCCACCATCTATGTAAATGAGTACTGTATATTAGAAATTTCACTTGCATCCTAGCTCTCAGTGGCCCATATACCATAGACTAAGTAACCATGAGTATACCATATCAGAACTATTAAATAGTTGAAGGAACAAACACAACAACTGTCTCTCGATCCAACAACTTTGTGGCATGATCATACAAGAACCTGCAACATGATGAGAGGTCTATGTGGTTTTATGTCACTACAATTCCAAGTTCACAACTTCGAGAACAATTCTTTCATTGATATATATATATATATATATATCGAAATTTAAGGAAAATATTGATAAGAATAAAAAACAATACTACTCTAAATTCACACATGATGATATAGGGGTCTCACAAACCTCTTATTTAAACTATCCCAACCAACCATCTCCATTCAGTCATTTATAATCATAACCATCACCACATTACTAAACATGATATCTTAAAAAAATTAATATCCATGTGTCAGTCATGTAGAATAACATAATGAGTTAATATAGGAAAACATTATGTAAGTTGTTATTGACATGATACATATCCAATTCTTGAATACTAATAAGAACCTAAAAAACATATAAGAATAAAAATTTCAAGTAAATTCTATGAGCTCAAAATTATTTATGAAAGAACATATGTTTCCACCTCTAACCAAGAGTGAAATAATTACTATAGATCATATAAAAATTTTCATTGAGACCATCAAAATGAAACACTTAAAACCATGAAATATAATCCCATCACTCCTAACCTAGAATGACCTCATACATAGGTTAGATATTCCATAGAATAAGGTCTATACATTATTTTGAAAATATCACATCTCTTTATATTATTCCCAAATATCCTAAAAATGAAATGAGATATAACACTACTTTAAAACATCCCTAGCGCAAATTACATCCACTATGACTAAACTGGACCACTATGTACCTCTAGAACACTTTCTTGTACCCCGAAGTTTATTGAATTCAAAATATTATTGACATTAAATAGTTGGGGATAAAATATCATCAAGTATATATAACTAAAAATTATATAAAAAGTTACATAAAAACACTAATAAAAATTAAACAACAGATAATATTATTAGATCTATGGGGGACCATTGATATGTAATTAATATAAACTATAACAAAATTTGTAAAATTCTAATGTAATATATATATATATACAAGTTAGTTCTATATCCTTTAGTGTGATCATATATAAAAAACTCTAGTAATAAAAAATGGGGAGTATAGATAACAGGGCCCTAAACCTCCACCATGTCTTGTCTCAACACTCTATCCACTAGTATCATCCATAATTAATTGGAAATTTCCCATACATGTGGTTTTAAAAATTAATTATTATTGGGTATTAAGGAAATTGGGTTAGGGTGCTAAAACTAAATTTCCCACCCATGATGATGTCCCTTGACAAGTTTATTTAATATATGTTGATGATATATATAAAATTATAACAAAGAAACCAAATGAATAACCCATAACATCATGGAATTATAAACTTCCAAACCACGTAACAAAATTATTTCATTTTAAAGTGCTGAAATTATATAATACATCGATGTTCTAAACACAATATAGGAGTTAATGATCTATAACTCCTCATCTAATTAAATACGGTGAATGAGTTATCACCACTATATATAATTGATGAATGAGGTATATCTATAACATTAAATGAGGGAAAGTGGTATCACCATCAACTAATATCAATGGATAAGATATCACTATCACATATATTCATTAAATGAAATACCACTATAAAATTATCATGGTGGATGATATACTACCTTCATATACTCTCATTGAGTGAATTATCACCATCTAAAAAATGGTGTTGAATGAGATATCACCCGATGATTGATGTTTCAACCGTAAATATATATATATATATATATATATATGAATGATCTATAATTTTATCATGTCTTATAGAATGATTATGTACCACCAAATAACATACTAAGGTGGATAAAATACCACCAATATTAAATTGGGTGAAACATTTTCCACAAACACGCATCTTGGTTGGATGATATACCACTTATAAAATTAGGGGGGGGGGGAAAGAAGTCATACCAAAAAAAGTTAAGACCAATAATCTATATTTCCAATACATCACTACTAAAAAATCATAGTGAAATAGTTATAATTGAAAATAGACAACAAAAAATATACATTTCATGAACAATTAAATAATTTAAATGAATAACACATCACATGGAATGTAATATGGGTTATTTATTTATCATATATAATCACTTATAATCATTGATAATCATATTAATAAACATGTTATCACATAAGGGTTACACTCATAAGGCCACTAACCCACTCAAATATCAAGTAAATGCTAAATTGTTACATGCCTAACATATTAAATGGTTATTCCACATCAAGGGTTGATAAAGGAAACCTTATCAGGTTTATAAGGTCCTGTTATAATCAAGGAACCCTTCATGGGGTTTGGATAATCATTCTATAATATATTTATCGAGGTAAGAGGTCAACAATGACCATGGTGATGAAGAACATAACTGATTAGACCAGTCATGTGTTATCATCCATTAATAAAAATTTATGAAGTGTAGAATGAAATTTTAACCAAATTATAAGTTATGTGTGAAACCCATGGATTGGTTCAGTATCATAATATCTATGTTGTGGTTAATAAATTCTTTCTCTCCTCAATCAATTGCGTAAAATATTTATCTCAATTAATATTTTAGGGTTTTAAAAATTTATATTTTCACTTAGGAATAACCCATAAGATGTGTCCTTTCTTCCACAAATGTTTTTTTCCATCTCATTATATATAATATTTTATTTCAATATATAAGTTAACTCCACTATGGTGTGTTTATCTATTAATTTTGGTTCATTTTATAAGAATATAAATTAAACTCTTTTAAAATGGATTCCATCATGATGTATCCCCTATACTCATGTTGTGTAAGACAATGACTCAACTAAAGCCTTCTCATTAAAATATTTTTCCAATATTAAATTGTATTATAGTCTCACAATTTTATAAAATTTAACATATATATAATTATTATAACATAATAGATCTATCCATGACGTGGATTATATATGGATATAAAATTCATAGGGAAATTTCATACACATTCTCTTCAAATGTCTTGTACTATAATATGGTATATATTGATATGGTGCACATTATTTTCTAACATTATAATCTATAAATTTGTTTTATATCCTCGTACACTTTTTAATGAAACATAATGTAGTTTTGAACACTAAAAACCTAGTTTATGATTTTCTAAAACTAATTTAAACTAAATTATAACTCTATTAGTGTAATATCCGACCATTTTCATTCTGGAATATCCATTGATTCTTGATTTTTTCCATTATTATTCTCTTTATTCATGAGATAAGACATGTTCATATAAGTTATTATGTGCTTCAAAATAAAGGTAAAGTTTTAAAAAATGTTAATCATAACATTATACCAAATTAAGTGGTACCGTGCTGTAGTACTCAAGACCACACCATAGAGGTGGTTGTTGCACCATTTGGTAAGTGGATACAATGTAGTGATACTACAGTATTTGATTCAACATTGTTTTATATATGGTTACATTGTGGTGACCGAAACTATGGTGACCTTTTGCTGTATCCTTTTCCATATAGGGTTGGAAGGGTTGTGCTATGGTGACTTAGACCATGTCACATGACCAGTTTAGAATCATTTATTAAAAATTCTAATTCTCGGGGTTATTCATTTTTATTTGGAGGCTTTAACATTTTAATTTATGATTTTTTAATTACATCATTTTGTTAATTATTGTTATTTTTGTGGGTTTTAGTGGGCATCCAATGCCAATTTATACCTCTTTATTTCCCATTACCCAGGCTGATTCCAGAGGTCTAAAAGCTTATTGTAGGGCTGATCCCACACCACAATATCCTTCTTTGAGCCATATGGGTATTGTTATGTTGAATCCCAAGCTATATACCCCCGTTATTTCACTGTAAAAAGTTTACCCATGCTAAAAACGCACTTATTATATTTTGTTGATCTCCTCAAATTCACCATTGTGTCATAGTGTTCCACCTCGTACCATTGTGGTTTCGTTTTTTCTGCAGAACCTTTATTTCACTATGGAGCCTCCATGATTTCCATTTTCATATGTTATTTATTAAATTACACCCTCTAGTCAGTGTATTAATATATTTCTATCAATGTAGGCATTTTTGTATGATATTCCTATTATTTTAAACCTTTGATTCTTTTATATTTTAAAAACGGTTCTTGTAATAGCTCTACCTATAAATAGATTTATGATGAAAACATACCCTATACTAATTGAGGGAATTTGGATTATTCCTTATAGATTATATCATTTTCATAATTAGGGATGTTCCTTAAGCACATTAGAAGACATAGTTTCCCATCTATGTGTGGGAATACATAGATATCCTACCCCTGAGTCTTTTAACCATGGTTCTATGACTGAAAAGAACTATGTACACATTATTATATAATTTTTTTAATAATTTTGTTCTTGATGAAAATTAATATATATTCCCAATATTTGATAAATGTTTTATTAATTCATATTTGATAAATATGATTTATTTTTACTACTTTTATGGAAAAACTGTTGTACCTAAGTTCAAATAGTAACTGAAAAAGTTTTATCAAGCATGTTACGATATGAAATGTGAAAATGTTTCCATTTCATATTTTATTTACATCAAGATTAAGTGGTTTATATAATATTTAATTCTTATTAAATGAATATTTAAATCATAATGGTCTTGTTCTCACACCCTACCTTCAACCATTAGTGTTTTTATATTTCCTTACTACAGGTCAAGGTATAGAGAAGGAACCACTATAATATATAGGGTGTACCTAACTGGAAGGCCATCAAACGCTAGAAGCACATGATTGATTTTTTGATCCACCAGTTCTTTCAGGTAATCATTTAATCTTGGAAATTGTATCATGGTTTTGATGACATATTCTCAATTATGGAGTGTTTTTGTATAGATAGTTTTTATCTTCTTAGTAGTGTTATGATGTATCTTTTGTGGAGAGATCATTGCCTATTTTTGTTTTTTGATGCCATTGTTATTTTCACCAACCTGTTGGGAATGATATTTATCATTGGTTCGTGTTAGGATCATCTTATGTACCATTTATGTTGGTTATCTAGGATATTTCATAAAAAACATAGAATCAAAGGTGGTTGAATCATGTTATTTGATGTAAGTATAAAAATTTGGGACATGATTATCAGAACCTATTTTGTATGTTATAAGCGAGTTCTTGCCAAATCTCATTGTAGTGAGAATTATGTTGCCATATATTTCTTGGGGGAATTTTTTTTACTCTAAAATTTAATATGGGTTAATTTTGACTTTATTATAATGTTGTTGACTGGATTTTGATTGATTTTAGGATCTCATGTCTTCTGAATGATTTTATTACAAGGTGTTTTGTAGTACCATTCCTCCATGAACATGTTTGAATGGGCCTTGGGAGGAATATATGATGAACTATAGTAATAAAACATTCCAATTTATCTAAAAAATTCAATGTTTTTTAGGGTGCAGTCCATGCTCTGTGCCATATAAAAACACATATTCCAGACCAGGACATACAAGTTACACCTCAAAAGAATGTTACCATATGTCAAGCCTATAAATTTATTCATCTCAATGAATAAAAATTCTAGGATAACAACAATCCTCATAATGTGGGGTTTGTTGAAGAAAGAAGAGTATCACCTTGCATTCTTGTATATTCTCAATTATGTAATGGTGAAATATGTTACATTAATGATAAAAGGGCACATATAAAGGTGGTGGGACTCGATTGTTGATATAGGGAAGAATGTTGGATTCGAGTGTAAATACCTTTTATTTCTCTTCATGGATAAATCTTATCTAGAGTCAATGTTTTTTGGATAAATTGGTTTATTTTAATAATAATGAGAACCATATCCAAACTATATCATAGTATTCCAATCATTTTATAGAGAATTATCATTTTAATAATGAGGTGGTATCAAATTAGATTTACAAATAATGGGTATTTGAGATGGGTATTTGACCATATATTTGATCCCATGTTTATTTATTAAAACTCACCTCATATTACAATGTTTTGGATAGATCATTGATGGCAGAGGTTGACTTGGAAAGGATGTCAGGGCTGATGATTGTTTCTCCTACACCTAGTGGATGTTTTACAAGTTCCTTTAAAAGGGAGTTATTGAGGGATTTGTATCATGGTTGAAACTATGGTGCTAGATCATAACTACCAAAACATTCTAAATTAAATGAAGATTTAAATAAAGGAAATCTCAAATGGTATCTATGTGGTAAATTAGGTCACACGCAACATGTTTTCTCATAGGAACCAATGATTTATGTCTCTTGTATATGTTCCAGACATTTATAGATGTTTTTTCATGATTTGAACACTCTAAATTTTGATGAGGGTTATTTATTACCATAAAAAACTATGGAATAATCATATGTATGAATAATAATAGGTTCCTAGAAACATGTATGAAGATTTAAGCAACTTCACATAGTGAATTAATCTCCAATAAAGACTAATGTAGATCTTGAAACTATAAGAGGCTATATTACCATTTATTAATATTTTTATCTAATTAATTTTATATTGATTCATTTAATTCCATTATATCCAAACATATCAAGGAACTGTTGGTTATTTTTATAGAGATTAGAGACTAGGTTATGGATATTGCAACAAATATCTGGATAAAGAAAGAGTAGGGTCTCTGACGCCATTCTTGTGATTTTACCTTTTTAAAATAAGATCTTACTTGAGACTTTTTAGTTCTGTATATTAAACCTCTTGATGTCATTTTTGGGATGGATTGGTTGACCTTATATAATGCTTGTGTCAATTTTAACCAATTACGATTTTCTTTTACCATCAATGACTGAGTAAATCATGTCTCTCAAGGATAATGGGACCTAAGGTTGATTCATGTTTCCTATCCAATTATATATTTTAATATGTTATTCATGTTTATATTTGTATTGGATCATGAATCTTTTCATAGTTCAATTCATCTAAAATTTTTTGAGTCCCACAAACTTTTTCCATGGTACATTTCTAATCTTCCATCTGTGAGAGTGTTAGAAATCACTATTGAATTAGTATCATGTACCTAGCCAGTATTTATTTCATCACACCATATGTAACAAATGGAAATAGATTTGTTGTAAACTCAATTGGATAATATAATATCCAATATATTTATCAGACATAGTGGTTTACCTTGAGAAGCACCAATGTTTTTTAATAAGAAAGACTATGGTACCATTTAGCATTATGTTGACTATAAAAATCTCAATACAGTAATAGTTACAAATAAGTATATATTACCTTAGATTGGTGATTTTTTTCCAATTTAAATAGGTGTTTTATTTCTCAATGATTGATCATTATTATGGTTATCAACAGCATAGGATTGAGGAGACTAACATTCTTTGGTCTACCTTGAGAAGCATGTATAGAAATTAATATAGTTCTAGTATTACATTTGGTACTACTAATTCTGTTGTAGTGTTCATGTAATTGAAATACAAGATTCTCCATGTGTACCTTGATTTTTTTTGGTGTTCATGGATTTCTCTATATATGAATAGTACCACATAAGTCATCTGAGAGATATATTGGGTATCTTGAGAAAACTTAATAATTATGGTAATATTTATTAATGAAACCAAAAAATGAAATAATTAAAATTCTTTTCACATGTGGTTTCCAAAAATAGTGTTTTTGTTTATCCTGATATACTGAAAGATATTATAACCTGATAGAAACCATAATTTCTATGATATTCAGTTATTATTGGTATTTGGAATATATTATCAACATCTTAAGGAGGATTAATTTATTTTGTCTTTTTTGATGACCAATATTACTCATAATGGAGTAACATTCATTTCAATTTTGAAATTTCATGATACCTTTGATGTTTTAAAATTTTTATTGACTTATTCTACCATTTTGACTCATCTGGAATCCAAACTTGGCTATATAGTTTTTTAATGAATTCAAATCAAAATTGGGATACATTATTATGTGAGGTTATCAAGTGGTATCATATGGTAATTATAATCATTGACCTAATTAAATGCACTATCCCACAAATGATCTTGAAATTGTTTCTATGTTTCATGATCTAATAAGTTAAAGGCATTAACTTCTCACTAATAGGATTACTATATACATTGATCATAAAAGGTTGAGTTAAAACATCATTAGGAAATATTTTATCCTATATAAGATATAGTGGGTGGGGTATCAATAATATTTTATTTCAACATTTCATACATTCTTTTTAAATAGAATGTCAATGAAAATTATTTGAGTAGGAAACTTCAATCCAAGTCCTTGAAAGAATATTATGAGAAGACAATGCTTATTGCCCTCATTTATTATATAATTTTTAAACTCTATGAGGATGAGACCAAGATCACTTTATAATGTGTTATGTTCACATCCTCATTAATCAATTTCATTATTTAGTAAAAGAAATGTGATAATGCATTTTGGCGTATTAAGGATTCTTATATTGTGGGTAGACCATCAGTGAGGGGTCCATATCATCAGAGGGTATCTTATGATTCTAGAACTGGTTTTATATTATTATAAATGTGAGGAATATTTTTATGGGATATTGTAATGACCCCCAATGGGAAGTACACCCCAGCACCACAAAGCTATTTTATTATATGAGGTGATATTTTGGGAGGACAAGTATGAAAATGAATGTTGATAATTTCCTTCCTTATTGTTATACCTATCAACATGTTTAGGCCAATAATCAGAACCCTATGGGTTTAATTTAACCTATTCTAGTGATGAAATAGAATATGGACTCTATTTCTATGGAATGTTTTGTTAGATTTTGAAATATACATCACATAAAAACACAATATTTGTGGTGATTGACTAATTTAGAAAATCAGATCACATTATTTTGATTTGTCATACTAACAAGGTATATGACATGATAAATTTTTATGTCCATGGAATATTTATATTTAATGGGGTTCCTTATTCAAGAACTTATGGTAGTGATCTTTGGTTCATATATACCTTTAGAAAAGGCCTCCAATAGTTTATGGGATCATAGATAATGTTGTACATGACATACCATCCTCAAACATATGGCCAGATAAAATGAGAAATTTATATCCTTAAGGACATGTTATGTGCCTGTGTCCTTGACTGTAGAAGAGCATGGGATAGCCATGTGTGATAGGTTGATTTTTCATTTAATAATAGCTACCAATCGTCTATCATGATGACACATTTTAGGGCTTTGTAAGATCTAATGTGAAAATATCTACTTTTTTAGTATGAGATCGGTGAATCTTCCTTAGTAGGACCATGTTTCATCTAACAGATGATATTTATGATTTATTTGATTAATAAAATAATTGTAATTGTGTAGATATCTTTCAAATCCTATGATGATCTTCATTAATTCCATTTGGAGTTTTAGGTTAGTGCTCTAGTTTTTCTAGGTGTTTTACCATGGTTAGGGAATCGACATTTTGAGAAATAAGGACTGTTTTCACCCAAATAAATGGGACCATTTAAGGCCATTGTTTTTAATATTATGGTGGATTAATGTTTGTATATACCACCATATATAGAATCTATCTAAAATCTGTTCCATTTTCTATACCTTTGAAATTGTATCTCTAATGCATCTCATGTGGTAAAATGGTGGGATCCGGATATGGAACGTTATTTATCTATGACTGTGAAACCATTTTGGATTATTGAGTCACATATAAAGCTTATTCCATGAAAATACATACCCATTATTAAATTATTATCATAAAATGTTTTTGATTTACATTATAAATTAGAGTGTGAGGTATTGTTTTAAGAACAATGACCTAAACTCTTTGATATAGATTTTTCTTGATAGGATTTCTTGGGGGAGAAATATTTTATGGTGGGGAGAATTGTAAAATCGTGAATTTTTTTTCATGTAAGTCATTTGGTTCTAGATATACCCCTTTCTACTACTCATTATTCTAGATTGATACTTGTTCTTGTAAGGAAATATCTTATTTGAAAATATTTGGAAATCATAAATGAATTATTTTCATAACATTATACCAAATTAGGTGGTACCATGTTTTATATCTTAAGACCATGCCCTAAATGTGTTAGTTTCAAAATAATATATGAGGATGAACTATAGTTATATTAAGGTCATTGAATCCATACAAAAACATTCATGGTAAATCTATGGTGAGCATATCCATGGATTACTTTCGTTTCATCATTTTCTTTGGAGAGTGGGAAGAGTTGTGTTATGGTTTCTATGATGATGCTACCTGACCCATTCATCATAAGTAATAGAATCATATAACACTCATAGGTTCCCCCTATTTTAGTATTTTATATTCATCTTTTAATTGGGGGAATTTTTTTTGTATTAATTTAGGGTGTTATTTTAAATATCTATGATGAGTTTCAATAGACATCAAACACTTATTTACAACTCATTCATTCCCTTCAGTTTTTTTGTGATTCCCATGATCCAAATTACTATTGCAGAGCTAATCTAACACCATAGTCTCCCTATTTCGGAAGTAAGTATCTTTTTATAGGGATAATAATGCCATAGTCCCCCAATTTTTTACCGTAGAAGGTATCCCGTGCATTTTTTAAACTTCCTATATTTTTTTGATCTCCCCCAATGAAACATTATTACACGGTGTTACACCCTACGCTTTGTGGGTTACTTTTGTTATGTAATGACTAGGTTCATTGAAGGATAATCCTATATTTCTAGTGGAATGAATTGTTTTCCATTTCTAACCTTTAGTCAGAGTTTTTAATATTTCTATCTGGGTATGTGGTTTTGGAAACAATTCCTCTTATTTAATACCATTGACGATTTTATATTTTAAATTGTACTTCAAATCAATTTCTAATTAATTAGATGGATTTTGATAAAATGATATTGGAAAGGATTTCTATTTGATAAAATTTTATTCAATTTGATGGGAAATTTATTTTCTAAAAATTATATAACCATTGAAATGGTTTTTAAGAAATTAGAAGTAAAAAATAATTTATGATTGTAAATGAGATGATTTGATGGATTTTGGTAAAAACCATTTGTTTTCTGTTTTTCAAAATGGCATAAAATTTGATGAAAACCAAATGATTTTTGTTGTTGAAAACAATTTCAGGAATATTGATGGAAAACCATTTGATTTTTTTTCAAAGAATGAATTTTTTTATAAAAACCATTTAAGGTCATATTTTGAAATGAAAGGTGTGTTTTGAATGTTTAAATTGGGTCCCAATGAAATCTTATTCAATTTGATTTTCAAAATAATGATTTCTCCTAGTAAATTATTTATTTTACTCATAAGCACATAGGATATTGGCTAGTCAAGTAGGAAAAAAATGAAGGACATGTATTAGACCAACTAAGAAACAAATTATTGATGACAATATACTCTATACAACGTAAGGGTAGGGTGAATATCACTTAAGGAACTTATCATTTCATTCTTAAGGATGCTCTTTGTGCACATTTGAATCTATGATCCACTAAATATGTGTAATAATACCTGGATATCTTTCTCGTGGGTCTCTAAGCCATAGTTCTATGATTTAAAATAAATATTCATGCCTTATGATATAAATTTTTTAACAATGTAATTTTTTATAGAAATTATTATTCATTCCCTCTTTTGATAAATTTTTTATTCATGCCTATTTGACAATGATTCTTTATTTTTCCTGCATTTTTAGAAAAACTATTGTACTATGTTTCAAATATTCAATGAAAATTTTATTTCAAGCATGTTTTGATATGTACTATAAAAATTATTCAATTCCATGTTTTATATGCATTAAGTATAAATGGTTTCTCCAATATCGATTAGTTATGAAATGATTGTATCAATCCAACTAGGATAATATCTCACACAATACATTTCCATTGGGAATTTATATATTTCCTTATGTCTTTTTTAGGTTAGGGGAAGGCACTAATCAGAGATGGATTCTTTACCTAACTTGTAAGACTATAAAAATTTGGTAGCATAAGATGAAGTATATAATCCACCATATTTTCCGGTCACCAGTCAATATTTTAACTTTTATCTAGGTTCTATAAACCCCTTTTATCCTATGGAGTGTTTTTCATACCAACATTTTTAAACAGATGATTTGTGATATTTTGTATCATTTTTGGTGAAATCATCCCCTCTTTACTATTATTGATTCATTGGTTCTTTTCACTAGACCATGAGGATTATGGATTTAATTTTATTCATATAAAGATCAGCTCGAGTAATTTTTAGATGGGTTATATGGGATGCATCATGACAATGAGGCTCTCCTAATGACTTAATAATCATAATATGGATAATTTAATTATTATTTCTTTTAAAAAAACAAACCCAAGAATAAAATTTTATGTTGGGCTCAATTATATCCATATTTAGGTTCATTGAAAACAACTCTATAAAATATAAAATAACTAATTTCCATATGTTTAGATTATTATATATATATATAACCTAATTCATTCACTCTAGGTGTACATGAGTTTAACACATTGAGAGAAATAAAACTTAAAAAACATTAATTAAAATGATTCAAAATTCATAAGTTTTATCTTTATTCCAATTTGAAATGCGAGTGTAAGAAACATGGAATAATTTATACTAGTATTTACACATTAATAACAAATATCATTTGATATAAATTTATAGATATATTATTTGAATTAAATTTTATATAAATATTTTTTGATGTAATTTATTTAATACTTCTTCCCTGTATATCCAACTCAATACGTAAACACCATATTCATATTATTATCCCAATTAGGTTAAATACCCTTAGAAGGGGGGGTGGGGGTGGAATCAGGGTATGATAGATTAAAAAACTATCCATTATGATCTTGTTTAATAGTTAAACAAAACACTCTTCTATATCATTCCCATAAAAATATATGAACTGAAATGAAATCAATCATGAAACACAACGATTCTTACTTGGTTCACCCTCGTTCTACTATTTACAAGGAGAATATAAAAGAAATTATACAATATAACAAATACACTAAATATTACTACTAAATACAAGGTTCTAGAAAGATTTCTTTTATGAGCAGGCTCAATACCTTTATAGAGTTTAAGGCCACCTCAATGATTTCACAAGGGTGGCTGCCTAAATCTCTTTCTTTGGCTCACTACTAGTGGAATGGATCACTGCCTTCTTCTTACTTTCCTTAATTCTATTGGAAGGGATCCAGTCACAGTTTATAGACCTGTAGGTCCCTTAATTTTCATGAATTCACATATCCTTAAATGTAGGTAGATGCTATATTGAAGTCATATTCCCATAATAGATGAAATAAACTTTTCCATGTATTGTCAGTTTTTTGAAATTACACTCACAAACTATTTTATTCCCTCTATGGACTTAATTTTTTCATGAACCACTTTGATTATTCTATAAACTGCTTTACATAGCATGTCGCGAGTACTTCGCGGTCCATTTATTCTTCTGCATACTTCCTCTTATTCCACAGACCGTCTATGTTTCCATGAACATCCTATTCTTTTTTGGACCACTCCTACTTCCATAGACTGTCTTCCTTCTGTGGACCTCCACTACTTCCATATACTGTCTTCCTTTATGATATATAGAGACTCACAAAACCTCCTTTCCTAGGAACGTTTAGACAAACACCTTTACTATTTGTAGAATCCCCCTCACAAAAAACTTCAGTCTTTTACAAATTCTTCCCGAAGAAATGATATTTGCTGATTGAATTATCTCCCACTTTAACATCTCATTTGTGTCTTTATATAGGAAAATAAATCCAAATATCTCATAAATCTGAATCACCCAAATCATTGATGTGGAATAGCCTTCACTGGATATTGTGTTATGTGTTCCACATAGCGCCTAATTTTTTTATAGGTGCCAATGTATTCCATGACTGAAAACCATTTATAGTAGCCATAATCACCGCGTCATTCCACAAATGACATTCATCCAGAGAACTGATGTGCCTCCCTCGATCAATGATCCTTCCTCAAACTGTTTCTGTTACATGGTATGCATAATCATGCTATACATAAATATTCATTTTCCAATTTCCCTAAGTCATTCCACATACCTCTTTTGTGGTCCATGAACTGTGTTTCATTGTCCAGAAGCTATGAAATCTTTTGAAGAAAACCTTCCATTTCTGAAAATAAACCCCTGACTTTGAGACCAAAATATTTTCAAACACTGGAAAACCATGCCACCTTAAAAAACCACTTTGTTAATCACCAACCATAATCATTCAGGGTCATATGGATTTTTCAATAAACAAAATCAACCAAAAAACCCTTTATGGCACCTTGATGTATTATTTCACAATAATTTTCAATTAACATTTATCTATGATAACTTCCTAAAGAAGTCTCCCATACTTTTTTTAATTTGTCCAATTCTTTGGTCTATAGAAACTTCTACCACATACTAGATATCTTCTCAGTTTTTTTAAATCGTAGATTCGTCATAACACTTTGAAAATTATCCTAAACAATTTTCACTGATAATTGATTTTTAGTCATTATATAGAATGAAAAAAATATTTCATACACATTAAACAACCATTAGTGAAAAATCATACCTTGGGGATAAGTTAATATTCTTCATTCTATTAATTGAATAGATATGGATGAACTTTTAGGTATACCAAGTTATTACCAATTTCATCTCTTAGAAGTGATTTCATATGAAACAATTTTATATGTTGCATTCTGGGTAAATATTGAAAGCTTAAAACACATAGAACAACTATTTATTTGATATAATAAAATATACATTCATCATTATGCATTTTTTAAAATAAAATTATATATTTGTTGGGATTGGAAACATTCATCTTATTAAAAATGCTATATTTAAGTGAAAATAAATCTTTTTATAACCTCTAACTATTGTTTAATAAAAATTAATAAAGCACAATAATATATTACAGAAATATACCGCATATTTGTAATATTTAGTAAAATGAAATAATATGTCTCTATAATTAATGATATGTAATTCCATCAAATATATAATGAACCACCCGATATTTATTTTAAATAATTTATGAAACCATCTCAATCAATTCCCATGAAACCCTTTAATTTCTACTCATTCATTCCCAAATAGAACAAACGAATGTTCTCCATTTCGTTAACATACCAAATTATCCAATTTTTTGGCACCAACTATATTTATAATACCTCATCTTGATACCTTCCCACTAGATTGTGGAGGATACGATGTGATGTTTTTTTAATTTTCAAATACAGTAATCTTATAATGATTTCACAATACTCTATGTCATTGTCCAACATTATACAATCATTCTTTTATAACATCATCCTAGTTGAAACTAGTATTGATATGGGTTTTATATCCTCATTATGAAAAAATTTAAAAATATATTTTGTATATTAGGATTTATATATTAATATTTCAATAATAATTTTGAGTAACATAAATGCTGAGAAAGGATATGAGTCCTCCTATCATGAATATTTCATACTAATTCTTCATTATTAATATAAAACAAAACCAACTCCAAATTGTGAACCTCTATATAATATATCATCAATATAAACCAACACCATGAAATAATCTTCTAAAGGTTTTATTTATATATAATGTGATGACTCTATCCTAGGATCCCAAATCTTAAGACATGTATTGAAATATATATAAATCACAAAACACTTTTTTGATCACAATAAGTTTAAAGGTATGGTTGGAAAATATTGTAATCATTAGCTAATGATTTTACAAAAAATAAAAAACCCCTAAATGTGAAACAAATACTATTATATTTAAAATTCAAAACTAACCATAAAAAATAAATATATGAAAAATAATAATAAATCAATGTGTAGTAGAATGTAAAACAATCATAAATACTAACATTATATAGTGACTACAATAGATGAATCTAATTCACAGTATATAGTGTAACTCTCCCAATAATGTGAGGACAAACAACATTGTTTCCTTGAGTATAATGTCCCATAAGATCCATCACTAACGAACAATGGAACCATTACCTTTCCTTCAATGGTACATAAGTAATCTAAATGTACACCAAGATTTTCAATGGATTTGAATACCTGAATACCAAATAGGATTTCCCATGTGACTCTCATGCAATACCATTAAAGACCTATTCAAAATTATTTAACCAATTCTACTCAAAATGGGTTAAAAAATTTATAAAAAAATGATTTATCATAACTATAGTTAAAATAGAAGCAATGTAAGGATATAACACATCAATCATTTTATTAAAAAAGGAAACCCTTACCTGTTCCACCACTAAATCTAGCCATTATTTATCCATCGTAAATCAAGTAGACATTAGTAGTATTGAAAAATATTTCAAAATTAAATTCCTATGAATATTGAATGTAATAGTTCTGGATAATTTCCCAATTTATTGTCTTAAAAATTATTATCCCTCTCTATCTGTATTATATAAATTTTGGAACTTCCCTTCCATTACTATTACTTGAACCTTCCATCCATATATGACACATCCCAATTATTTATTATACACAAATAAATTAATTATGAAAACAATTTTACATCCAAATGTTTTTAAGTGTGATAGCCCATTAAAATTATATTCTTAAATTTGAATAGTTATAGATAACTAAAATCCATTATTTCCAAACCACCATATTTAAAAAAACCCTTATTTTACCAAAAAAGATATGAGGCTAAATATTTTTCTACATCCATATACAATCAATTATATTTTAATTTGTTTAAAAATATTACATAAATACAAAAGGTAAGAAAGTTACCTAAAATAAATTCAATAACATATGTTTGAATCATTATCCATAAAGCATTGGATAGGAGCCCCCTACCTTAGACAATGAGATCAGAAACTCTCAAAGCACTGGATATTTTATTTGAATATTTTATTTTATCCACAAACTGTAGTATCAAGTAAATTAATACCTTATTCATTAGTTAAATATTAAAAGACCTAAATTAGATCCCCATATCAAATTCAATAAGATATATATTCCGAATATATATAAAATAATGACGTATAATAAGAAAGGCTAAAGAAATAATATGATCATAAATATCAAACATTCAATGTAATTGTAATATAATGAATCCTTGATAGAATCTTATTGTTATTCCAGAGGGAAACTCAACTTTTATCTCAATATTCTCTAGGGTCATATTATTATGTGGTGGGATATTAATGAGGGTTTTAAATTATAATTAGGACTTGAGAATTTCAAATGATATATCCTTATCTTGATAACACATTCAACCAATATGTATCTCAAGATCATGAATGATAATATATAGATCCCTATCCCCATAAGCCCTTAATGAATGGTACTGATGAATAATAGTAAGAATATACACTAGAACACATACCCATCTCTTTCTCAATATAATGATATTAATATACATTCTTTAGGACCACCAGAACCATTCATAATCCATATATCTTCTATTGGGCCACTAAGAACCATAATTTTGAATTGGAAGACTACAAAAATGGAAAGGGGGGATACCTAACTTTGAGTATTGCAATCCATCCCACCATAAGACCTTTCAACCAGATCAAGTCACTATGATTAATTATTTATAATAAAATATGGCCCTTGTTTTGACATATGATACCCTCTTTCCTATATATCATGTTGAACCGATCCATATTAACATGATACACCCATAGAAAATACTAAATATTTAAAAAATATTCTTTAAACAATGATAAATCATCATTTAAATTTCCAAAAAGGTTACATCTAGTCCAAAATCCATCACCTCAAAATAACCAAATGAAATATAAGTGGTTAGGAAACCATTATCTAGTATACATTAAACAAATTTTCTAGTAGATTATAATTTAGTGTGAACTCCCAATAAAAAGAAACATATAGATTTTTCTCCATGATCATTAATTATCACATATATCAAGGTTCCAACTTATCATATTACCTAATACATTAATATACCAATAAAAAATACACACATAAGAAGACACAATTTTATATAAAAACTCCAATGTTCATTAATAATGATAAGTATTAAACTTATAATTATTATGATCCACTACTATTATAATATAGATTAAATAAAATTGTCCTACAATATCACTTTCCAATATATGTCCCTAAGGGGATCACTTTACTAATTTATCATAATATAAAAATTATCAACGTTTTTCCCTATACTACTTTTAAAATATCATTTAATATCGATGGTTATAATATATTATTATATAAAAACATAAGTAGAGAAAAGTACTAAATCAATAATCACTCAAATTATATGACACAATCTAGAAAAGTAGTGTTTAATGGTTTAATGGTGTGTTATGATTACCAATTTTATAAGAGTGATATGAAATTCTAATATCCCACTAAGAACCCATTAGTTTCTATAACATACTTGTAAATCTCAATGTAAATCTATGATTTTAATTTTAAGCCCAGATGAAGTAACATAAAAATGTTAAACACTTCCTCCACATTAAAATAACTCAAATAATCTATAATGAATGTATTGTAAATAGGTAATAAGTTTTCGGAATTTTTGAGATGGTATATAATCTATAATATAATTATTCTATTATAATCTAGGTAAAATAAATATAAAATCCAATAAAATTTCTTCACATTTCTATGCAGTCATATAAAAATTATAGGAATTTATCATAGGTCACTCATTATTTTTCATTACTCATCAACAGGTACATAAAATGGGGACATAATCATCTGTATCTCTCTTCATTCATACCTTATGGAACAATCATTTGATGTCATGATATGTTATTTTGGGTCGATGAATCTTTGAATAATTGTACATATGGGATGAACTAATAATTTTTAATAATTAGGAGGACCACCATGCAATATCAAAAATATTGTGCCAAATTAGCTTCAAATGATCAACCATTCATGGTATCCCCAATATCAGAATAAATTTCAATGAGGCATGTGTTTGTCGAAAGAATTTTTGTAAAGTGATTTAGGGTGAATTTAGTGTTCTTATTTTCTAGAACTGTTTGCCTGGGAAGTTTGGGGTATATTCTATGAGTGAAACCTATTGTCTAGATATGCGATATCTTCAAGATCATGTTTTTGGTAGTTTAATAACCAATGAATTCACATTTTTCACCTAAGAGGTTCTTCTCTTCTCTCTGATAAGATGTTTTATAACTTGGTTTAAATAATTATCAATACACTTTGGTATCTTCGTTTCATTTCCAAATATATGTTTTTTAATTTATATTGAGATACCAACATTTCCATACAATACTACTATTAATGCATTTAATATTTTAGATACTAGGAATAGATCGTTGTTGGAGGATAATTTGGCAGTATATTTTCAATATAAGGTGGTGGTTCCATGAATTAATTAGAATAATTTTATGGGTATATGTTATAACACTAGTTTTGAAGTTTATAATTCAATAGAAATAATATATCTCCACCTAACTACCAAATATGCTCATGTAAATTAATGTACTTTATTCCATCATGGAATTTGATATAGTGGGAGTTATGAAATGATCACATAATATTCTTCTTAATAATTTAGGGACCACATCACTATATTCAAAATATATTTTTTAATTAGTTTATAAAAACCAACCTTTCATTCTATTCCTATCATTTAAGGATATGATATCAAATTATAGTGAGAAGCTAAATAATCTGACATGTGAAAAACATGATTTGATAAGCTTTTAAATAACCATAACCAATATATTCAATCCAATATATATTCAATATTTTGATTTCACATCTAGAGGAAAAACCAAACCACCATGATTCTGATATTTGGAATATAAGAATACTAAATACACCCTAAATCATCACATATAATGTATTTTAACAAACACATATATATTCCTACAAATAATAAAATGATACGATAGAACGTTATGAAAAAATTTAATTTACATAAATTAAAATTTTTCAATATATCCATGGGTGATCACTACAAAAGTATAATTTTATGAAATCTCAAATGCTAAAACTAGTGAATTTTAGGACATGTGGATCACTATAAGAAATTATTATTATTACCCATCAGTTGGTGGTCCCAACCCATATATAGTTTCTCCAACTAATTATCTAGTTACCGCAACATCATAAATTTGTTGGAATCAACCCATTTGAAATAATAATATGAAATATCCTATCTAAATCCTCATATAGATAAGATATTATTGGAATACCACAAATATCCCCATCTCCCAAAGAGTTAACATCATCAATTAATCGATAATCCATTGAATGACCAATCACATTAGAAATTCCTCATCAATAACTTATTATTATTCAGCCAAAACATTAACTACCTCTTTCTAGAGAACTAAATTCAGATTCATAAAAAGGATTCACAATCCCAAAAATATTCCACTTGAAGGATTCTTCAATGATACATATAAAAATATAACAAATAGACAAATTCACAGTCCCATTATTCTTTTATATATATATAGTTCACATCTCATCCTGGTAGATACCTCAATTACACAGAGGCATATTGTTGCCTTAGACTTACATACACTAGAAACTTAGTTCAAATGTAAGCAAGATTTTCTATTTTCAAAATACTATCTAGCTATATCTCTCTATCCACTTGAAAATTTTGAATTTAGTGGAATTTAATGTTGATATGTTTTTACCATAAATAAAACAACCAATTTGTTACCCAGTAAATTGCATTATAACTATCACAGTAAAGTAAACCATGATAAATTTTTCATTTTAATTACACTGATACAAATTTCAACCAATAAAACACTTTTTATAATTATTTTATAGCCTCATATCCATATTTTATAGTATATAGAGTGATTACTGAATGTATCATTGAAACTAGGCTTATTTTCATCCCTTTAATGGAAAATTTTGTGCATGTTGTACTCTAGTGAGTATCATAACCCCCCCTTAAATCCACATATACATAACCTGAAAATGGTTAATATTAATTAAAACCCTGTGTATTATGTCATATATCATTGAGATAATATATGATCCATTAAACTAATTATTAGTATTATTTACAAATATTTACATTTACTGGATGACATATCCATCTATAAATGCAATGTAAGGGAGACTACATTCCATCGCACATGACAAACATCTAAGTGTTGAGGAAATTGTAAATTTTTAATTTTATCTCAAATCATCCTCTAATCTTAGTTTTTTATTATTTCTAAAATTAAATGTATATCAATAGGATTTGAAATATATATACATCTATTTATAACAAACTTCTTGATGAATTTTTCAATATAATATTTCATATATAACACATGGATTCCATCTTTGAAAACAGATTCTATCCCCATACCAAGAATCCTCTTTGGAAAACATAGATTAATATGTTCAAATGACTCAGATAACTAATAATTAAATTCTAACATACATTGAATCTTAAGAACCATCATAATAATATCATCAACATAATGTAGCTTGATGATAAATAAATAATCCACAAAACCCTTATAATAGAGTCATTGATGTGAACATATTAAAGTCAAATGAAAAAATCAAGATGATAAATGTATACTACTTTACCAAAAGATAAATGATCAATAATATTTTTTCCTACTAGTACTAAATGACTTCGGTTGACAATATACACTAGACAATTTATTTCTTCTAAAAAATTTTATTTATATAAAAAAGTGTGAATCCTCATTCTACAAACCTTCTCAGCAAATGTTCTATTAATCCTTTTAAGAACACTAATTTTTCTGGTGTTCCTGGTATATTCTTTTCATGATTGATTCATTTTATCAGACATATTTGTTTCAAGTCCCTTTAATTGAATTAACATCAATTATCTGACCTTAGGATATTATTCCTTATTCTTGTCTCTCTCTTAAACATAGATTTCCGTTGAGTAAAGACACCAGACACTTCATATTTGTTATTTTGAAAATATTCCCACACATTAATTATTGTATCATAAATAAATGTGATACTATATATGGATACAACTTGAAAAAAAACATAAACTCTCCCAAAACATTGGAATGAACAATTTCATGATTCTAAAAGTGGTGTTTCCTTCCATTCAAAAAAAATAAAATAAAAAGTCATCTATTTAAAAATTATATATTTATAAAAAGTTATGAAATCATTATAAATGAGACTTTGTACAACCTTTCCTCTAGAATATTTATATTATTATCTCTAAGATGATCAAGATGGTAGTTATATAACTTTAGACATCTAGAAATTTTTATCTTAACCATAAAACTTCCATTTGACATTCAAGATAGATATATGGTACCATCCATTAATATCCTCTCCAAAACCATTGATCATTTGATAAAATTACATATACCATTAGATAATGTTGTCACATTCCACTATTTATACAATTTTTACATAGAAACGAGATTTCTCTATTAACCATGGTTTTGAATCACTTCAATCAACTTATGGAAGTTCTCATTTTTTATTCGGATATTCACACCACCCATTACAATAAACCTCAAGATCCTTTTTATCCTCCAAGTGTACCTTGATGAATATTCATGGTCCAAAATTTTTTATGCACCCCAACTATGAGGTTGAATGTATTGATTCTCTAAAATAGACCACCCATGATTCGAACAAAACACTAACACTAAGAAACAAGCTACAATATTAATCCATTTATTTTAATGAACTAAAAAATACAAATATTGAACTTACTAAAATCACTTTATGTAAATTATAATAATTATTTATTATCTCCCATATATTATCATATAATGTAGTTCTAGGTCTAGTATATTTATTCCTACTCTAATCTATGGATTTTGTATATTTTTTTAAATCAACATCCAGTTGGGGTATAACCCTCTACCTTATATATTAAATTAATTTTTGATAGGATACTATAATTACATCCACTAAAGATCTTCCTTTTGGATTATGTTCTAAATAATGATAAACACTAAAAAAAAATTATGTGGAATTACATACCCCATTAAACATAACCTATTAACTTTGTAGTAGTGATTATATAAAAATAAATGTCCATATATCATCTGTGAATGTGAGTATATATAACCTGATCTGACTTTGGATCATATTAATATCATTTTCATACTCTATAACTAGTATAACTTATTATAATATAATGTTGAAAAAATTAATCATCAAAAAATATTATTTAAAGCCGTTAGATTCTCAAATATACCTTCCAAGCCAATCATATATTCTGGTTTTATTTCCTTCTCTTAGATATTGAAATCATTATTCATTACTAGTAACATTAAAATCAATATAAGTGCCTTATAATCCAACCATTCACATTATAAACTATATGTATTCATTATTTTTTACTTCAGTTAATAGAAAATCAATATCCTTTTGGGTGATATAATCTTCAATGTCACGAACCATCCCAATATTTCATTCATCCCGACACCCGACCCAGTCCGCAACATGGAACGAAGGGCATTACCGATACCCATGGGATGATAACTAGTGTCGGGCATCAAAAAATTAAACCAATTGGATCAATTTAAGATAGAAATACTAGGATCAAATAAATAAACCATATAGGAAAATAACCAACAACTTAACCTCAATGTATTTAGATAAAAATATTTGGTTACAATTGATAAATATGGATGGTAAAAAAAACTAAAACTGAAAAAAACCAAACTAAATTGATACAAAAAATCATTGTGTGACTACAATATCACAACCATCCATAGAATGAACTATTGTATGAGCCATCTTGAACCAAATAACCTGAATAAAAAAACTAATCCTGCAAAACAGTTCAGGTCTACCGACACTGAATGGTATAAGTAGGGTGTGAGCTAATAGCTCAATGTAAAATCACCAATGAATCCATGTATTTTCCTCTCTTGAAAAAATACATTGACACTAGTATGAAAATACAGATACAAAACTAGTTTTTCCCATTTATATTAGAAAACATAGTCTTTTGATTTTAAAAACCAACAGACCCCACATTTCATTTTCAAAATAGATTATCCTTTTGAAACCAAAAACTAAACCAAATACCTAATAAAAATAATACAGGGATGTGATGAAAATATATAAATAAATAGTTCATAATAAAAACTAAATGAAATAAAATGTAAACAAGAAGATAAATATTGTAACCATGGGATTTCATCAACATCCCTGGAAGACCCTTGTCCATACTTGGTTCAGAACCACCTGTTGGCATACAGTGAAGCCCATAACTAAATAAAATAGTAACTACCCTAAACTAGAACCACTAGTTGAAAAAACAACATTGCCTATCAACAAATATAGGGGGTACCAACCTATCAAATTGGGGTTGATCAGAAACCATCACTCAATCCTCTAAAAGATGGCCTACAACCCATAATGGTAGTAGTACTGTGTAAGTAGAAGGCCCCCACATGTGTGACTCACCTTACCTGTCATCACTGAACATTATTACCCCAAACACGAACATCATATACGATAACACATAAGGGATATGCCTCCTATATTGGGGATATATATATATATATATATTTGTATCACACCATACAAGGTTCCAACTAGGATATCAGTTCATTTAAAAATCAACATAATTTCTTTGAAAACATGATTTTTTCTAACAAGACATTTATCTTGATATAACATAATGCATTAACTAAAATAATTTTTAAAATATTTCCAAAACAACACCAAATACCACTTCTATATTTGTGATCTAAAATAGGCCCTTATGTTCACAAACATTTACCAGGAATTTGTTCTAGCCAAATGGACCATGATTTATGGAATAGATTTAATTTCACAATCCTAAACCACTTGAAGAGAAATGTTACCATTTGTAAAGACATGGAACTATTTATAGAAAAGGGGAAGGAAAAGATATGGGAAGATTTTAAAAGAAAAGACGTTAAGAGTTCCATTTTCATTTGAATGAACATTCATGTGTTCACATAGTGTACCCATGGATATGCCATCATCTAATGACACCCTCTAAATTCAAGGAAAGACCAAAAAACATTTTTAAAACTAACACTTTCTTTTCCAAAAAAAAAACCTTCTATTCCACCTAATTTACAATAGTGAAATTAGGCATTTTAGAAACCAATAGAATATTCTAAAACAACATAAAAACTATGTCAAAAATTATTATGTTCCAAATAAAACACCAAATCACAATAGAAACATTATAACAAAATATTTATTACTTAAAACACCACAAAAATAAATCAATTTAACTATTCAAAAGACAATGAAATTTAATCAAACCCTTTTCTGGTCTCTGCATACTTAGGGATAATTAATTATTCACCTCAAAATATATTTTCAACAAATTATATTACCATAAATACACTACAATTCCATATTCATATGCATTATCAAATTAAAAATCATATATAAAAATTCATTGAAACAAAATTGTGCATTAATCAAACACATTTATCATTGACACATATAAGAATGAAAAATAAATCATCTAAAAACCTATTTTTAATAAATTATACCATCATGGAAACATTATAATAAGAAAAAAAATTCAACAAGAGAATGAGAATGAATTTTAAAAATTAGTTGAAATACCAAAAGTATCAACAGAATACTTCAGAAAGGATAAAAACAAATTCACCATACTCAAAGGGGTGAAGAAGAAAAACAAATTCAATGGAAGGAAGAATAGGGCCCCATGGAACAACCACGTACCCTAAATCCAATGAAACAAAAACCACATGTAAACACTAACCATTAGGGTTCATCCAATCAAGAAACCCCCATTAAAAAACTAGAAATCGAGAGGGGAAAGGATGAGGATACTCATTGGAGGAGAGGATACACTCCAAACTAGTGGAATATGGTCACTAGAGGTAAGGATCATATTACCGAAGGACCTTGGTTGGAGCCGATCATGAACTACATGGGAAGAGAGGCGAGGTCGGCTGCTATGCGAGGAGGGGCTCTCGTTAGAGGGGAGTGCCATAGAAGGGGATCACTACAGGATTTGGGGAGGCCTCTGGAGCAGAGGACATGCATAGGGGGTATAAGGCCCCTGCCTTAAACCTTACTAAATCTTGAGTGATTACAAGATTATACATTGAGGATCTTTTCAGGTTTAGAGTTTTAGAGAAATAGATTATAAATCATGCATTACATTCCACTTTTAAACAAGGTGGTTACATTAAAGACAATATTCACTTTTCCCAAAAAAGGAAACATATTTAAAACAAAACATGGATTCTTTCATGACACTTCCTTGACATTATCATCACATCATGTACCTTTCCCTTGACCTGTGAAAAACATTTCAAAAACTTGGGATGAGCATAAAAAGCTTAGTAAGGTATATAAAAATACGGAATGAAAACATTAGTCCATGTATACATAAGAATCAATGTAATCATACTTTACTCATAAAACATAAGCACTTTAACATACCCTATCAAATCATGAATAAATCATAGAAATCATAAGACATAAAGGTAACTTGAGGCATTCATAACATTCTTACGTTGGGAGTAACCCTCATGGTTACGTTTGGAATACCAATCACAGTATATTCTCTAAATCTCTTTGGAGAAAACATAGCGTTTAACCCCTTCATGTTACCCAATGCATTGGATAGCTATATCGAGATCACCGACCCTTAGTTTATCACAAAACCACCCGTCTTCATAAACAATGCCCAAGAACCATAACACAATCGTATCACATAAAACATGCATAAAGGAAACATAACATTTCCACATTTCAATCACAAGATATCAATGCAACACATTGATATAATAAAAACATTATCAAAACCATTTTCAATACCAAAATAAAATAAAAGTAAAACATGGTATTTATTTTTCATTTAAAAAAAGTTATGGCTTGTAGAGGAAACCGAAACTCAAATAATGGTAACGACGGCGGAGAAGTCGTTGTCGCCGCATACATACGACAAAAACATTCCCTTTTGTCATTAAGTAAAATGCTTTGTATAAAAAATATTCCTTTTAAATAAATGTAAAATTAAAAGGTATTTATACACCATATAAAAAAAGGTTGTGTATAAAACAAAATATTCCTCAATGAAATGAGATTGAGACGAAGTCCCATACCTCGTATCTGACTTCACTCGATCGTTATTTAATCTCTTGAAAAACAAACTTGAGTTAATTTCTACTTTCTTAAGAACCTTTTTCAAGTTCATTATTCCTTTTATATAACTTATCACCATGTTATGAACACTATGTAATTATTTAAGTTAATAATGGTCATTTTGTCGATCATTGGTACTTGAGTAAAAAAATAAACTCCTTATAATTACAAGTTGTTCATGTGGTAAAATATACATTATATCCAGAATTATATTCATGATGTAGATATCATATATATCATATATATCCATTATATACATGCATTTATAATATTACATAACATTTAGAGGTAAGAAATGAAATGCACCGTTCATGGAGACGATAAGCCGTACGTACTCATGAATGCTACTTTAATTTCTATTTCATATTTAATGGAATGAAATAATAATTATATAGAGTTATATTATAATTCCAGTATAGTATCATATATAATATCATTAACTATATCCTTTATACGTCCCACATATGGCATTAACGAATCAAATCACATTGAGGGGGCGGTAGTCCGCACTTCCTAAAATGAAGATATCACATTTACCCATAATGGAAACCATAAAGGTATTCCATAAATGAAAAAACATAATCATAAATAAAACAAAAAAATAATATATATCATATATAAATAGAGTGACATCTTAATGGCCACCATGAAAGGTGTTAAATGAAGATTGAATAATCATCGTTTCTTGACGCAGAAATTCGCCATCGACAGAAACAATATCTTCTTTAACCATTAGACGAAGGTGTGTGTAAGTGTAGCTCGAATACTTCACATAAAAAAATCATAGTGTATTGAATATACTGGTTTATTTACAAAATAAAGGAATAAAAACTGTTTAGGTGGTTGGAGAAAAAAATAAAAGAAAAGAACAGAAGTGAAGACATTGCCTTTAAATCAGGTAACTCCTCTTGGTTTGAACCAAAAGGGTTTCTTGAAGAGCTTTATGCCTAAGTTAAGGCTTCTAGGATGAATAGAGGGATGTGGAGAGATAAAATGAGAAGCTCTTGGCCGAGCCAATGGCTTGAGAGGTGTGGGTAAGGAGGTAGAGGTGGGGACCTTTTATAAGAGGGAGGAGGGACACTCTTGGAAAGTCAAGAAATGTTACTTTATTTTAAAATGAGTTTCGGATTTTAAAGGTCCCACATTGATATATTTTGAGGATAAGGTGATAAGGGTTCTAAATATACTCATCCAATAGGTCTTTGACAAGTTTATGTCTTATTTTTTACATTATATTTTCATTTTAATTAAATCGCTCATTAATGAGGTATTCGCTGCATCATCATGGTGTCATAAAAAATTTAATTTATTTAATGTCTAAAAATTATAAAAAAATATGATGATGTTGGAAATCATTTTATATTTACAATTAATATTTATATTCTAATAGATAATTTATTTAGACAAAATTAAAATTGTTTTACTTGGGTGATACATACTTTGGTTATACATTCCTTTAAAAAAAATATAATAAAATGTCACTATCACCCAAAAGTGATTACATGGGGTCCCAAAGTTTGTCACAAGGCATACCATGGTCGGCCATGACAAAAAAAGTAGAATTAGGACACATTTTAGGGTCATTTTATATTATTATGTTATTATTTTATTACCCTTAACTACCTGATTACTAATTAATCACGATAATTAAAGATAATTACCATCGTTACTATTCATAATGTCCCAAAACAAAAGTGTCTTAATTACATAATTTGGACCTTCTAATTCCAAATATGGAATAAATTTTACCAAATTACCAACAAAAAAATTGTAGTAATGAATTTAAAAATAATTCCCATTGTCAAAACAAATAGCTGGGTTTTTTAGAAATAATATCTTTCAAAAGTTTGACAATTGTTTATGTCAAATTTAAAAGTGAAATTATTCCCAATGACCACCATTGGATTAAATGGTAAAAATATATTCTATTTAAACTTTAAAACCAATTTGAAAGATAATCTATCTATATAATTAAATTAGATGAAAAATCAGTTTTGAAGTAAAATGCAGTATATTTCACTATTCATTAAAAATTGAACATTGTCAGAAAAATATCAAAAATTTATCCAAAGTAAATTTCAATGTCCCAATTATAATGAATAAGTTTATTTTGACAAATAGATCTTATAAAATTTTCAAAAGTTTGATTTAAAAATGGTTCACTGTTAAAAGGTTGTAAAACAATCTTTTAAAAAATTATTAGAGAATTCAATGATTAAGATTGGATTTATTCTCATTTTAAGCCTCTAAAAACTATCTAATTTATAAATAGACATAGATAAGAAAATATATTATTAATTAATTACATGGGATGTCACATCCTTCCCCCCTTTAGAAAATTGAATCCCTGCAATTTATTTACTTATCGAATATGTGGGGGTATTTATCCCTCATTCCATTTTCAGATTCCCATGTTGCCTCTTCAATCATGTGGTTTTTTAACAAAACCATTACTTGATGAATCAACTTATTCCGCAACAATTTCTCCCTGTGGTTAAGAATCTGGACTGGTTGTTCCTCATATGATAGGTTCTCTTCTAGTTGAACTACCTCTGGACTCAAAACATGAGATGGATCTGGCATGTACTTCTTTAACATTGAAAAATGAAAAACATTGTGTACCTGAGATAAACTCGGAGGTAAAGCCACTCGGTATGAAACTGATCCAACTCTCTCTAGAATTTCATATGGTCCACTGAACCTTGGACTCAGCTTTCCTTTCTTAACAAATCGCATCACACTTTTCCGTGGTGAAACTTTGAGGAAGACATGATCACCTACCTCAAAAGAGAGATCCTACCTCCTGTTTCCCGCATAACTTTTCTGCCTGCTCTGAGCTGTTCTCATGTGTTTCTGTATCAGCTGAAGATTTTCTACCAACTCTTCTACCAATTCTGGTCCCATCAACTTCCTTTTACCCACTTCATCCCAAAAATCTAGATTTTGACACCGCTTCCCATATAATGCCTCAAATGGTGCCATATGTATACTGGAATGAAAACTGTTATTATAAGAAAACACAACCAAAGAAAGATATTGGTCCCAACTTCCCTGATAATCCATCGAACAAGCACATAGCATATCCTCCAAAGTCTGAATTGTTCGTTCTGATTTCCCATCTGATTGAGGATGAAAAGCTGTACTAAAATTTAATTCAGTACTCAACGACTTCTGAAGGCCTTTCCAAAAGTAAGAAGTAAACCTGGGATCACGATAAGATACAATGGAGAGGGGAACTCCATGTAACCTGACTATCTCTTTGAGATACAAGCAATAAAGTTGATCTAGAGAAAAATTATCTCGTATAGAAAGGAAATGAGCAGATTTAGTCAAACGATCAACAATAACCCAGACTGCATTATTACCTCGAGGTGTCTTCGGAAATCCCACAACGAAGTCCATGGATATATTCTCCCATTTCCACTTTGGTACTGGTAAAGGTTGAAGCATCCCCTTCGGTAACTACCTCTCTACTTTAAATTATTTACAAGTCAAACACTTCATAGTAAAATCAACAATATCTCTATTCATTCCATCCCACCAGTAGTACTCTCGAAGATCTCTATACATCTCAGTACTGCCTGGATGAACTGAAAAAGGAGAACTATGAGCTTCATATAACAACTCTCTCTTCAACTGTGAATCACACGTCACACACAATATCCTCCCAAATATCAAAACACAATCATTATCAATATCGAATTTAGGAAACTTACCCTTCTGAACCAGCTCTACCCTTTTCAGCAACTCACTGTCTTTCTTCTGTTCTTGCTTAATTCTGTCTGATAGAGAAGATTTAACTGTTACCTTAAACAAAACAGAAGAACATCCTGTACCAATAACTTTTATGCCAAAGTTCATCAAATCCTTAACCAACAGATCTCGTTCCAAACACAACATTATTAATGAAGCATTACTTTTTAGACTCAAAGCATCAGCCACTTTATATTCTTTTCCAGGATGGTAATGAATTGTACAATCATAATCCTTAATTAATTCCAGCCATCTCCTCTGTCTCATGTTCAGTTCTTTCTATGTGAAAATATACTTTAAACTTTTGTGATCGGTATATATTTCACACTTTACTCCAAACAAATAATGTCTCCAAATTTTTAAAGCGAAAACAATAGCAGCTAATTACAAATCATGTGTATGGTAATTTATCTCATGAGTTTTCTACTGACTTGAAGCATAAGCAATTACCTGATCATTCTGAATTAGGACTCAACCAAGTCCTTTTAATGAAGCATCACTGTAGATAACTAACTCACCATTCCTGGAAGGTAGTTCCAAAACTGGAGCATTCACCAATCTTCTTTTCAATTCCTGAATACAATCATCACATTATTTTTTCCAGATAAACTTAACACCCTTCCAAGTTAGCTTAGTCATTGGACTAGATAACCGAGAAAAATTTCTAACAAACCTTTGGTAATATCCTGCCTAAAAAAGAAAAATACAAATCTCAGTTACATTTGTGGGTCTTGGACATTCTTCAACAACCTTTGTTTTTGCAGGATCAACAATTATTTCATCTTTAGAAACAAAGTGACCAAGGAAAGAAATTTGTTGCAACCAAAACTCACACTTTCTGAATTTCTCATAAAATTTCTTTTCTTTTAAGGTATTCAAAATAACCCTTAAATGACTTTCATGCTCCTCTTTACTTTTAGAAAACACCAAAATACCATCAATGAAAACAACCACAAACTTATCCAAGAACTCATGGAAAATTCTATTCATAAGGTCCATGAATACAGAAGGTGCATTGGTTAACCCAAAAGGCATTACTAAAAATTCATAATGGCCATATCTTGTAAGAAACGCGGTCTTTAGAACATCTGCTTCCTTTACCTTCAACTGATGGTACCCCGATCTCAGGTCAATCTTTGAAAAATACTGAGCTCCCTGGAGCTGATCAAACAAATAATCTATATGAGGAAAAGGATATTTGTTCTTAATAATGATGTTATTCAAGTCTCTATAATCAATTAAAAGTCTCATAGCAATATCATTATTTTTAACAAATAATACAGGAGAACCCCATGGTGATGTGCTAGGTCGAATGAAACATTTATCTAATAAATCTTGCAATTGCTCCTTCAACTCTAAAAGTTCAATTTGAGCCATTCATTAAGGTGGTTTTGAAATTGGATTAGCATTAGAAACTAAGTCAACAGTAAATTCAACTTCCTGATCTGGTATTATTCTAGGTAACTCGTCAGGAAAAATATCAGGATACTCATTTACCACTGACACATAATTAATTTGAACGGTTCCTTTGTTTTCAACAATATGTGCAAGGTAACATTCATTTCCATCTTTTACAAGCTTCTCAGCCTCTTGATATGTTATCAACAGTAAGGGTTCATTATTTTACACAAACTGAAAGCCTTTCTGAAAAGAAACTTCTTTAGCTCTACAATCAATCTTAGCATGGTAAACAGAGAGCCAATCCATACCCAGGATAACATCAAACTCTACTAGAGGTAAACAATAAGGTTTGCAAGTAGGTTCTTTCCACAAATAAGGATAGGAAGATTCTTATAAATTATTTTTGCCTCAACATTTCCCCCCAGGTGTTTTTACCACAAGTTCATGAGTCATTTCTTGAGATGGAATTCCCAATTTAGTAGAAAATTTTTCAGAGATGAAATAATGTGTCGACCCCGAATCAAACAACACATTGGCATAATCTGAGAAAACAAACAAAGTACCTGATACCAATTCATTTTCTGGCCCAACATCTACTGAAGTAGTTGCAAAGGATTTCACCACTCCTTTTTTCTTGTAGACTGACTGCTTCCCATCATTTGATCTCTTTTTTGAACACTCATTTTCATAATGACCCATCTCATTGCACTTGAAACATTTCACTAACTATAAATCAAATTTGGTCTTACCATCACCCTGATCTTTTTCAGTGCAATCACGAGCCTTATGTCCCATCATACCACATAGGTAGCACTTTCCAGAATTCAGAAGACATTCCCCAACATGCCTTTTACAAAATTTATCACAAACTGGAAACTTAGTTTTCTTACCATCAGACCTTTTTGAATAATTCTTCCCTTTCTCCTGCCTCCTCGGTCTCTTCTTCTGTTAGTTGTTATAGAACACTTGATCATCGGAAAACTACATTTCCACCTTCTCATCACATTGAACAAGCTTTTCATAACTCTTGAACTCACGAGAAGTTAAATCCCTTCGATATTTTGGCTTTAATCCTAAGTAAAAATGATTGATCTTTCTATCAAGGCCCCGGATAAAATTTTGAGCATACCTTGCCAATAGAGTGAACCTTTCTTCATAAGCAGCCACTGAGTCATCCTCTTACCTCAATTCCAAGAATTTGTTTTCCATCCTAAGTCAACAGCCTTAGTAAAATACTTCTCAAGAAACATACCTTTGAATTCATCCCAATCAAGAGCATCAATGTCATCAGTGTCCCTGATATTTTGAACCATCAACCACCACTGATCTGCTTCACCCTCCAAACGGTAAACAGCAAGACTAACCTGTTGATTGTCTGAACACCCCATGACATCGAAAATATTCTCTAGTGCTTTAATCCAACCTTCAGATTGCACAGGGTCATATGATCCTCTGAATTATGAGGGATGTTGCCTCAGGAAATGTTCCACCACTGACATGTTCCTCTGCGGTTGATCTGGCTGATCTCGTGCATGGATACCACCACCATTTATCGCTTGAGTAAATTGTTCCATTACAGCAACAAAATATTCAGTTCCAATTTTGACTATCTCAAGATGCTGATTTCGAAGGTCGTTTCCTTCGGTATGCCTTCTTAGCACTGCTTCCCTATTTCCTCAACGGAAAACCATTCTGAACAAACATGTCTTAGATGAAGCAACATGGTAATCTTCAAATGCTATATCATTTCAATTTGACCATTAAAAAATTATTTTTGGATAATAATTTAATATAATTATAACTCTTAAAGTCATCTAAACCAACCTCTGATACCAACTATTAGGCCCCAGCCTTAAACCTTACTTAATCTTGAGTTATTACAAGATTACACATTGAGAATCTTTTCAGTTTTAGAGTTTTAGAGAATTAGATCATAAATCATGCATTACATTCCACATTTAAACAAGGTGATTACATTAAAGACAATATTCACTTTTCCTATCAAAGGAAACATATTTAAAACAAAACATGGATTCTTTCATGACACTTCCTTGACACTATCATCACATCATTTACCTTTCCCTTGACCTGTGAAAAACATTTCAAAAACTTGGTATGAGCATAAAAAGCTCAATAAGGTATATAAAAATACAGAATGAAAACATTAGACCATGTATACATAAGAATCAATGAAATCATACTTTACTCATAAAACATAATCACTTTAACATACCCCATCAAATCATGAATAACTCATAGAAATCATAAGACATAATGGTAACTTGAGACATTCATAACATTCTTACATAGGGAGTAACCCACATGGTTACGCTTGAAATACCCATCGCAGTATATTCCCTAAATCTCTTTGGAGAAACCTTAGCGTTTAACCCCTTCGCGTTACCTAATGAATTGGAGAGCTATATCGGGCTCACCCGCCCTTATTTTATCATGGAACCACCCGTCTTCATAAACAATTCCGAATAACCATAACATAATCATATCACATAAAACATGCATAAAAGAAATATAACATTTCCACATTTCAATCACAAGATATAAATACAACACATTGATAAAATAAAAACATTATCCAAACCATTTTCAATACCAAAATAAAAGAAAAGTAAAACATGGTATTTATTTTTCATTTAAAAAAATGTTATGGCTTGTAGAGGAAACTGAAACTCATATAATGGTCATGGCGGTAGAGAAGTCGTTGTCGCCGCATACATACTACAAAAACATTCCCTTTTGTCATTTAGTAAAACAATTCTTATAAAAAATATTCCTTTTGAATAAATGTATAAGTCAAAGGGGTTTATACACCGTATAAAAGTAGGTTGTGTATAAAACAAAATATGCTCAATGAAAGGAGATTGAGATGAAGTCTCATACCTCCTATCCGACTTGACTCGATCGTTCTTTAATCTCCTGAATAATTAACTTGATTTAATTTCTACTTGATTAATAACCTTTTTCAAGTTCATTATTCTTTTTATATCACTTATTACCATGTTATGAACACTATGTAATTATTTAAGTTAATAACGGTCATTTTGTTGATCATTGGTACTTGAGTCAAAAATAAACTCCTTATAATTACAAGTTGTTCATGTGGTAAAATATCCATTATATCCAGAATTATATTCATGATGTAGATATCATATATATCATATATATCTAGTATATACATGCATTTATAATATTACATAACATTTAGAGGTAAGAAATGAAATGCACCGTTCATAGAGATGGTAAGCCGTACGTACGCATGAACGCTACTTTCATTTCTATTTCATATTTAATGGAATGAAATAATAATAATATAGAGGTATATTATAATTCCAGTATAATATAATATATTATATCATTAAATCCATCCTTTATACGTCTGACATATGGCATTAACAAATCAAATCACTTTGAGGGGGCGGTAGTCCACACTTCCTAAAATGAAGATATCGCGTTTACCTATAATGGAAACCATAAAGGTATGCCATAAATGAAAAAAACAGAGGCATAAAGAAAACATAAACATAATATATATCATATATAAATAGAGTTACATCTTAATGGATACCATGAAATATGTTAAAATAAGATTGAACAATCATCATTTCGTGAGGTATAAATTCACCATCCACAGAAACAGTATGTTCTTTAACCATTAGACGAAGGTGTGTGTAAGTGTAGCTCTAATCATTCACATAACAAAATCATAGTATATTGAAGATACTGGTGTTTTTACAAAATAAATGAATAAAAAGATTTTAGGGGGTTGGAGAAGCAAAATAAAACAAAATAACACAAGTGAAGACATTACCTTTAAATCGGTTAACTCCTCTTGGTTTGAACCAAAAGGGTTTCTTGAAGAGCTTTCTGCATAAGGTAAGGCTTCTAGGATTAATAGAGGGATGTGTAGAGATAAAATGAGAAGATCTTGGGCGATCCAATGGCTTGAGAGGTGTTGGTAAGGAGGTAGAGGTGGGGGCCTTTTATAAGAGGGAGGAGGGGCACTCTTGGAAAGTTAAGAAATGTTACTTTATTTCAAAATGAGTTTCTGATTTTAAAGGTCTCACATTGATATATTTCTAGGATAATGTGATAAGGGTTCTAAATATACTCATCCAATAGGTCTTTGACAAGTTTATGTCTTATATTTTACATTATCTTTTCATTTTATTTAAATTGTTCATTAATGAGGTATTCAGACATCACCATGGTGTCATAAAAAATTTAATTTATTTAATGTCTAAAAATTATAAAAAAATTACTATGGTGTATGAAATATTTTTATATTTCCAATGACTATTTATAGTCTAATAGATAATTTATTTAGATAAAATTAAAAATGTTTTACTTGGATGATACATACTTTGGTTATACTTTCCTTTTAAAAAAAAATATAATAAAATGTCACTATCACCCAAAAGTGATTCCATGGGGTCCCAAAGTTTGGTACAAGGAATACCATGGTCGTCCATGACACAAAAGGTAGAATTAGGACCCATTTTGGAGTCATTTTATATTACTATGTTATTATTTTATTACCCTTAACTACCTGACTACTAATTAATCGCAATAATTAAAGATAATTACCATCGTTATAATTCATAATTTCCAAAAACAAAAGTGCCTTAATTACATAATTTAGACCTTATGATTCCAAATTTGGAATCCATTTTACCAAAATCCAAACACATAAATTTTAGTAATTAATTTAAAAAATTCCCGTTGTCAAAACAAATAGTGGGTTTTTTGAGAAACAATATCTATCAAAAGTTTGACAATTATTTATGACCAATTTCAAAGTGAAATTAATCCCAATAACCACAATTGTATTAAATGGTAAAAATATATTCTATTTACACTTTAAAACCAATTTAAAATATAATCTATCCATATAATTAAATTAGATGAAAAGGCAGTTTTAAGGTAAAATGCAGTATTTTTCACTATTCATTAAAAAATGAACATTGTAAGAAAAATACCAAAAATTTAACCAAAGTAAATTTCAATGTCCCAATAAATGAATAAGTTTATTTTGACAAATAGAGCTTATAAAATTTTCCAAAGTTTGATTTAAAAATGGTTCGTCGTCAAAAGGCGGTAAAACAATCTTTTAAAAAAATATTAGAGAATTCAATGCTTAAGATTGGATTTATTCTCATTTTAAGCCTCTAAAAACTATCTAATTTATAAATAGACATAGATAAGAAAATATATTATTCATTACTTACTTGGGATGTCAGAGGGGGTGGAGGATGCATGAAGAGGGAATGGGAGAGGGGGTGGGGGATAAGGGGAGAAACCCTATTTAGGTTTTAATTATAACCCTAATAATAAAAATAAATTAATAATAATAATAATATTTATAATAATCTTAATAATAATAATAATAACAATTTTAGAAATTATAATAATAATAATTTTAATATTATTAATAATTATAATAACAATTTTAACAATAATAATATTATTTTCCATAATAATAATAATTATAATATTATGGGTAAAACACTCTATTTGTATTATTTTAATTTTTATCTCATTTAATTTTATTTGATTTTAGTTATTTGATTACTAAGAAACTACATGCTTACCTTGCACAACTCAAGAGACTATGTGTGAACCACGCTGTTGCCTTTGTCCATTCTAGAAGTGGATGCATGAGTATCTGGGTTGACCAGACAGTTTTTTCTAACTGTCTAGTGCTTGTACAAAATCTTAAATCCTACCAAAAACTTCATACCTTAAAAAATTTAAAACTGGGACAGAAACCAAAACTTTTAAAAAAAGATACAAGACCAAGAAAATTAGAAAATAAAAGGGATCTAACGTTGGGGTGTGAAAAATCTCCCCACCAAAGATGCTTAATTCCCCAAGAAAGTCACCAAGCCCAATGATAGTCATAGCTCAAATGCATACCTAGTCAAAATTTAGAGAAAATAAGAACCTCAGGATGACCTTTCACTCCACAAGTAACACCCAACAGACTTAGAAGAATCCACAACACAATAGAATGTGATAACATGAGAGGGTAATCCCCAAAACAAGGACACAACTAGAATTATAATTAAAACCCAAAAAAACCACCCTATGGAGGGGGTCCAACATGGGAACTCTCAAGAAAAACATACCTGAATTCTCCATGTGAGAAGAATATGACCATAGAGTAGAAAACTATAACCCAATGGGCCAAAGGAAATATTAGAAAAATCCATTAACTAGTTCTATTGAATTTTCTCATATTGTGATGTAGGAGGCATCTTCCCCTACCTCGAGGAAGTCGACCCATCCTCTAGGACTTGAGTTGCATCTTGAGGCCTTCGATATCATCTGAAAGAAACCTCCATAAAAGTATCCTTCATAATTTCAGATACTTCATCATGCTTTGTACCATAATCCTCACTACTAGTATTATCAAGCATATCAAATGAATTTTTTAATTTGAAATTTTTTTACCATCCCATTTCGAGATTGAGAGATTCAGATTGGAAAAAAATATCCTTAGAGATGTAGTAATCATGACTTCTAAGTCAATGGTGATACAGTGCAATTTTCATTATGATTCGACCAACTGTAGAGATAGTATGTCTAAGATTTTATCTACTATAATATTGATCTGAAGAGGGGCTCCTTGATCCCCAGTTAAATACCCATGTTGGTTATCCGAGGTAATTGTCACTATTCTTTGAGCATCCATAGATCAAAAAATTTTTATACTACCATTATAAATTATAATAGGGGTATATATTGAGAACCTACATTAAGAGAGACCTATAAAATTGTTTCAGGAACAACCTATATTAAAGGCTATTGTCGGAGTTTGGGTACTATAGTAAGGTGGTGCTGTAGGATATTGGGAACTGCAATAGGGGTAGCCTAAATTTGGGTAGATCCCTGGGGCAGTGGAAGTCCCTATAGGTGCCTGAGTGTAGTAAGAGAGGCATGTGTGGTGCCAAGGTTGTAGGGACCACCCAATGGAGACCCCTATTTGAGTTAGGATGTAGCAAGGGAGTCATGTGTATGTCTAGGGGTAGAAGTAGGTAAGTCCATCCTGTTAGAGTTTCCAATAAGGGGATAGAGAGATTGACAGCTAGGCGTAGTATCCAAAAATCCTTTATGCCATTCTTAAATATCTTTGGAGTGATAAGAGTACTCAATTTTCTTATCAAAATTAGATTTCCTACACTCTATTATTATTTTTCTCCATTGAGGTAGCATCCTCCATATTTCTTTTACCTTTACGGTATGAAGCCATGATTTGTTCCTATCAAGACCTGTTATCAGCCTCAATATGTGCTAAAACCTCTTTCTCAATTTGACTATCATAGGATTCAAAGTCACTTTGTATATCTTCGAATTCCCCAATTAGCTTCTCCTTAAAGGAAAGGCCCACCTCAAATGGAACAGTCACTTCTGCCAAATCATCCCATGAACCAAATGGAGTATCTTAAGGTTTATGTTTGAAATAATCCATTATGGTGTCTTAAAAAAATTCATGTTTAGTTTTCTGATCAGCCTTAGGCCTGTTTAGTCCTTGATCCATCTACTCATCCTGTACATCCCTAGAGGCAAATGTCTATGTGTGAGAGATATGAGGATCTTAATTCCTAACATGATCATTAGTTTGAGCAACGGTCCCTTTCAAGGACTTTTTACCTTCTTTCCTCTTGTAATTTATCTCCTCATGTCCTTTCAATTGGAATCTCACATAGATAATTCTTGCTCGCAATTATATCTCAAGTTTCCAATAAAGCAACATGAATTATAGTACAATGTAATTTTTTCAAAAAAAAAAATCAATGATTCATTTCATCATGGGGACTGGACAATACCACCTTATCAATCATGGAAGAACATAAATCAACCTCAATTATTATTCTAGAAAAGTGACCAAAATTACAATTTTCATTAGCGAAGTCCATCCAAATGGGAATCCCTATTACTGAGGTGATGTCATAAAGTATTTTTGAATTCCATAAAACCTAGTTTAAACCATATACTTAAATCCAAACTTGAGATAAAGAATCCTTAATTTCATGAATGTTTAAATTTATGTTCCATACATGGATTCTAAGAGTTCAAGGACTTAACATCTTTTCTCCCTAACTCCTTACCATACCCTTTAACTCGGTAGATGGGAAAAGAAAATGAAAATATCCACTCCCTAAAGAGACTCACTTGAATTAACGAAAAACCAAAAAGGTAGGACTGCTGATACTAAAACAAAAAACCCCACTTCAAGCAACTTGGCATGCCGGGACACTAGGAACTAACACAAATTCTCCATACCAGTCGAAAAAACCCTCTCTATAATCGTGAACTAGGGAATTCCTAACACGAACTAATCTAGTTTCTTTATCACAAGTGAAAAAACACAACTACTAAAACTAGATGTTTTCTACACGAGATGATCACCCAACACAAAGGGAAACCCATTAGAATAACTCTATATAAAACTAGATTCCCCATTTACAACTTCCCATAAATCCCATATACTCAGATCCCCAAAAGAGATCCACTAAAATTGAAACCAACCCACATAAGTCTTGATCACAATTTAATGAGAACTAATAGTTCAAAAAGACATATTTAGATAAACACAACCATTTAGTTTTCAAAACGAGAAGTTCATCACACTTTCAAGATGAAGAGATGAAATCACAAAATGAAAAAAAACCAAAATAGTGAAACATTATATACTTCCATCCCAATGGTTAAAACTAAGTCGAACCAAGGTTTCACACACCCTGAGAAACTCTTGAATGTGACCGAGCTTCACCCGAAGACTTGTTGCTAGGCTAATGATGGCTTAAACATATCCTTCCTCTCAGTTATGTACTAACATCCATCATTCACATCCCTTTCCTCAAGTGATGCTTTTTATAAAACCTCTCTAGATGAACCAAAGAGCTATAATGATAGTGGGGATAACAACTCTCATCCACCCAAATTTGGACCTTTTAAAAATCCAGGACATCTCTAACTCTAGAAGCCTCGAGAGTTCCCAAAATATGGAAGATGCATCCACTTATTTAATCCACTATGCTATCTTTAACTGACCTCAATCACCATGAAGAACATGAAACATTCGAGAAGAACCAAAAACATGACATGACTCATTATAAACTTTAGAGAACTTTATGGTCGAAATTCATTAAACAAAACTAAAAAAATGAACTGAAACTTGCATCAAACCAAAGCACAACTAAAATAAACAACTTGAGCTGAAAAATGGGCTCGTAATTACAACACACATAGGAATAACAAAAACATCCCTTTATAAAATCCACCCTTTGCATTTAAATTCCAAAACTACCTTCTTCCAAGTCCATTTTCCAAATACCAAAACCATCTCTTTAATTCAAATTCACTTTCCAAAATCATTTACTCTTCTGTATTCACTTAGGAAAAACCAAGATAATAAATTAATTTGAAATACACTCCCATGTAATCCCATGAACCATTGCACATGTTTCCATATGACTCCATCAATGCGTGCCAACACGTACATTTCATACACACTATCACATGTGAAAACATACATAAGGAGCACCCAAGGTTGTTCTCAAACCATTTATTTAGAAAATTCAAACATTTACTAACTTCTCAAATCCAAAACACTTTAAATTTTAGAACCCACTTTACCAATTTAAAACCATTTAAGGGGAACCAATCAAATTTCAAAAACCATATTCATTTTCAAATCTCCCTTACACCCCCTAAATCCAAGACGAATTAAAACTTTCACCAAACCACCAAATTGTTGAACTGTTACCTCTTCCTAACACAATGACATGGTAGTGAGTCATGACCCATGTAAGTCAAATCATTATGAAGGACTTGAACCATGAACTTGGAATCCACATATGTCACTACTCCATGGGGGATCACAACGTGACACTAGATCGCCTCCGTTGTCATCCCTCAATCTAAAACAATGAAAAATGACTCAATTCATAGACTAACCCAAGTAACATGAGGATTAGTACGAGCAAGGGATCATGCCTCCTTTCCCGCACCTACCTCCTATGTCCTGAAAGTCCCAATATCCAACTATAGTACATCACAAATAACAAGGATCTCCTTTAACATCATTTTGTCATAAACCATCTTGGGAGGTTATCCATAACGACATCCTACCTGGTCCACAACATGGCATAAAGAGTGTTTCTGATCCCCACAAGCTGGAAACTAGTGCTGAGCATCAAAACATAAAACCAATGGGAATGATTTTAGCCCAAAATACTAGGATCAGATAAATAAACCAAAAAAGCAGATAACCAACAACTGAACCTAAATTAATAAAAATTAAAAAATTTGGTTACAATCGATAGACTTGGTAGGAAAAATAAATACAAAAAAATGAAAATGAACAAAACCAAACAGAACTACTACCAACAATAAGCATTTGACCTCAACGTCACCGCCATCCCAAGACTAAATCTCTATAAGATCCAACCCGAACCAGATAACCTGAATAAGAAACTAAAACTTTAAAACAGTGTGACTCTACCAACACCGAATGGTAAAAGTTGGTTGTGTGCTAATAGGTCAGTAAGAAATCACGAAATAATCCTTGTATTTTACTTCCCAAAAAAGATTCCATTAACAATAGTATGAAAATATTGTTAAAAAATAGGTTTCTCACATTTATATAGAAAACATTATCTTTCCCATTTTAAAAACCAACACATTCCACATTTCATTTTCAAAACATATTATCCTTTTGATACCAAAAACTAAAGAAAATAACTAATCAAATCAATACATGGTTGTGATAAAAATAAATAAACAGTGCATGTTGAAATCTAAAAGCAATGAAAAGTAAACATGCAGATAAAAATCATAACCATGTGATTTTATAAGCATTACTAAAAGACCCTTAGACGTACTCTATTCGGATCTACCATCCATCATATTGTGAATCCATTAATTCAATTACGAACTAACTCCCCTAAAATAGCCTCACTACTGGCACAACCCACCTAGCCTAACAAAAAATCCACGGATACCTGCTCGTCTAATCACGTTTGCTCATAAACCATCACTCAAGCCTCTGAAAGATTCACATGAACCCATGTTGGTAGTATTACTTTTTAAGTAGGATGCCCTTTAATGTGTGAATAACCTTACCTGACATTACCACACATTCATTCCCCAAACACTGACACCCTATACGATAACCCATAATGGATATTCCTCCTATATTGGTTCCCTATATATATATATATATTACACCACACATGGTGGAAACTAGTTTGTCACTTCATTTAGACATTTAAATCATTTCTTTGAAAATGCGAGTGTTTCCAACTGGGACTTTAGCTTCACATAAAAAAACTCATTTACTAAAAATATTTTAAAACTATTTCTAAAACAACACTGAATACCACATCTATAATTTTGATTCCAAATGAGACTTTAATTTCCTAAAAATTTACCAAGCAAGTTTTCAAGCCAAACTTGCCCAGATTTATGGAATACATTTAATATCATAGTCCCAAACCACTAGAAGCAAAACATTACCATTTAGAAAGATATGTGACCATTTCATGAAAAGCGGGAGGAAGTAGTGATGGAATGATTTTAAAAGTAAACGAGTTTAAGAGTGAAATCATCACATGAATGCACATCCATGTGTGAAACTAGTGCACCAAAGGATGTTCAATCATCCAATGACACCCTATAAATTCCGTTAATGTCCAAAAACTATTGTTAATAATAACACTTACTTTTCAAAACAAACCCATCAATTCAAAAAAAAAATCCAAAAGTGCCAATGATAATTTTATAAACCCAGATAACATTCCAAAAAACATGAAAATCACACCAAGAATCACTATGATATATATAAAATCAAAAATCACAATCCAAACATTCTAATAAATTAATTCTAAAAGAAAACACCATATAAATTAACCAACTTAACTATTAAAACTAAAATTAAATTTAATAAAACCCTTTTTGGTGTGAATATTTAAGTGTAATTAAAGATTCAATTCAAAACCTATTTTTTACAAATTCTATAACCATAAAAAACCACAATATGGCATCAAGAATCATTATCAAAGTGTGACCATATATAAAAATGCATTTAAACAAAATTTTACATTAATAAAACACATTTAGTGTTGAAAATATAAGTGTAAAACTGAAATTTCCTCAAAACCTATTTTTAATAAATTCTATCAAAATAGAAACACTACAATATGATTTCCAAATGCACCAAGAGAGCGCGAATCATGTTTAAAAATTAATTGAATGAACACAAGTATCAGCGGAATTCATTGGAATGGAAAAACAAGAATCCACCTACCTCAAAGGGGTTTGGATGCAATGATGCATCAATTGGTGGAAGAACAAGGCCTCCCAGACCAACTCCATTCCCTAAATCCAAAAAACATAGACCACATGTAAACCCTAACTATTATGGAATGACCAAATAAGAAAATAGAATTAAAACCCTTGAAATCATGAGGGGAAAGGGATAGGATACTCACTAGAGGGGAGTCCACACACCAAACTAGTGGAAGATGACCACTATAGAGAAGGAGTGGCTTACCAGAGGACCTTGGCTGGATCCAATCGCACACGTTAAGGGAGGAGTGGGGTGGATAGCCATGTTGTGAGGGGGGATGACCTCGAGAGGGGAAAACTATCACAGGGGAGCTTCGTAGGAGGTTGGTCAGCCTCCAGAGGAGAGGATGTGCAAAATGGGGTGGCATGCATAGAGAGAGGGGGTGGGGGCGATGCATGAGGTGTGTGAGGGATAAGGGGAGAAACCCATTTTATGGTTTAATTAAAACCCTAATAATAAAATAATAATAATTATAATAGCATCAAAATAACAATAATAATCACAATAAAAATAATAATAATAATCTTTATAACAACAATAATAAAAATTTAACAATAATAGTAAAAATAATAATCATAAAAATAATAATAAAAATAATAATTTTAATAACATTATTATTATTATCCACAACAACAACAATACTATTATTATGGTTAAAACATTATCTTTGTTTTATTTTATTTGGTATCTCAGTTTATTTTATTTTATTTTATTTTATTTATTTGAATATCGGGAAACTGTATGGTTACCCCATGGCTCAGGAGACTATGCGTAAACCATGAGGTAGCTTTTGTCTATTCAAAAAGTGGTAGCATGATTACCTGGACTGACCACATGGTTTCTACTATCCGTGTGCTTCCCCTGCCCAACTCTAAAACACACCAAAGTAATTCCTACCTTCAAAAAATTAAAACGGGTACCCAAGCCAATACTTTGACCAAAATATCTGAGACTAAGAAAAGGATAAAATAAAAATAATATGATAATGGGCTGTGACATTACACCTATATCCTCTAAAATCCAATTTCCATTTGGTTAAACCTAAAAACCTTGATCTTGATTTAATTTGATTTCATTAACTAGATGCAACAACTCCCAATGATCATATAACATTAAGGAAAAAAATAAATGTACATAATTGGGTGTACTGAATATGTCATCAACCATACTCTAATACCATTTTTGTGTGGAAGGGATAAAACCCAATAATTGAAAACCCAAATGTCACTAGCAATTTAAACACCAGAGGTAGGATCTTGAATCCATATTACATTCAAATTCAAGAAATTACATGTAGCATACATGATAAAACTCCAATTATAGGATCTATTGAACACAATGATCATTAATAAACCCTTAATAACCATGAAAAATTTCATCTGATAATAATTAACTCTAGGATATACACATTAATAATAAATTTGGAAATGTAAAGAAAATTTTGGATTTATGTTTGAATATTAATTTAACATCCATGGGAGAAGAAAATAAAACTATATATCTCTGGATGTAAATGAATAAAAACTTGTGATTTTTCATTCACATGGATCACTCTTATAATTCATTTAAATTAAAAATAAGTAGTTGGCCACACCCTATATATATAAGGGTTCTATCCACTCATCTAGTTTCATCAACCTCATTCATTTATCACCACCATCTACATAGAACAATAATCATGGATATCCAATACAAATCCTTATCGACACAAGATATGACCAATAGACCAAGAACTTCACTATCTCTTGGAAAATAGGTATCACTAAGATATCCAAATTTACTAAACTAAAAATCCCATTAACACTTCATCCCATAAACCTACAACTACATAAGTCCTTCTAGTGTATTGATTGTAGATCTATGAAGAGACATCATATTCAAAATATTTTTGATTCATTATTTATAGTCCATGGTAAACATCCTAGTAAGAGTTATGAAATGTTATTATAACATTATTCTTAATAGTTGAGAGAACCACCACCCTATATTGAAAATATAGTTCCAAATTAGAATCTATCAACCACTATTTCATGGTATCCCCATAATTTAAGTCATCTATAATCTCCTTTCACTAAACCTCAATCATTTTTATTTACATTACTTAATAAATAAGAAACAAAACAAATTACAATGTGATGTAACAAAATATCACTTTGATATTTATGATCTTCTAGGTACCTATTTTAAATATATACACTAACTACTATTGGAAAACTGAATCCCTTAATACCTGATTAATTATACTCATGGAATATACCATAACATCACACTTATCTGGTATATTGAATAAATGTGTAATGACCCGAATTCGGAGCCCCTCTACTGGTGCCTCGTACCCAGTTCGCTACATGACCTCAAGCACGTTTCCCCAAACGCCAGAGGCTTCCAACTAGTAGCGAGGTCCTTGGTGAGTCGGTGGGGAAACTATTCCCACATTCGGTGGATTATACAACTTAAAACAACTAGACACAATAGCAGAAACAATAAACAACATACAACAACCGAACTGAACAACCGAAGCAATATATAAAATAATAATGATGCAACATGGTACATATGCCTATGGAAAGCAGTAAACAAACCAAAATGCTGAAATACAATTGAAAAGCAAAGTGAAAATGAAAACAAAGTAAACTCCTCAGTATCGCAATTCATTGCTTGGTCCCCTGCTCTCCATCTCCACAAAAAATCAGGTACCTAAAGTAGAAGGGCGCTTGACCTTATCTAAACATGTAACAACATAGTCTGCTTAGGCCCAAAGCATGGCCCAAACAGAGTGTGAGATACAATCCCAGTAGGCAATCACCCAAATATTTGTTCCTAACATACAATGAATACAAGGCAAGTAAGAGTACAGAAAGCATTAATAGTAGAGTACACAAAAACTACAATCCACAATTCTAAAAAAATGTAGAGTACACAAGTAAACAAACAACAACAATAAGAAACAGCTAACCCTCTGGGTATCTCTCATAGCATAAACCTTATGGTTCAACCTACAAGTACTAGAAACCCTCTAAGAGGCACATACAGTCTCACCCATCTGGTTCAGCTAAGAATAGACTCTCTGAGAAGCACTCACCGTCAATTCCCCCTATAGTCTCGTATCGTACTAAAGACTCTCTGGAGAAGCACTCAATGTCTCATTCCCCCTGTGGCCTGCATCAAGGAACTACAGACTCTCTAAGGAAGCACTCATCATCAATTCCCCCTGTGGTCTCGTATCATATTAAAAGACACTCTAGAGAATCCCTTATGTCCATTCTCCCTATGGTATACTACACTAGGTTCTCGCAGTCCTGTGTGGAAAATAAACATGCATAGCACGCATGTGTCGTCCAAGTAAACCTCAAGAACTACTTGGCTATCAATCCAAGGCTTAACAGCATAACATTGCAACAATTCCACTATCCTACAACTAGGCATGGAAACTGGAAAACACCAAATAAGAAAAACAAGCATGGAAAACATCCAGAGTACAAAAAAAACTACTCTATTCACAAGGGTAAACCTCTACTACAGAAATCAAGAAAAGCAAACAATCAATCAAGGAAAAAACAGGAAAACACACAATTCCCATTCAAGGGAATTGGCGCAATTTCACAAGATACTAAAATAATTTATACAAAAAGGCACAAAAAACCTACCTGGATGCTAGGAGATCAAAATACTTGAGCCACGCAGATTGATTCTCCATAGAACAATGAAGATCTATGAAAATGCACAAAATGTTCAACCTTAGATAACTTGAGAAAGAGGAAGAATTGGAAAACAAGGCTCAAGAAAAAGGAATAAATCAGCCTTGTGCTTCCAATGCAATCGACAGTGCTCGAATCGGAGAATGGATGGAGAGGCGGGGGCTCATCGAAGATTCGTGTATCCTCGATGCTCTCGGACGAACGAGACCTAGAAGAAGACGCTTCTGTGCGTCAGGCGCGACCCCGGTCCGTTTAATGAAAAAAATAGAGTACACGGAGTGTACTTTTAGAGTACACGGCGTGTACTAGGCCTTTCCGTACTCCGCCAAAATCAGCCTCCATGTCACCCATACACACCGTGTGTGTGTCCCAGGCACAACCAGCACACAGCTTCGATCTGGAGAAGAGTACACATCGTGTACTCAGAAAGTACACGGCGTGTACTTTAAAAATTTCTAGAAAGTTTATTTTTATCAATAAATCCATAAAAAGTAAATTCATACCTGAAACGAAGATCCGGGTCCTTACAAACTTCCCCAATTAAAGAAATTCATCCTAGAATTTCCCTAAAGAGGCGTAAAAGAAGAAACCCCGAACAGCTCCGGCCACTACGATCGTACATCGGCCTCCCTCTCCCAAGTCTTGTCCTGTACTCGCCCATGCTGCCATAGCACCCGTACAAGAGGGACATACCAACCACAGAGAACCTGCATACTGTGATCGAAAATCCGGATAGGATGGTCCTCAAACGATGCATCCGCTTCTAGCTCAACATCCTTAGGATGAAAAACATGAGACGAGTCTGAAAAGTAATGTCGGAACTGAGAGATGTGGAAGACGTCGTGCATATCCCGGTACCTCTGAGGTAGCTGCAACCGATAGGCAACCGGCCCAAATCTCTCTAATACCTCAAAGGGTTCGACGTACCACGGTGAAATCTTACCCTGTCTCCAAATCCTCTTGTGTCCCAACCTCAGTGTGACACGCAGGAAAACCTAATCTCTGACCTCGAACTCCAGAGGATGTCTCCGATGATCAGCATAGGACTTCTGTCGGGACTGTACAATAGCCATCCTCTTCTGAACCAGTTCTATCTGCTCTGAAGTCTCCTAAACAAGACGAGGTCCTAGAAAAGATGCCTCTCCTGCCTCCAGCCAGCATAAAGGTGATCGGCATGGCCTACCATACAAAGCCTTGTATGGGGCCATCTGAATAGTCGCCTGAAAACTGTTGTTGTAGGAAAACTCCACCAAAGGAATATGTTTCTTCCAAGAACCGCCAATGTCTAGGATGCATGCCTGGGGAATATCCTCAAGCACCTGGATCATGCGCTCGGACTGGCCATCAGTCTAGGGATGGTATATCGTACTCAAAAGTACTTGTGTACCCAAAGCCTTCTGAAGTCCCTACCAGAACTGAGAAGTAAAGCGCGCATCCTTTTCTGAAACAATAGAGCATGAAACTCCATGCAGACGAACAATCTCTTTGATGTAAAGTCGTCCCAGATCATCGACACTTAAGGTCTCCTTGATCGGAAAGAAGTGAGAAACCTTCATGAGCCTGTCGATGACAACCCAAACAACATCGTTCCCCCGAGGCAACCTTGGCATCTCAATCACGAAGTCCATCGCGATATTATTCCACTTCCACTCCAGAATGGGTAACTGCTGCAAAAGCCCCGTAGGTCGCTGATGCTCTGCTATCACCTGCTGATAAGTAGAAAATCTCATGGAAAAACCAACAACATCTTTTTTCATACCTGGCCACCAGTACTGGAGATGAAGATCCCGATACATCTTGGTGATGCCAGGATGAACTGCCCAAACTGAGGAATGAAAATCCCGCATCAGATCCTCACATATGTCTTCTGGCACCCATACACATCCCTAGAAATGCAATATCTCATCCTCACCCATTGTCTATCTAGGAAGAGGGTCCTCTCCTGACCCACTCTCCCACAAGAATAAGAATTCTGAGTGTGATAGATACCTCATTCGTACCTGATCAAGTAGTGTAGAGGTAACAACTATAGAAGATAGGAAGGTCTTTCCCTGTCTGTCATGCACCTCCAGATGCATCTCAGAGAATATAGCTATAATCTACCACTCACTGCTGGCCTTCTGAACTACCTGAAACTAAGTTCTCCTACTCAACGGATCTGCCACTGCGTTGCTCTTTCCCGGCTTATAGGCACGCACGAAATCAAAAGACTGAAGATACTCGACCCACCTGCGCTAACTCAAATTCAGATCACACTGAGTGAAGATATACTTGAGACTCCTATGGTCAGTGAAGACCACAAAGTGATCTCCAAGAAGATAGTGTCTTCAACAACATAAGGCATGAACAAAAACTGCCAACTCCAGATCATGCGTCGGGTAGTTCCTCTCATGTGGCCTCAACTACAGAGACCCGTACGCAACGAATCCATCTCCCTGCATAAACACAACTCCTAGCCCGATACCTGAAGCATCACAATAGACTGTATAGCCCTTTCCGGGCTCTGGAAAGTATAGTATCAGTGCTGATGTCAACCTTCCCTTCATCTCTTGAAAGGATGACTCACAAGATTCTGACCATGAGAACTTTGTCCCCTTCTGGGTCAGACCTGTCAAAGAAGCTTCTAGGCGCGAGAAGTCCTGAATGAAATGTCTGTAGTATCCAGCCAGCCCTAGGAAACTCCGTACCTCAAAAATGTTCTTCGGCTCCTCCCATGAAACTACAGGTCTAACTTTCTCTGGGTCCATAGATATGCCTGCCTCTGAGATGACGCGACCTAATAAGTGAATCTGTTCCATCCAAAAGTGGCACTTTGAGAGTTTAGAATAAAGTTGATGCTCTCTCAGTGTACTCAGAATGATCTCAAGATGTGTGGCATGGTCGTGTCGAGTTTGAGAGTACACCAAGATATCATCCATGAAGAACATGATGAAAGAGTCCAAGTAAGGACGAAACACTCGATTCATCAGTGTCATGAAAACTGCAGGCGCGTTCATGAGACCGAACGACATGACTGTATACTCGTATAGACCATACATGCTCTTGAAGGCTGTCAAAGGTATATCTGATGGTCTAACGCGCAACTGATGATAACCGGACCTCAATTCAATCTTCGAGAACACCCAGGCTCCTCAAAGATAATCAAAGAGGTCATCGATCCTCGGCAAGGGATATCGGTTCTTGACCTTCAACTGGTTCTGCTTCTGATAATCCACAAAAATCCAAAGGGTACCATCTACCTTCTTTGAAAACAGGACAGGCGAACCCCAAGGAGAAGTACTGGGTTGGATGAAACCCTTTTCCTACAACTCCTCCAACTACTTCTTGAGCTCATGCAACTCAGGTGTATACATCCTATAAAAAGGAATAGACACCAGTGCTGCTCCTGGCACGAGCTCAAATGAAAAGTCTACCTCACGCTCCAGAGGCAAACCCGAAAAGTCCTCTGGAAAGACATCCTTGAAACGATCCACCACTGGAGGAAAGTTCAACTATAAAGTCCCCTAATCATCCAGATAAAGACTATAAATCTGGGCTATCACACTTCCAAGCCCATGATGCTCGAGTCCTGCTCGACTTGCCTGAACATCACATTCGCCTCTATGAAGAAAAGATTCACCCTCTAGTGAAACGAAACTCACTCTAAGGAAATAATAGTCTACGACTTCCTGGAAGGGAACCAACCAGTCCATCCTGAGGATGAAATCATAGCCTGTCATATCAAGGATATAGAGATCCCATAAGAAACGATACCCTCCAACCTCAAGAGGGAACTATCTACACTAACATACACTAGATGTCCTTGTCCCCAAAGGCGTGTCTAGTGACAAAAAGTCAGCAGAAGAAAAGATGCAGAGCCCAAGGCTCTCCACGACAGCAACAGAGATAATGATATGTGTAGAACCAGTATCAAAAAGAGTTGAAGATAAAACTGAGGCTACTAAAATCATACCTCGAACTATTGATGCATTGGGATCCTGCTCCTGATAGGTCTGCTCCACAGCGAAGGACTAGCCTGCACCACGGCCCTACACCCCTGGCTAACCACTCTAAGCTAATCCACCTTGCTGGTGCTGATGGAATGGTGGCTGACCGCCATGGCCTTGACCTCCACCTCGGGCCGAATGACTGGAAGAACTCCAGTTCCCCGACTGGTGAGAAACTGGTGGTGCTGCTCCTGAATGAGGAGTCATGGAAGAACACCGGTCACCAGCTACTGGTGAGAAAACTTGGCAGAAACGCTAAAGGTGACCCATCTTGCTGCAAGATCGGCACTCCATTGGGTCTCTCTGGCACTACGTCCTCGTGTGCCCTGTCCGACCACAATGGTAGCATATCACCTGGATGCCTGACGATGCATCTCGATTCCTCAGATCACCGCGCGTAGACTCCCTACGATGCTTCTTGCTGCCATCTAGAGGAAAACTAGCTCTGGAAGCAGAACCTACCTGGATTGAATCTTCAGAGTCTCTTAGATTGTGCTCCGCAATTAGTGCCTGATTGACGATGGAAGTGACAAAAGTCAACTGGAAGATATTCACCTGCGAGCGGATCTCCCGCTTGATACCATCCTCAAACTTCCTTTCCAAGAACACCCCACTCCCATCCTGGAGGGGTGTGAAATGCTGCATCTCGATGAAATGAGAGGAATAATACATGACAGAAAGAGTACCATGCTCTACGCTCATGAACTACCGGGATCGGTCGGCCCTCAGGGTCTCCGAGTAGAAGTAGTCGTAGAACACGTGCTGGAACTCCTCCAAAGGCATAACCTGCTGATGGCTCTCCTGTGAGATCACGTCCCACCACCTCATGGCGGAGTCTCGCAGCATATAGGTAGCGAGCTTGACCCGCCTCTCTGGAGGTGTCTCCAGATGCTCAAATATGGTCAACATGGCCTCCAGCCATGACTCTGTAGCCTGAGGTCCTCCTTCCCCCTAGAACGTGGGAGGATGCTGCTGTTGAAAAACCCACGTCAATTCTACCATAGTCGAGGTAGGAGACGGTGCTCCCTGAAAGGTCTGCATCATCCTCATAAAACCTTCCCTGAACTGCGCATCAGCGCCTGCAACTGGTATGAAAGCCGGTGCTAAGGCTGTCCTGACTGGAGGATCGGCAGGAAGTCCCTGATCAGCCATATCTGGCGTCTGATCACTACCTGACGACAGGCGTACAACCGGAGGACGTCTCAGAGGCATAACTATGAAAGGTCAAAAGTACACCTTAGATCATAAAAACAAGGACAAAGAACACAAGAGCACCAAATGGGAATAGGTGAAGAAAAACACACAAGTTTACAAAACAAGACTATACGGCATGTATAAAAACTACATGGCTTGTCTTCTTAAGCCACTGACATGGGCGTGTACTCCTTCCCTAAAGTCGTGTAACACCTCAAACTACACGGCGTGTTGACCCAACACACGACGTGTACTTGAAAACTATTCCCCTACCCGAGTCTCTTTACACGGCTAACCCACATGGTCCGACTTAACCCGAGACTACACGGCGTGTTCTGAACAAACACGTCGTGTACTAGACAAGGCTTCGGATTCCCATGTTGTTAAATACACGGCCGTCTACCTGGATGGACCTTACACGGTGTGTTCCTAACAAACAAAGTGTTTATAGGTGAAGGTGACACCGTCCTGTGTTGTTCGTGATACGGCCGGGTACCTGAACTAGACTACATGGCGTGTTCTGAGAACAACACGGCGTGTGGAAGAGAAGGTAACGCCGACCTGTGTTGTTCGTGACATGGACGGGTACCTGGACAGGACTACACGACACGTTCCTTTACAACATGGCGTGTTCTACCCGATCTTCCCCAACCCGTGTTGTTAGTAACATGCCCGGGTACACGGCTCCAAACTACACTACGTGTACCTACCATACACGGCGTATTCCTGAAGTTATTTCTACAACCGCGTGTCCCTGCTCACACGGTCAATGACACGGTTTAAAAACTACACGACGTGTAGTCAAAACGTACACGACGTGTATTCTGGGTTTTTCTCGGCAGTAGCTCGGAAACTACACAGAATCCCAAAAACACTGAAAACAAGTCAAAGAGGTGCCAAATTCCGATCCGTGAGGGCCCATACTCCCTGCAAATTAAATCTTGGCATCCCCTATAGTCATGGATAAGAGAAAACAAGATCACGATCGACAAATTTCCGATTCAAGAGGGCCCATAACACCTCAAGAATCAAAATTTGGCGTTCATTTAAGCAAAGTGGAATACAAACAATCCTCTAACAAGGCAGTAGATATTCTATCAAGCATCTATCAAAACAACATGCATAATCTACACAAATTCCATCACAATAGCATGCTTTTTCTAATGCACCCTAGATGGCATGGCAATAATGCATGGGATGTGATTTCTACAAGTGCCTATATGAAGCATGAGATGGCATACCGTCATCTCATCAGGTTGCGATAGAAATAGAACCACAGTCATCAAGAAAAATGACAACACAAGGAATGTGAATCACTCTAGGTGAAATCATATCAACTGTAAAATCTCAAAACCAGCAAACTGCAATTAATGAGGTAGTATGGCTTTTACCTGTACACGGGTTAGCTACTCCCGAGCACAGCTTAATTCCAAGTACCGAATCCGTCCTATCTCTGGATAAAGTCTCCAAACAGTAAAGCAAGAGAAAAGAACCCCTCTGATACCACATTGTAACAACCCGAATCCAGAGCCCCTCCACTGGTGCCCCGTACCCGGTTTTCCACAAGACCTCAAGCGCGTTTCCCCAAACGCCAGAGGCTGCCGAATAGCAGCGAGGGCCTTGGTGAGTCGGTGGGGAAACTATACCCTCATTCAGTAGAGTATACAGTGGAAAACAACTAGACACAATAACAGAAACAATAAACAGTATACAACAACTGAACTGAACAAGGGAGAAATGTATAAAATAATAATGATGCAACACGGTACATATATCTATGGAATGTATTAAACAAACCAACATGCTGAAATACAACTGAAAATCAAAGTGCAAAAGAAAAAAAAGTAAACTCCTCAGCATCACAAGCCATTGCTTGGTCCCCTTCTCTCTAGCTCCACAGCAAGTCAGGTGCCTGAAGTAGAAGGGCGCTTTCCCTTATCTAAACCTGCAACAACATAGTTTGCTTGGGCCAAAAGCATGGCCCAAACCGGGTGTGAGATACAATACTAGTAGTCAATCAACAAAAGATTTGTGCCTAACAGACAATGAATACAAGACAAGTAAGAGTACAGGAAGCCGTAACAACAAAGCACACAACAGCTACAATCCACAGTTCTAAAAAAATATAGAGTACATAAGTAAACAACCAGCAACAAGAAGAAACAGGCAACCCTCTGGATATCTCTCACAGCCAAACCCCTATGGTTCATTCTAAAAGTACTAGAAACCATCTAGGAGGCACACATAGTCTCACCCCTCTAGTTTAACTAAGAATAGACTCTCTGAGGAAGCACACACCATCAATTCCCCCTATAGTCTCATATTGTACTAAAGGCTCTCTGGGGAAGCACTCAACATCTCATTTCTCTTGTGGCCCACGTCGAGGAAATACAGACTCTCTGAGGAAGCACTCATCATAAATTCCCCTTGTGGTCTCACATCGTATTAAAAGACACCATGGAGAATCCCTTACGTTTATTCTCCCTATGGTCTACTACACTAGGTTCTCACAATCTTGTGTGGAAAATAAACATGCATAGCACACATGTTTCATCCAAGTAAACCTCAAGAACTACTTGGCTATCAATCTATGGCTCAACAGCATAACATAACAACAGTTCCACTATCCTATAACTAGGAATGGAAACTGGAAAACGAAAAACAAGAAAAACAAGCATGGAAAACATCCAAAGTACAGCAAAAACTACTCTATTCACAAGGTTAAACCTCTACTACAGTAATCAAGCAATGCAGGCAATCAATCAAGGGAAAAACTGGAAAACACATAATTCTCGTTCAAGGATATTGGTGCAATTTCACAAGATACTCAAATACTTTCTATAGAAAGGCACAAACCACCTACCTAGATGCTAGGAGATCAAAATACTTGAGCCACATAGATTGATTCTACATAGAACGATGATGATGTACAAAAACGCACAAAACATTAAACCTTAGATAACTTGAGAAGGAGGAATAATTGGAAAACAAGTCTCATGCAAAAGGAAGAACTCACCGTTGCGCTTCCAACGCAATTGATAGAGCTCGAATCGGAGAATGGACAGAGAGGCGGGGGCGCGTCGAAGATTCGTGGATCATCGGCGCTCAAAGATGAACGAGACCTAGAAGAAGATGCTTCTATGCATCAGGCATGGCCCCAGTCTGTTTAATGAAGAAAAGTACACGGTGTGTACTTTTAGAGTACACGGCGTGTACTGGGTCTTTCCGTACTCCGCCAAAATCGGCCTCCACATCACCCCTACACACCATGTGTGTGGCCCAGGCACGATCAACACACGACTTCGAGCCAGAGAAGAGTACATGGCATGTACTCAGAAAGTACATGGAGTGTAAAAATTTCGAGAAAGTTTATTTTTCTCAAAAACTCTAGAAAAAGGAAAGGCGTACTTGAAACGAAGATCTGAGTCCTTACAAAATCAATATCAAAAGCCTGATGATACTCCATCTATGACTATATCTCATGTTATAATCTATAACACCCTAAAATTTGAAAACAAAACATTGTTCAATATCATATAAAACACACAACACTGAGTTTAAACTAGTTTTAATATACAATGAAAAATTAATTATTTAAACATGACTGTTATAACCATATTATCAAATTTGAAGGTATGAAAAATATTTTTGTATTTATGAAATATAGATAAAATTTTTAAGCAATATAAATGATTTTATAAATGCTCAAGAAATAGGCATCCAAATTTTAATGGAGATATTTTATTCATTAGAAAATTGGATTCCTTAAAAAATGTTTTTATTTCTTTTTGAGAGAATATATTGTAAATAATTTATGTAAAATTTAGGAATTTTTATTTATCAAATGAACATCATTTTTTCAATTAGAAAAATAATATAAACAATGGGTGAAATTTTGTGATTTTTTCTGAAATGTTTGATTTTTCAATGAATAGTGAAAATTGCCAATTTTCGAATACTAATATTTTATTTCATTAAATAACATAATTTAAATGTTATAATATACATTGGATTTGGAATTAAAGTTACATATTGGCCATTTTATTTAGAATAATTTAATTAATCACAATTAAATCATCAATTTTCAAGATTTTGGTAAAAGTGAGAAACCATAGATGTAAAGGGCATAAAAAGTTTAAACAATTTTATTTTTAGAGGTGGATGTGTTTATCTTACTTGTAAAATATTAACTAATCTATATATCTATTTTGGAGGAATCATTCATTATAGTGAATTCCTATTATTTAATATTTTTTGGGTTTTTAAAAAAATGGCACTCCCTAACACTTATAAAAGGGAACCTCATATATTATATTATCTACAATTGAAATGAATTTTAATTAAGCCAATCCTTGAAAAAACAACACTATTAATTCCATCCAAATAATTCAGAGGACGCCTCTGAGCGGAGTCACCTCTCCCCTTTCGTGGCATCTAGGGTTTCCCTCGATTTTGTGATCCTTCCCTCTCCAGCCTTTTCATCCTGAGTCCCCTTTCTCTAGATCGTCTCAGCGTACTGGTCAGCTCTGCGTGTCATTCTACTCGGTCGGCAGGCAGATGAGGCTTGTTTCCATTGAAGGTTGACGACGAATCTGGAGCCGCACAGGGAGGAGAGTTCCTTGTTTCCTTTTTCTTTATGATGTTTTTTCAGTGATGAAGGCTTTCTCTTGGGGGTATCGTTCGTGCTTGAAGGGATTTCTAAGATAGGGTTCATCCTGTCGTCATCCCCTCCCTGTGGTTGTCTTCTTCGGATGCCTCTGGTTCCCTTTGCGGCGGTTTCACGGCTCCTCCAGTGGCGATGCTCTACGGGATTCTACGGCGTTACTGGTCGGACCTACGGGGCTAAGACCGGTTCGTTTTCACCGGCATACTCTTCAGAGCGTTCTGGGTTCCTTCTCGGTAGCGCGTTAATGTCCTATGGTGAGTCTCATGGGGGTCGCCTTTTGCGGCGGTTGTGTGCCTAAGGTTCTGTTTTGGCCTCCTTTGGCGGTTAGGGTGGCGGTAATTTGTCTTTTCCCTGGTTGAGTTCTATTTTTCTGTTGGAATGTCTTTGTGTTTTGCTGGATGATTTCGGCCTGGTTGTTCATGGACCATGGCGGGTTTGATTTTTGGAATTGAACCATCGAAGGTGGGGACAACGAATGTTGGTGAAGCTAATCCGGCATTTTATGAAGAGATCAGGCTTCGGGGACGACGACAGCAGATGGTTCTACCTACGTACTACTGTGAATGGTGGCGCGTGGAGAAGGAGTCCGGATCGAGATGCGGTTCGATGGTTGATGTGGACAGGTGAGCGGAAAGGTGTGTGGTACTAGGGTTGGTGCGTGGCTCGAGGAGTCTCATGATTTCTATTTTGGGAATTTGAAATTTGAATTTTGATGTTGAACCGGATTGTTTGAAGAGGTGAATTGGTAGTGGTGAAGTCCTGTAGTGGGTACCGGAAACCCTTAAACCGGTCTTTAGAAAAAGGGAAAAAATGTTTTGCGGAATTCCCTCAAATATTCTATATTCCTTTGTTTTATTATAAATTCAATTTTGGAAGGATTTTTCTATAATCCTAAAGTGATGGTTTGAAGGAGATGTATTATTATTTACTATAAATATTTGTTTCATTTATTTTTCCACATAAAATAATAAAAAATCAAGATGATATAATAAAATTATAATATCCCATATACTATTATGTTATTATGTTAATGTAATATACTAAATCCATATCCTCTTCAATAAATTTGGAAATTAACCATCGTTCATGTGTTTTTCAGACTACCAACTTGCGAATCGATGTAATTAATTTTCCATCGTCTCCTATCACATCTTTTCATGATGATGGATCTAATGTATATATATTATATTTATGACATATTAATCATCTAGGAAAAATAATATATCACATACCTTATTATATTTTCACCCATTTAAGAATGATCTCATAGTTGATGTGTACGCCGAACTACGGTCTCACAAAGCTATGTGATTCGTTTTTTATTAGACCATAACATGAATGTTATATGTAAGTTTATTTAAATAATTAAAATTATATTATTTATGTTATGATAATTCTAGAATTAAAAACAAATATATACCTTATATCAATCATGATTGATGAAAAATGGAATTGTTACCCATGATTACATACAACCAACCGTTTCCATGATTATAACGAAATTCATTTTTCATAACCATATATCACGTTTGGTTGAAAAAGTAAAATATGTGTATAAAATTATAGTAATTTTAGGATTCTTTTTATAGATATGATGTAATAATAACCACTTTGACCATTGTCAACACACAAATGTCATACTTTGTATGTTTCCATGGTTCTTCTAAAGAATTTTTTTATAATATTTTGGAATTTTATAGAATTTAAACCATTTATTTCAAAGTGAAAATGGTACTTTTATCATGAAATATACCATTTAATATTTTCAATACATTTTAGTCAATTAAGACAACCTTTAATGTTATGGTTTGGTTTTAAATTATATATATATGTTTTACACATATATAACAATCATATTCTCCCTTAATTAAATGGGATGTACATTCTTTATGTATATCTCTAAAAATGCCTCCATTATGAAATTACATTTTCTTATGACATGGTGTAATATTAAAAAACACATTTTCATTATAGGGTTAATTATTATGTTTATACCTTACGTCTATATTTTGGCACACATAATCACAAACTTGTTTTTATGGTTTCCCACAAATTTCACTCCAAATCATAAGATAATAATTAGCCTCATGAGGCACCATGAATGGGATTGCAGAGTAAACCTAATCGATTATGGGAGTTTCACAAAAATGTGATATTGTATATGAAGTTAAGTATTAATCATGTTTATGTCTTATTATGTGTTGAAGAGATAATTCTATTGTTTCTATGATCTTATGATTACATTTTATTTATGTTATGCTACAATATGGTTACTCATGTTCCTTCTTGTTTATTACATCATTTTATACCATTGACTCCCTTGTTATGTTTCTATGTAATATTTATTCCATTACTTGGATTTTTACATCACCCTTTTGTCTATTTGTTTCCGAGGTTATCCCATGAAGTTTTAGGAGATCTAATGTTTTTAGGATTTATTTATGTGGAATAAAATATATTTTTTAATTTATTCTCAATTTTATTTATTATAAACCCAGGCTTCAAAATAAACTAAACATCACAATAATTTATTTTTAATTAAATTGTTTTATGTTAATTTTTTTTAATAATATAGGTAAAAGGATTGGATCACTATATTTGGTATCAGAAAATGGTTTAGTAATCATATGGAAACTATTATAATAATATATTAGTGAAGACCCTATAAATAAGTTTAAGGATAGTTCTAAGTATTTGAAAATATATTGGAATAATGGTGAAGGATGGAGTGGGTTGTTTCAGATTAATTACATACATGTATGGGTTAAACTACTTGATACAGATCTGGACTAGTTTTACCTATGGTAATAACTCCAAAAAGGGTGAATTTAGTTTTACTCGATCATCACTTGTTTCATGACAATAATGATTTCTACAAACCTAGATTGATATTATCCAGGGATACACATTGAAATTTCTCTAAATCATTATAAACCATTATGAATTTATTTTGTTTGGTTACAAAAACTAATAGAAAACATTAACATGGATAACCTAGATGGATACCAAGAGACTCATAATATAGGATATACTTATCATTTATATGTTATACATGGCTCGTTTTTATGATTACCTTATGTATTTTTTATTAGTTAATATATTATAATATGGTTTTTAATTTTTTAGTCAACAGAGGGAAATATGATAAATCATGTTAATAACTAATTTTATGAGAAATGTAATGATTTTTTAAAAAAAAAATTCATAACCAATTGGGAATAGAATTTAAACATGTTGTTATCATTATAAATGAGATATAGAAACTTATGATTAAAAATTGGAACATGGTTGAGTATCAAAACATATCAATGAAGAAAAGAATGGAATCTCATGGGAGTTTAAGTGTAAAATATGATAACTAAAAGTATTTTTACTTTAATAAATATTTAAAATTTGGGAAGAGGAACCATTTAAAATTCATTAAATGATTTATAATATTCTTTATGCATGGGAAATGATGGAACAACAAAGCTAATTACTGATTGAAAATAAAGAGTCTGGTTAACAAGACACAAGGAAATAATATTTAACACAATGAACCATTAATATCTCAGTGTCATATATGTGTATAACTATTTTATTATTCGATTTAATACATTAAACAAAGGTTTAATTCCTAAGGACCTATGTTAGGAAAAACATTGAAGTATAATTATTGAACCATTTAGGTTTTGGAATTATATAATCATGTTGTTGAAGTGTTTTTATTAATATTATCATGAAACTCCTAAGGATTATTCTATAGTAGTTTCCCTATAAGTATATGAAAGAACATGTTTAATGGTAATAATGAACTAGAAATATTATTTAATGGTAACTTTATATTTTATGTTAAAAAGAGATTAAGGCAATGAAAAAATTTGACATGTGCCTGATATTGAGGTAATTATAGTGAATTAAAATTATTTTATTTTCTAGAAATGAATTCATTGGGTATAAAACTATAGGGATTTAAAACTATAATTGATAAAGAATGTTATTTTTATAAATATTCATCTTATTATAAAGAACATTATATGAAAATAATGAATTATGAATATTATTATCACTATTTTCCATATTTTTATAAAAAAGGGCAACCAAAAATTCATGTGACAACCAATCACATCCAGCAAGGGTATGGATAATGAAGCCACAACTGAATGGAGATAAGGTTATGGGGATTAACACTAGACTACGTGATTTTTGGGATAGTATGAAATTTTTTATTCTTAATTTTTTTGGTGGAAAAATATTAATTTTATTTTGGGAAAAAAAATTTAGTATCAAATATTTTTTAATTTTTAGGATTTTTAGTTGAATAATGTTATTTTGGGAAATTGTTTATTATGTTGAGATATATATATATATATATAATTTATTTTTAACAGAAATTATTATTTGAGAATAATTATTTTATATTTTTTGACCTATATGTAAAAGGTTATGAAATAAACTTTGAGTTTAAAACCTTATTTAATGTTGAGTTTATTGAGGAAATATGTGATATAGGGTTATTTATTTAAGGAATGATCTATGTTAATCAATTTATTTTATAGTTTAATTTTTGTGATTAATATATTCATATTCATTTTGGGGTTTATCTTACTTTATGATAACTATTTTGGTTTCAATATAGATAGGAGGAATAATTGTTAATACTATTTTGAATAATTTGTTCACATTCTGGGACATCTCCGCTTCTCTCCCAGCCTCCTGCTACCCCGCGACGCCTTAGCTGTGGCGATGGCCACTACTCCGGTCCCTCCCCATCCCAGGGAGGGACCTATTCTACCTTCAAGAGGTTGTGGCCCTTTCGTACCCTTCTCTAACCCCGACTCCCTTCCCTCTTTCCCATCCATCTCTCTCAGCACTAAATTCCCCATCCTTTTTGAAGGATGTTCGGATCTTCTGATCTCGACATCAGAATTTACATCTGCTTCCTCTCACCTAAGCCTGACTCTAGTATCTCGTTTTAAGCATCATAGTCCTTCGGTGGACATGTTTGACCGTTTTGTTTTCAATTCGTGGGGTCTGAAAGATCGCGAAACCATTGGCCTTCTTGACGGAAGGCACCTTATGATCTGATTTACATCTGAGGGTGATATGATCCAAGCCTGGTCCATCGCTCCTCGCATATGCAATGTCTCTCTCTTATTTCTCTTTAGATGGTCAGAAGAAATTCTTATAAAGCGGTACTCTCCTTCTACGGTAGTTTGGGTTAGTTTCCCCAAGCTTCCTCTCCGTTTTCAGAGTCCTTCTATCATTCAAATGGTTGGTAATTTAGTTGGACGATTTCTGTGCTCAGATAGTAGAAATAGGTCTGTTTTCCACCCGGTCTCTCCACGAATATTTGTTGAAGTGGAATTGTCAAAGGTTCTAGTTCATTTTGTGTGGATTGTTGTAGGTGATGAATTTCGGTTTAAGAAACCTATTGTATTTGAGAGATGGGTTGATTTCTGCTCCTCGTGCAACAAACTTGGGCACTAAAAGGTAGTGTGCAGGAGGGGGTCTGAGAACTGTATCCAGGTGAAGGATGCAGAGGGGCCAATCTCTCTGGATTCAGCTCCCTTCCTTACTTCTAAGTGTGATAGGCTATGCAATAAGATCCAAGGCCTGAGACTTAAGAACATTTTGCAAGGTTGCTTAATGATTTAGGTGCTCCCAATTTGGAAGATCAGTCCTCGGGAGGTCCCTACTCCATAAATGATCTCTCCTTTAGTAAGACCGTTAAGGGAAGAGGGGTAAATTCTCACTAGGTAATTGTGCAACATCCAGTCTAGGGTGGTGTGTGTATTACAGCTGAAGGAAGGGATCTTGGGGAGATACAAGACTTGAACAACATGGGGGGAGGGGGGGTAGTGTCTCCACAACACTGGGTGCCTATCCTTTTCAAAGATTCTACGTCTATCTTGATACATAATAGTTTCTTGGAACTGAACCGGGTTGGGAAGGAGGATGTGGACACTGATGGATGTAAAATTGTCATCCTAAGATGGAAACACAAATAGGCCAGTTTGAGACACACAGACAATGAGGAATCCAACGTTATAGAAGAGGATTATCACCTAGACATGGTCTATGATCCATACACTTTTGTGGGAATTGGATCAAGGAAATGGAAACAAGGAAGCATCATGATGGAAAATTTCGTGGTCCTCAAGGGGGATAAAAAACCAAGACCCCATAAGGATTATTCAGACACCCTAAAGACAATAGTCACCAGATCGTCAGGGAAGGCAGTGTGTAATAGTGCAAGAGATGTACCGCCAGGTCCTCCATCGACGACAGGTGTGGAACTGGCCTCCATCATGATGAGTAAGAAGAATCACTCAGCTACTGTGGGAGACACTAAGGGGCAGGAGTGCCCAGGGATAGGTGAAGGCTTGGACAAAGAGGGAAGACATTGGGAAGTTGGGTGGGAGTAAAACCAGACATAAGATTTAACTTATGAGGTTAGAAGGGTGGGGGTGTTGGGGGAGCAAGATAAAAGTGGTGGTGCTCCATTGGTGATTGCTGCTAGTTCACAACATGTAGATGGTACATAGGACACAGTCATGACTTCGGACCTCCTTATGCATTCTGACGAAGAGATGGTGGATACTGCCTTAACCATTCAAGCTTCTAGAGAGGATGTAGAAACAATGATCAGACAACCAATGAAAGTGGTTACAAACATGGATCTTAGCAGATGGATCAAGAAACAATTTCTAATTCTGACAAGAGGATTTAATGAAAAGAAGTTAACATTGGAGGAGTTCTTAAAGACAAGGGATAAACTGGACCAACATTTTGAAGACATTCTCAAAGAAGGTCATAACAAAGAGGTAACAGATCTATACTAGAATCTATTTAGGGAGGTCACATCTAATAAGTTTAAGTTAGACTTTCAAGGTTTTGTTATGTTCTACTGTGTTTAATGCTTCTAGTTGTACTTGATGGTTTCACACTTTTTCCAAAAAAGTGTTTTAATAACAAATTAACTTAGTAGTAGTAATAATATGGGCTGTTAAAAGTAAATTTTAGTACATTAAGAATAAGAATATTTATATTGGATCATTATTCCTTAGAGTAAGAGGTAAAATAAAAATTTATCAATATACCATGAAGGTATTAAAATAAATTTACGAAATAAAATTAAATCATCTAAGTATGTTTTCTCCTATTATATACCTTAATAGTAAAATAATCCCTAAACTCTTGTAAAAATATCTTGAAATAATAACATTATCATATTACATTCATATCAGGGGAATTAATGGAATTATAATTCATCCCATATTTATAATTTTATGATTTTTAACTTCCTCTTAATCATTAACTTTATTGGGATCAATGATCTCGATCACTCTTCATTTTTATTTTGATTTTCATCAATGTACATATTCTCACATTCAACCAATTTTCTTCTTCTGGAAATCAAAATTATTGTTTTATTCTATATGACTTTTGTTTTTCCCTTTAAATATATTTAGAGGATGTTTTATTGACCATTTTTACAATTTGGATTTTCCGAAAATGTAATTTTCATATACCAAACCCCTGATTACTTAGAACATCTTCAAATTGTGAGGATACAATTTATTTAATGGGGGGTAGAATATTGCACCCCAATATTTTTATGGACTATGTTAGATATAGTATACAATATTTAATATTTAGTTTTATTAAACCCTGACATACTATTAGAATATTTTTTTAAACATAACAGTTATAACTTAGCCGTTAAATTGGTACGTATTAATAGTATTAACTAATTTATTAAATTTATTTGATAATCCAAATCGATATAAATTTATTGATAATTGAATAGAAAATAAGCACTCCAATTTTGAAGAAGAAATTTTATTTTTCAAAAAATAATATTCTCTCAAAAAAAATTATTCTTGTGAGAAAAATATTTTATTTGTTTATTGAACACTTAGATAATTTTGTTTCTGAATGAACATCGATTTTGAAATCATCCTATCAAAATAAACCTAGGGTGATATTTTTTTATTTTTTAAAAAATGTTCGATTTATCAATTAATACTGAAACTTATTTATTTTTAAAATACATTTATTTCATTTTAATAAATAATGTAATATAAAATTTGAATTAAAATCTATATTTTGTCTTAATGTGGCGAATTATATATTTTATTTAGGAATATCTAATTAATTTTATTTGTATTAGTAGATTTCATGAATTTTGTAAAGGTGAGTAACAATAGTAGTAAAGGGGATAACATATTTAAAATATGTATCTCTTTAGATGTGGAGGTGTGGATAATCCATTGCAATCATAAAATTAATTATATTTTAATTTTGGACATACCTGGTTTGAGGGAGAATACCCATTATTTAATATTTTCATGTATTTTCAACAATGACATTCCCTATCACTTATGAAAGGACACCTTATATCCTCTCCTATACAATATTAAAAAGCCTTTTAGTTTAACTATTCACTACCAAAATACCATCCCTAATTCCCTCCCCATTTCCTTGAATCCTTACATTATTTATAAATCTAATCTACGAAGGAATTAGATATAATCCTGAAGAGGTTGTCCAAAGAAGAGGTAACATTCTTAACCAAGAATATTTTTTTTAATTATTATTTCATATATTTCAAATCATACTCAATCATGATGATATAATAACATCAGTATCTTAAAGTTATTATGATTTCATAATGTTAATTTAATATCCACAATGCATCTCCTCTTCTATCAAATGTGATACGAAACCATCATTCGTGTATGTAGAAGACTACCTCCTCACGAACCATTATAATTAATTTTCTACCATCTCCCATTATGGTTGTTCATGATGATTAATTTAAATTTTATATATGATATTAATGAAATAGTAATCATTATATAAATTTAATACTTCATATATCTTCTTACCTTACAATCCATTGAAGAATTACGACATCATTCGGGTATACGACAAAATTCCACCACCTGAGGAGATGTGATTCAGTTTTTATTACTGCATCTCATTAATTTTATATCAAAAGTTAATATTAATAATTAATATGATATCTATGATATTATGATCATTAACTAATATTAAAAAAATACTTAACTTCTTTATATCATGATCATTGAAAAATAGAAATGTTACTCAGGAAAATATTTAACCCATCATCTCCATCATTGCAATGTGCTTCATTCTCCAATATCATATTAATTGGTTGGTTTTAAAAATATAATTTATTTATAAAAAAATGATTATTTTTTGATTTATGTTATGAATATGATCGAACAATAACCCCTTCTTCCACCATGAACACACCAATGCCATTTTGAAATTATGAAAGGGGGGTCCTAAAAACACCCACCACGAACCTCCAAAAATAAGTAATTAAATATAAAATTTAAATAAATTATATAAATGGTTTAATTAAAAATTAATATACCATTATAAATTTCTTAAGAATATAAAAATTATATAAGTTTATTTTATAGGAGATAAAGGACATACACTACAATACTGGACTCGAGTTAGGGTTTTAATCTGAAAACATCATTTGTTTAGAAACATGTTCTTTTATGCACATAATTTAGTTTAAATTGTATATACACTTTTCATTTAGATATTATATGAATATGTATTCCTAATTTATGATATTTTATATTATAATTTTTTTGTTTTATTAATGGGATTCATGATTCAATTGTTATCAAAGTGGAAAGGGTTTATGTTTGAAGTATAATTTTAATTGGGATTGTTTATGTTTGAATTTATATTTCATGAAATTATTTGATCATTTTATAATAATAATAAAAAAATTTATCTTCTTTTATTCATGATTTATTAATTTAATAGTACCATTTTTCTCTCTCTGGAACATAAAATTTTTGGGAAAGTGTTTTTATGAAAATATTGTTTAATTTATTTCGAGTATTAAAAATACATTATCTCCCATTTCCATGTTTTGTAAAAAATATTTTCAAGATTATTATAAGTATTCTCCAAATAATTTGTGAAATAATTTTTTAATTTTTTTATCTCTTCATAAAATTATCTAAATATAACCTTCTTATTGTTTTCCTAATGAGTTACATTTTATCCTTTTTTTCAATAATGTGAAAGGAATATTGCTTTATCATATATAGAATTTATGGAATTACCCACAATCATAACCACACAGTTATTCAGTGATTATACTATATGTTTCCATGGTTATTTTAAATGGTAAATTTTTCTATATTAATGTGTGAAATATTAGCATTTTATTAATTCATTTCAAAGTTCAAGGTTTATTTTTCTCAATAAATACTTCTGGAAATATTTGAATGATGTTTTTGTCAAAAATGAAAACCTTTTATACTACATATTGTTTCTAAATTATGTATATATTCCTCATACATATATACCTAGCTTATTACCCATTTAATATATGGGTTGATATATGACTTATTCACATCTCTCAAATTCCTTCATTATAAAATTTACTTTAATTATGACAAGACATGAGATTATAATAAACAATTTATTTCTATTGGTAATGCTTATATTTATTTCATATAACTCATTTCAATTATGTGGAACAAATAATCATAAACATGTCATGATCGGTTCTACAAAATAGAGTTCTAATGCATTGGGTTAATATTTAGTCTCATGCAACGTAATGTATAGGATTTAGTGGAAAACCAAAACCATTATGGTAAACTATACACCATATGATATTTTCTCAATAGATATCCTTGACTCATGTTTATGCAATGTTAATTTGTTTCAATAAATCCTATGCTTCCATTATCTTATTATACCATGTTCTTTATGATATGATCACATGCGATTACTCATGTGACTTCTCTTTTATGATACTATATTATACCTTTGAATCACATGTTATGATTCATTCCCATGTTTTTTCCATACTATGATTTTCTCTCACTTATTTTGTCTATGAATTACTTACATTATCCCACATAGTTTTAAGATCTCAAAATGATTTAAAAATTCCTTATGGATAATAAAATAAACAATTTTTTCTTTATCCTCACTTTTTAGGTTTTATGAACATATTTTTTCAATGATACAAGGCCTTAATATATTTGGGTAGTAATTAATAGATTTATATGTTAAAAATAAGATAGTAATATGGGTAATAAATATATTGGGTCACTATAAAAAACATAAATAAGATTCATCTCAATCATTATGATATTAATAAATTATAAACCTCCTAATAAATATGTAATGTATCCCAAACTACATGGTATGGATGTCCACCACCAAATCCAGATAATGAACAAGATAATTATTCTTATGTTTTATAGCAATATTAATCAATATTTAACCATGTTTTCTCCATTCTGGAACATGTATAACAATCTTGAGGAACTCAAATTAGAGTACACTAAATGCCCATTACTATACTCATGAAAGATCAATAATTTTTTATAATTGAACCCCTTATTATTCTCATCAAAAGATCATACGCAATTTTTTCACACTCAAATTTCATATTATTTCATGTCAATATCAACATAATAAATTCTACATATTGGGTATGAAATTGTTCATGAAATCATTATAACATAAAACGTGAGTTCTTCAGATGATCACACACACTGTATGTTCTTACATGTGGAATTAAAACCTCTAAAAAAATCTCATGGCTTACTGTATGAAAACTAAGAAGGTTGTTGTATTCTAATCACTTCACTATGTTTCACCTATCAGAAATACTTGTGAAAAAATTACAAATAAAATAAAATAAATGAAATAATAGTTAAATTAAATTTGAAGCACAAGGATTAAATAGTTTTGAATTTCATCCTATTCCAATGAGAGAACAAAACAAAATTTTATTAATCATAATGTAAAAGATTATATTTCTTCAATCATTAATTAAAAATATATAAATCATGAATGTACGATGAAAAAATATAATGTGGTCCCCATTATTTTATAGATGTGATTAATATTCAGTACTAGTTATATCGAGCTCCAAAATTATTGGGGTCTATCTAAGAGATTAGGATGAATGTTCCTCTCTTATAGTACCCTTTAACATGAATTTCTGCTACTTATAAAAGAAACATAACTCCTCTAAAGTGATTTGATTTTATAATAGTATAACATCTAGTTAACTAAAATCACCTTTCACTTACTGTTGGAAGAATTCCATCTTTTATATAAACATTCTTATGCTCAGTGATGAAACTCCCATGGTCAGAACCATTAATTCTAATATATGTTATAGAGAATGTCCATCCATAAGATTATATTGAAAGTTTTTATGTCATTCCTCCAATTCTAAACATTCTATGACTTAAATATTATTTTCAAGGAACTATTATGTATCCCCAAACACTAAGATAATTTTGTGCATTAATCCTTCACCCACATGCTTCTAGTATTCTCTATCATTATTTCTACTCACATAAGTATAACTGAGGCATAATGATACATCAGACCATAAAATCCAAAGATTTAAATATAATATTATCTTTAAATAAGTAAATGTTCTTGATAGATTTCTCCACACATTACATCAAAGTTAAACAAAAATAAAATATTTTTAAATAAAAATAAAAATATTAAGTTTTACCCTCAAAACCATTCTATTTAAATCAAGAGAATAAATCAGGGAATCAAATTGGTAAAATATCTAACTAATGAATATAATATTTATTTTTAATACATATATATTTCAATTGATATAACTAAAATAACTAATACAATCATTTTAGGTATAAATATATATTTTTATTAACATTTTATTTTCAAGTGACTCAAATTTCTTTTCAATGAAAACTGTGACTAAAGATGATAAAATATATTTGAATTTTGAAATGTGAGGTTACCACTAAACCATAATGTGTATTTTATAAAAAAAATGATTTGGATAGATTTATGATAAAATATATTTTATATGAATAATTAGTTATAAATAATTTAATTAATAAATTTTTGGAAATATGAATAAAAATTGATAATTTTCTAATAAAGTTATTTTACTATAAGAAATAGTCTTTTATTTCATATCATTTTTTATTTAAAATTTAAATTCTTAAAATTTCAAAAAAAATTTATAAAAATACTTTATTTTTTAGTTTACTATGTCAATATAATCTTTTAATGAGTTAAAGTTATTTTTTGAGAATGAATGATTTTAACGTTAATACTGAAATATAAATATTTTAAAATATTGTGATTTTATGACATTATTAGGATATATAAAATTGTGAAACACTTTTCATGAATAAATATATTTCTATAATTATCATTTTACTTTTAAAAAATTATTTTTAATTTATAATACTATATTTTATATTATAAAATATAAGTCACATATTCCACTAAAATCATTTTAATTATATATACATATACTATTTTAAAATTAAAAAAATATAAATTTTATAAATTTATTCAAATTAAATGGTTTAAAATTTTTAAATAATTATATAAAACCATTTTATGAATATCCACTCTATTTTTAGGAATAATTGATAAATTACTTAGGTAAAAAATGCTTCCACAATAATTGTAAATTTTGGTTAATTGGGTTAACCTTTTGAAATTGACAAAAAAATGTTAAAAACCTGTGTACTCATGTGTTTATGTAGTATTTATTTATTTTACCAATTAATCACTCTATTATATCTAAATTTTGAGACCCCATTCATTGATATTGAATTCCAATTATTAAAATGTTGTGGCTATTTACAAATATGATAATTCATTTCACTTATAGAAGGGGATTATCAAAAACCCCTTCAATACAACTTATAAAATTACGTTACCTCCTAAAACCTAAACCATTTTTATTCCCCAACATTAAAATATGTCACACATTATTTTATTTTAAAAATAATGTAGCCTAATAATTTGATTTAAAAAAAATCTTTGAAGAAACCTCAAAGTGTGCAATCTGAGTAATCATTTTTACGTAACATCATTATTTTCAACCATAACATTAAAATTTTATTTATCACATACCTTAATGGTAAAATAATTGTTTATTATATATATAATGATATTATTTTTATGGGAATAATCATTAAACACTTGTCATCTATTCCTTTAGGAAAAATAAAAACGTGACTCCTTAATATGATTGAACTACAACATCCATGAAGTAATATGTTCATTTTCCTTCACCACCTAACATGGAAAGTCAAGATAGAAAAAATATAATATAAAAATGATATTTATAAATTTTTAAAAATTATTAATTTACTATCCATACTAATCCATTCTCTAATTCTATAAAAACCATATTGTCATCTAAGTGTATGTGCAGACTACCGCCTCCGTGGAATGATGCATTCTGCCAATCATCACTATCTCATCATGAATGGTTAGATGAATGGGTTTCATAATTAATTATATTTTTATAATATCATTAAGGTTCTATTATGTCATTTTGGAGAAAATATTAATGATTTTACGAACAAATGATCATTTTTAATTCAATCATTTAAAACAAGCATACTAAGAGAAAAATAATTTTATTCATAAAATTTAATATTTTCATAACACATAAATATTCCTATTAATCCTAAAAAATAATATATAAAATACTAATAAACACTATAAAATTTCATTATGATTATTTTATGGTGATATTACAAGTAAAAATCCTCATAATCATCTATTAATCATGGTATGTACATGTTTTGGTATGTTCGACCACCAACATGAACAATGATATTAATTTATAGCATTGATTAATATAAAAAAAAAAATGAATGATATAATATTATAGAAGTATATAAATAATTATTATTTTTTATTTAATGATAATATTATTATTAAACTCTTAAATTAAGAAATCCCCATTTATTTATTAAGAATCTTTGAAACATTATAATCATCAATTCCATTCCATGGTTAGTAACAAAAACTATTATAGAATGAAATTGTATTTTAATAACTATAATGGAACATATATTCTAGAAACTTAAATTATATTGGAATTATGAAAAACATAGAATGATTGAATACCAATTTTTTCTTTCTGAAACTAGTACAATTAATCAAATAACCAACACCCGATGCAGAAAAATACGATAAAAAACTATATTGAAATCAAATAAAGAATGACTATATATAAAAATTATATATTAAAATTTATATGATTATTGTTGTAAGTTAATTTATCATGATATATATGTTTTTTTATATAATGATAAATTATTTGCATAGAGGTCATGACAAGAATTAAGGTATTTCTTGTTTCTAATTATAATTTTTTTTGACATGATACATTTTATGCACCTTATATTCCTTATATAGTTTTATTACTACCCATTTAATAGATTATTTCATAATTATCATTTTATATATGTTATATAATGTTCCATTTTATATTTTTTTCCTTCAAGGGTTCCTTATTTGAATATTTATAAATCTATTCGGCTTTTTATGGTCTCAAATTAAATACATTATTACATAATATATAATAAATTTTATGAACCATGTTTTCATTTTATTGTGCCTTTAATACCCATGGATATATTAATATCATAACATTTATTTTTTAATGATATATAATAATACAACATATATTCCCTCTTTTAAAAGGTTATTGATTCAATTATTACTTTATTGGTGTAGTTTTTTTGTAAATAGAATTTTGTTCATTGAGTTATGAACATCTCTTAAAATTTTGTCATATAAGGTGGATAAATTCTACTAATTAATGAATTATTGGGATTTATATCATTTATTTTATAGATATAAATTCATACCACATAAATCCTTGCCGAATATCTATTACCTTTTGGAGTATGTTTTCCATAAGGGATATTAATACCTCGTATTTCATTTATTTGACCCATTAAAGTTTATGTTGAACTTTTTTCTTTCATGATATGGTTCTCTGAACATAATATTTTATTATATGGTAATTTATAATAATATAAAATGAAATGAATTTTTAATAAAAGTAATTTTTAGAACACTTTTTACAATATTGGTTTTCAATAAATCAAATTTTAATGCACAAAAGAATTTTTCAAAGAATTAAATTTTTTATATTTGGATTGAAAATTAAAATATAAAACTTATTTCATTTTCAATACTTCATTATTTGAGATTCCTTTAAAAAGTAAAGTTTTTTTAAAAAATTATTTCAATTTTCCAAAAGTTATGTTTGAATGTGACATATATGTTTTTATTTGAAGTTAACGTTAAAAATGTCTTAAAAATCATTTAAGTTTTTACCTCTATTTTCCTTTTTATATTTTAAAGTATTCAAACTGGGGGAATTTATGTTAAATGATTTTTAAATTCAAATATAAATATATTTATATTCTTGGGGATCAAACTCATTGTATCAAACAATACAAATCTTAACTCCTACATGTGTGATACCATTAGATGGATTATTTTAAAAAAAAGTTTTTCATTAATGTCAATATCTTTATGAGTTTCCTTTAATACCCTAGGGATATTTTATTTTTAATCAATCCTCCTTATTTATCTTGATGTATTATATAATGACTATTTATACTAATGTTATGATCCATCACATCCTTTATCTTACTTAACTGTCCACCTTTATAAGGAATTAAATTTCATTTAATGCCTTTTCTTTTTGAATACACTATTCTACTTTTCTCTATTTGCAGGAGTCTACATAGATACTATTAATTGTTTCATTTGGGAAATTAATGAAATTACCATATATGATTACTCCAAATGTATTTTTCATGATGGATACATACAAAGAAAGGTATTTTAGTTATTTATGGGGGATCTATTGAAAATATGAATACTTTTTATTCTGATATGAATGTTTATTGATTACTCAGTAATGTGGGTGATTATTTGAAATGTTGACTATATATATTTTACTTGTTATCTTTTAAGAAGAATGAATTCAACTAAAACTAGTGATGGATGTGTCTGGATATTATATTTACCCTCGATGCTTCTTTATGTCTAATGATACAAACTTATATCACTATTTGGTGTATGAAATCCCATTTATGAAACGTAGCTTGACTGTGGTCTTGAAAAAAGAATTATTCCATGGATAAGGCCTTGATTTAATGATCAATATATTTGGAATTATAAATTATATCATCATGAATTTATTTATTACGAAACATGTCATTTATTTATTTTCATCACTATCCATGGATATGTTATTCTCTCAGTTTCAGTTGATTATATTTTTTGTATTATTACTTGTTCCTTCAGAATATTTTTAAATTATTTATACCATGATCTCTTTACTTGTATGTTTTAACATACTATGTGTTAGATCTCACCCCTTCTTCTATTTCATTCTATATGGGTTATGAGGAATAGTATTAAACATGTTATGACAAGAATAATATTATATGTTGGGGATTTATGTGATATATTGATGACTAATAATCGATTATGTAGTTTCTTATATAGTGGGAAACTAATGTATGCTAGTTGTGCATGAAGTGGGATTTATTATTTAATGATTCATCATAATTCTTTACATCCCTAATCCTAAAATGTATATAGAGTTTATATAATGAATCATTTACCTAATTTCTTTAATTTTGGGATTGGTATTTTATTGATTCTATACATGGTATTGAAGAAAATATTTATTTTATTTTTTATTATCACTAGATCGGGGATAGTGGGTCTGAGGTTCTACATTGTATTTCTAGGTCCAAGACCTCTGTGGACATGTCAAATAAATTCTTATTCATAATAATCTTATAAAAAGCTAAAAAATTTCACACTATAATATATTTTATGTAATTTATTTTTGGTTTAATGAATTATTTTCATTCATGAAACACTAGATTATGAAAAACGCGAGTTGTACTTTGAACTTCATTGAATAACACTCTTTTGAGAGTCATTTTGATCTCATATAGTTAGAGGGAATAAACTAATTAAGTTTTTTCTTCTATAGGTAATTCATGTTTTAATTTAATTTTGGATAAAGAAAAAATTGGATATAATAGAGACAACAAACTGATAATCATGACACCAAAAGTGAACACAAATCCTATCATCCTCATCATAGGGTCAGAATCCCAAAAATAACCTCATCCACCAATAATTACAATGAATTATTTTTCCCCAAACAAAAATTTATATCCTCTAATCCCATCAAATATTATATGACCCAATGATTGTCTTCCTATATCTATTATTTGAGGATCAATTTAAAATGAACTACAACTCCCACTTCAAAGGTGATGTCAAGTCATAAGGAAACATATAATATATCAAAATCTAAATAGTTTATGTAAATAGAAGCTTATCCATGTATTGTACATCATATTCAAATTTATATTTCTATTCTATAGATGACCTGAAGGGTTGGCAGGTGGAGTCGATATAGACATACATCTAATCAATTAAAAACATTAGTGATTTTATGGATGTAGTCATTATATGATAACTCTAATCCAACACTTTTCTGATCCATCTCTATCCTTGTCCCTATTAATTTCTTATCCTATCATGGATTCTTATTTTCAAATATTTTGAAATATTTACCCTTTGTCTCACAAATTAATTATATTTCAAAACCCACCAACAAAAGTATCATCTACATATAAGACAATGATGTAAGTCTCATAAATATACAAATTCAAATAATATTAATGACCAATCTCAACTTATGTAGAACTTTATTCTACCATGAATTCATAAAATACATGGTTCCACTATTAAGGTTCTTATTTCAATCTATAAATCCTTCTCTTTGAAATCTAAACAAGATCCTCATTCTAATGATCTTTAAAAATCTTGAACTACATTATTCGTGTCTCCTTCTACATCTCACCATGAATAATAGTTGTTTTAAATTACTTTTTCGAATAAAATCATGTAATAATATGATAGTATAATCAAAACCTTAAAGATTATTATACGTTTAATATTTTAGGGAAAAATTCTAATAATTAATCTCCTTGGTTTTTATAGAAAACTATCACCACTAGTTGTTCAATATATATTCTACTTTTTTGACACCTTAATTCAAATCGAAGACCAATTTTTTCTCAAATACACATTCCTCTTAATGTAATTGAATCATCTCCAAAGAAATTTATAACATCAAGGAACCAATTTCATCCTTCATTGAAGACTCCCACTATTTTTAGCTAATAAGTGTGACCTCTTATGCTAGGAATTTCTGTTCCCCATCATGCATTGGAAGTAGAAAATTGAAAGTAACCCCATAATTTTTCACTAACCACCTATGTTTGGACAATCATATCAATTAATCTAGTGAATATTCTTTTTTTGTACTAATATTTCTAGTTCCATGCCATCTGTTGTATTATTTTCTTATTTCATAACATCTACATCATTCTATTTAGAATTAAAATTTATATAAAATTTTATCACTACATTCCCTCGAATTACTTCTCCTAAATCCTTCATAGTATCTAAAATCGTCCAAAAAATAGGATTTTTTATACATTCACCATGATTAACATGAACAATAGTAGTTTAATTCCTTCCCTAAACTAAGGTTTTATGTATTTATTGGTCCATCAATAAAACCATATCATCGATATAAACATTTGAAATATTGAGTACGTAAGGTTTTTCATCAACCCATTATTGGAAATCAAAACCTTCATTCTCATATATAATAATAAAACATACCTTGGATTGAGAAAAAAGATTAATTCTATCCTTAGGATCAATATGAATATAATATGAACATGTGTATTTATTAATATAGAACTCTTCTGGTAACATATCATACCATTTCAAATTAGTTAAACTCTATCCCACAAAAGATAATAGAATTTTTTTAGAAAACTATGTAGTTATGTTTATTTTTTCATCCAAAAAAACCCTGGGGAGTAAATAATGCATATTTAGATATCATACCTTTTCTATAAAATTCTAATTGTTTTCTAATACTGCACAGTATTCTTTGTGCGGTTTTAGGTACTATCTTCTTCTACTCCATCACCTCCTTTTAGTAGTGGTTCTCAAAGTTACTGCGATTATATTCAAAAATGATATGAAATATAAAACATTTCAACATATGACCAATTTCTAATCCTACCATATCTTTTCAATTCCAAAATGAACTAATGAAATTATATTTTCATAATGAAATAAACAAAAACCATCCTTCTTACTTCATAAATGAATATAATGAAGTAAATAGATCTTATGTTAGACCTGATTGGGGATGAACCCTATATGTATTAGTGAACTCATTACATATTATGGGCTCTGGTATTCCAACCATCAAATTTGAATGTATCACTATTTTGATTAAAAAACTCTCATAGTATATAATACTTCCGTGAACAAAATTAATTGTGCATATCCTTGATAGAACGATCATGTTTTTATCACTGAGGTGACCAATATGATGACTCCAAACCTCTTGATCATTACATTATTTTTGTTAAAACCATTTAATTTTAATCAGAACTTCTAGTCAAATAAATCATTACATTATTTACTCCCTATTCAATTACTATTGTTCCTCTAGTGACATTGTAGAAATTATTATAAAAAGTCATGTCTTACCTAGAATCATCCCAGTGTACAAAATATGTGATATTTTATTAGAATACCAAGAATATATCTAAATTCTTTAAAATTTATGAAATACCTGATCTATATATGGTTATTTAAATCAATCTGCCTGATAATTTACAATTATTTTGTTATCTACTAGATAAACTCTTTTGATGGTTACAGATGCATAATAATCCATATACCCACATTCTTCCATTGAATTCAATGATGTTCTAGAGTCAATCAAACATGAATCAACAAAAAAATTGACATGGAGTAATAGGTTGTATCCATTATCAGGTACACATATAGAATTTGTACATCTATAAGTGTTCCTTAAAATTAATTTATTTAGATATCTAGAACTCTTTTGAAATTTACGCACTTCTACAATGACAATATGTGAGACTTAAAGCTATTGATTTTCCTTGACTCCCTCGCTTGATTTATTTTCTCATAAGAAATTATTTACCCAATTAAGTGAGTTCCCTATTCCTCTAAAGTTCATAGCTTTATCAAAAGGTTATTCAAATTATCTTCTCTTGAGTTCTTAAATCAAAATTATTGTTTCAGACATCCTCATAAACCGATACAATTTTTCTATTGAAATTTATCATACATTGGACTATTCCATCCCATCACATTGTTAGTGATAAAAATAAATTGATTTTTTATAAATTATCCTTGATCATTACATTCACAAATTGAAGCTTTATTCAAATTCTATTGATTTCAATCATATAATTTTCTGTTCACATCCCTTTAAATAAGCACATAAAAAAGATGTATTATGGATATTTTGTTCAGTAATAATTTATTTTTGATGAACGCATGTCATAAATCTTATCAAAAGAAAGTTTATTTTCTAAATAAAGCACATAGGATAACATGGATCATTACACTTACGAACCTTTCAATTTTTTCCACCTACTTAATCTAACTCACCTAAACTATATTTTTTAATTTTTTTATTTTATAAAAATTTAATAATTTAAAAGATAAATTAAATTCAAAAAATTATACCAATGTGAAATGATAGAATGTGATTATAAAAGAAAAAACATATCGTTCTTGGTTTGTTTTATGGGCTCCATAATTCTCCTTGTTGGTGTTTTCTTAATAATTAAATTATGAGATATCATGAATAAATTACTATTCTTTTATATAAATTTGTGATATATCAAATCCCTTTACCAATATTAATTCCACATCATCCAGTAATCGTGGTTGATGGCATTTCTCAATCAAGAGTGTGACATATCCCAATACATGGCTACATTGTATTCTATTTATCCACTAAATTTATCAACTCCATCTTATGTATAGCTTATATCTAGTATAAGATAAAAAAAACTATTAAATGAAAGTATTGAAATGAGTTTGAGTTCAATGTCATAGAAGAAATTCCCCACCCTCTTGAACATTACTCTAAATCACCAAAAACATATAAAAAGAATTTACTTTCAGAATAAATGGAAAACACCACTAACCACACTAAGGCTAAGCCTTGGGTTATCCCCCATTTTTATGGTTGGAGGTCACGGTGGTTGGATGAGAAAGAATATATGATGAGAAATAAATAAAACAAATAATATAAAAGAGAATAAGGATGAGTGAAATAAAATATAAACACATAAAATAATAAAATAATAAAATAATAAAAGAAGAAATAAAATAAAATAGAAAAGAAGAATATGATGATGATGATGAGGGGAATTGTGAATTTGGGTGAAATACTTATGGAGAAACATATATGTCACGACCCCCTCCCACCAAAGATGCCCCTCCTGAGCTGGCAATGGTGAAAGGGAGATAATGACCCCCGAGTCCCGCCTCTAGTAGGCCCCAGGGTGGAAACTAACACCAAGGGTATGAGTTTTCACAAATATGGGAGGCATTACCCTTTTTATTATTTAAGATCGGGAAATAGGACAAGTCAACCACCAAAAAAGGAAAAGAATAAGTGTATAGAAATAAACCCAAACCAATCCCACAAGCATGTTTAAATAGTTCTAAAACAAGGTACAAGTAAAAGAAAGATAAAAAGTACAATACTAAAAGAAACAAGTGTACAGAAACTGAAACAACTCTAACTATCCCAACTAGTAGGGTCCCGCACGACCCTGGTAGTACTCCTGGAAACCTGAAAGTAAATGTAGGGTGAGCATACAAGTAAACTCAGTAGGGAAACCTAAAGCTCTCGTGCACAGGTGGGGAGACATCCTAATGTCCCGTGAGAACAACATAAGAAACCTAGCAGGGAAATCTATCCACCCAACCTCACCAGCCAAACTCACCAAAAAAACAATCACAACAGGTAGTAGTAATATATAAGAACAAGAGTATTGGGTACCCCACACCCCTTCCCACTAGTCTGCTTCTCTTACTAACAGAAAACATCCTGACGCTGCCACACTCTTCCCGCCCGCACACACCTGGGACTAAGAACCATGTATCCCGACTGCACACACCTGGGCCTCACAACCACGTATCCCACCCGCACACTCCTGAGCCTCACAACCACATATCCCGCCCGCACACACCTGGGCCTCACAACCACGTATCCCTCCCGCACACACCTGGGCCTCACAACCACGTATCCCACCCGTACACTCCTGGGCCTTATCCCAAAGCTTCTTGGGAAATAGTAAAACCTGCTCGAAGAGTCTTGGGCTAAAACCAACCCAATAGAAACCTACCTGAAGGGTCTTAGGTGTAAGGTCTCCTCAAGCCATCACAGCCTAGGGAAGAAGGAGCCGGAATAAGCTAGCAACTAAGGGGAATACACCCTCTCCCATGAAATGGGAGTGTTCGACACTAAGTGATCAACATGGGTGGGGTGCAATAAAACACAAAAGATACAGATACATATATGTATTCCAAACCCACAGCCCAACCTATGGATTCTAAACAGAGAAACTGATAACGTGCCTCGACACTGCTAATATGAAGCATGCATACAAAAAACAACCCCAACCCCATTTAGGTTTTCACGTTTCAGCAGAAATAGTTTATTTAGTTCCTTATCTACTGGGCAACCAACTACAACCAACCATATCAATCGTTCATGAAACATATCCCTGCAATCCACAAATCAAGTTAGGAAAACACAAGCAGAACAACAAGTCCCTTCTTACTTACCAACCAACCCATTGATTATTAATCCCGTTCCATTCCAAAGAACCACCATTCATTAACTCTTCCACTTTTTATTTATTATTCACAACCCATAGTTTTTTCACATTCAAACCTATCCCTATAGCCCTGCTGCTAACCACCATAACCACAATCACACCGAAACCCATACATCATCATCCCTTTGATACCATTTATCGCAGCCCCACTGCCCATTACCAACATAGCATTCACACCAACCCACAACCAAGCCAACCGCAGCCCCGCTGCTCACCCGATCCAAAAAAACCCACACAACGCCCCCATCACATGCCATGTATCCAAGGCAACACCCACATGTTCATTATTCTATTTTGTTCAACCGCGGTGATCACACAAGGGTTCCAGATTTTAAATCAGCCAACTTTATGTGATTAACCAAATTTCCACATTCAACGAAGTTTCATTCAACAAAAATAGTCTAGAAAGATAGGGAAACATTTAATTACACAAGTAAAGGCCCCCAACGACCGTGATTTTCAGTAGGCATAAGCCTATTCAATTCACAACATAATATCACAGGATATAAAGATAGACATAAAAACTTCCCCATCCCCGTTCTTTAACCAGTTATTATCTTCGTTTATTGGTTCAACCGTTTCTCATGAAAACAAGAGGGTACCAACCCCACATGATGCACAATTTAGAGAGATGAAGGTAAGATCCCTAACTCAATAGGTTCTGACCACAACGTTCCCCCAGATCAACTTTAGAAGACATCCGTCGGCGTCCGTCACTTCTGTCAAGTTCTGGAAAAACCTCCTCTGGTGGAAGTTGTAAAGGAAAGGACAAAGGAAAGACAATTGATCCAAGCTAAGAAGTTCTGCCTCATCGTTATGATCCTGTGGCCGCTGACAGATCGTAAATCAGAGCTCAGACAAAGAAGTTATGGAAGAAAAAGAGCCTTTGAGTATCTTGGGAGAGCTCTGCTCAGAGGAATGGGGAGGATAGGAGTGAGTTGAAAAGGAGGATGGGACCCCTCCTTTTATAGGCGAGAAAAACAAAAGTACATGGCATGTAATTTATGGTACACGGCGTGTACTTGGCCATTTCACACGGTCACCACGCGGCTTCCAACACGGCCTTCAACACGACACGCGGCCGTTGACTGGTCAACACACGGCTTGAGGGTAACGCATACGCGGGCAGGGACTACACGGCGTGTAGTATGGGGTACACAGCATGTACCCATTTATTTCACACGGCAAGGACATGACCTTGAACACGGGGTATACCCGACGAGGGGGTACACGACGTGTACTCAAACTACACGGTGTGTAGTTTCAAAATTCTGGAAAGTGTGGGAAAAGTCCATTTTACCCTCCAGAACACTTCATGACCTTCTTTTTGACAAAGGAATGGGCCGGGGAGGTCCGAGCCATTACATCAGATACCTTTTAAAACATTCTCGTCCTCGAGAATTCAAAAACCAACCCAGAGGAAACCCAACAAGATACCTCTTAGGGTTTTCCTTATAACAGGAACCCAACCAACAACCCTAATCATATGTGTTAGTAATTCCTTCTCCTATGTCGAGATATTATCCGCTTTAGGCGGCACTGACTCACCCGCACGGGTTCAATCGCATCCGCATTAATGCGCCTCGATTAAGGATCAGGTTTTTCCCTTTTTCCCACACATCCGGACATACTACACACTTCTAGAGAATAAGGAAACAAAAGGTCTCATAACCTACAAGCCAAGAATTCCATATATCAAAGGTACAGAGGATAACATCAACACAAATCTCAGAAGAAAAAGGGAAAACAAAAGTCAAAACAACTCCGGGTACTGAGCGTGCATCTGGGCCTCCCGCTCCCAAGTGCTCTCCTCGAGCCTGCCATGCCTCCACAACACACGAACCAAGGGAATGGTTCATCCATAGAGCACCTTCTCTTTATAATCCTCGATACTGACTGGTCGTTCCTTGAAGGTCGCGTCATCTCCCATATCTAACTCTCCCCAGTCGATAATGTGAGAGTCATCATGTAAGTATCGACATAGATGGGAGACGTGGAAGACATCATGTACCTTCTCCAACTGAGGTAGATGGGCTAGCTGATATGCCACCTTTCCGACTCGCCTCAGCACCTCAAAAGGTCCGATGAAACTAGGTGAGATCTTTCTCCCATTCCCAAACCTCCGTTTCCCCCGTCGAGGGGAAACCTTCAAGAACATATGATCTCCCACCTCTAACTCCAAGGGCCTCCTCCGACGATCAGCATAAGACTTTTGTCGGTCCTGAGCCGCTTTCATCCTCTCACATACAATATGGACGTTCTCTGTGGTGCTCTGCACTACCTCTGGCCCAAGAGAACCTGTCTCACCAACCTCTGCCCAGAAAATGGGTGAACAACATGGTATTCCATACAGAGCCTCAAATGGATCCATGAAAATAGTAGAGTAGAAGATGTTGTTGTAGGAAAACTCTACTAAAGGCAAGTTTCATACCCATGATCCTCCAAAATCTAGAACGCATGCCCGCAACATGTCCTCCAACGTCTGGATAGTCCGCTCTGTCTGCCCATCGGTCTGGGGGGTGGAAAGCAGTTCTAAGGCATAGTTGGGTTCCAAAATCATGCTGTAACACCCTCCAGACTCGTGAGGTAAACCGAGTATCCTGATCTGAGATGATAGTCTTCGAAACTCAATGAAAATACACCACCTCGTGTACGTACCTCTGTGATAAGGTACTCACCGGGCCAGACTCCTTAATTTCTAAGAAGTGAGCTGATTTCATCAGTCGATCCACCACTACCCAGATAGCATCATAACCACCCTGAGCTCTGGGTAGTCCTGTGACGAAGTCCATTGAGATGTCATCCAACTTCCACTCAGGGACATCTAAAGGATGCAACAAACCGCTGGGAACACAGTGTTAAACCTTCACTTGCTGACACACTAGGCATTTATCCACAAACTCTGCCACTGCCCGTTTCACCCCAGGCCACCAAAACTGTTCCCTCAGGCCTCGGTACATTTTTGAAACTCCTGGATATACCGCCAAGGCTGAGCTATGGAACTCACGGAGAACTCCCTCACGCATCGCCTCTGGAACAAAATACCTTCCATGAAAAAGCATCCGATGTCGGCTGTCCTCTAACCATCCTTCTGGAGCGTTTCCCTGATCAAAACGATCCCGCATTACTTCCGCCTTGGAGTCCCCCCACTGAGACTCTTCCACCTGCCGTGAAAAGGAGGACTGCACCGTCATCTGAAACAAACAGCCTCTAACACCTTCTACCCTTGCATCCAAGTGCAAGGATGCCAACTCTCCCATCGCTTTCCAAGCATCAGTGGATTGTCATGACCCCCTCCCACAAAATATGACCCTCCTGAGCTGGAAATGGTGAAAGGGAGATACTGACCCTAGAGTCCCACCTCCAGTAGGCCCTGGGGTGGATAATAGAACCAAGGGTATGAGTTTTCACAAATATGGGAGGCATTACCCTTTTTATTATTTAAGATCAGGAAATAGGAAAAGTCAACCACCAAAAAAGGAAAAGAACAATTATATAGAAATAAACCCAAACCAATCCCACATCCATGTTTAAATAGTTTTGAAACAAGGTACAAGTAAAAGAAAGTTCAAATGTACAATACCAAAAGAAACAAGTGTACACCAACTACAACAACTACAACTGTCCCGACTAGTAGGGTCCCGCACGGCCCTGGTAGTCCTCCTGGAAACATGAAAGTAAACGTAGGGTGAGCATACAAGTATACTCAGTAGGGAAACCTAAATCTCTCGTGCACAGGTGGGGAGACATCCTAATGTCCCGTGAGAACAACAGAAGAAACATAGCAGGGAAATCTATCCACCCAACCTCACCAGCCACACTCACCAAAAACACAATCACAACAGGTAGTAGTAGTATATAAGAACAAGAGTATTGGGTACCCCGAACCCCTTCCTACTAGTTAGCTTCTCTTCCTAACGGCGAACATCCTGACGTTGCCACACTCTTCCCGCACGCACACACCTTGGCCTCACAACCACGTATCCTGTCCGCACACACCTGGGCCTCACAACCACATATCCCACCCGCACACACCTAGGCCTCACAACCATGTATCCCGCACGCACACACTTGGGCCTCACAACAACATATCCCGCCCACACACACCTGGGCCTCACAACCACGTATCCCACCCGCACACACCTGGGCCTCAAAACCACGTATCCCGCCCGCAGACACCTGGGCCTCGTCCCAAAGATTCTTGGGAAATAGTAAAACCTTCCCGAAGAGTCTAGGGATAAAACCACCCCAATCGAAACCTACCTGAAGGGTCTTAGGTGTAAGGTCGCCTCAAGCCATCCCAGCCTAGGTAAGAATGAGCAGGAATGAGCTAGAAACTAAGGAAAAAACACCCTCTCCCATTAAATGGGAGTGTTCGGCACTAAGTGCTCAACATGGGTGAGGTGTGATAAAACACAAAAGATACAGATACATATATGTATACCAAACACACATCCCAACCTATGGCTTCTAAATAGAGAAACCGAGAACATTCCTCAGCACTGATACTATGAAGCATGCATACAACAAACAACCCCAACCCCATTTAGGTTTTCACATTTTAGTAGAAATAGTTTATTTAGTTCCTTATCTACTGGGAAACCAACCGCAACCAACCATATCATTCATTCGTGAAACATATCCCTGCCATCCACAAATCAAGTTAGGAAAACACAAGCAGAACAACAAGTCCCTTCTTACTAACCAACCAACCCATTGATTATTAATCCCGTTCCATTAAAATGACCCACCATTCATTAACTCTTCCACTTTTTATTTATTATTCACAACCCATAGTTTGTTCACATTCAAACCCATCCCTGCAGCCCCACTGCCAACCACCATAACCACAATCACACTGAAACCCATAAATCATCATCCCTTTGATACCATTTATCGCAGCCCCACTTCCCATCACCAACATAGCATTCACACCAACCCACAACCAAGCCAACTGCAGCCCCGCTGATCACCCGATCCACAACAACCCAAAAAACGCCCCCATCACATGCCACGTATCCAAGCCAACACCCACATGTTCATTATTCCATTTTGTTCAACCGGGGTGATCACACAAGGGTTCCAGATTTTAAATCTGCCAACTTTACTTGATTAACCAAATTTCCACATTCAACAAAGTTTCCATCCACAAAAATGGTCTAGAAAGATAGGGCAACGTTTAATTGTGCAAGAAAAGGCCCCCAATGACCGTGATTTTCAGTAGGCATAAGCCTATTCAATTTACAACATAATATCACATGATATAAATATAAACATAACGACTTCCCCATCCCTGTTCTTTAACCATTTATTATCTTTGTTTATTGGTTCAACCGTTTCTCATGAAAACAATAGGATACCCACCCCACATGATGCGCAATTTAGAGAGATGACGGTAAGATCCCTACCTCAACAGGTTCTGACCACAACGCTCCCCCAGATCAACTTTAAAAGACGTCCGTCGGCGTCCGTCACTTCTGTCGAGTCCCGGAAAAACCTCATCGGGTGTAAGTTGGAAAGGAAAGGCCGAAGGAAAGACAACTAATCCAAGCTAAGAAGTTCCTCCTCGTCGTTACGATCCCGTGGTCACTGACATATCGTAAATCGGAGCTCGGACGAAGAAGTTATGGAAGAAAAGGAGCCTTCGAGTCTCTTGGGAGAGCTCTGCTTAGAGGAATGGGGAGGAGAGGAGTGAGTTGAAAAGGAGGAGGGGACCCATAATTTTATAGGCGAGAAATATAAAAGTACACAGCGTGTACTTTATGGTACACGGTGTGTACCTGGCCATTTCACAAGGTCACCACGCGGCTTCCAACACGACCTTCAACGCGGCACGCGGCCGTTGACTGGTCAACACACGGCTTGAGGGTAACACATACGTAGGGAGGGACTACACGGCGTGTAGTATGGGGTACACGGCGTGTACCCATTTATTTCACATGGCAAGGACACAACCTTGAACACGGGGTATACCCGGTGAGGGGGTGCATGGCTTGTACTCAAACTACACGACGTGCAGTTTCAAAATTCTGGAAAGTGTGGAAAAAGTCCATTTTACCCTCCATAACACTTCGTGACCTTCTTTTTGAAAAAGGAATGGGCCGGAGAGGTCCGGGCCATTACAATGTATTAATTAATTCAAAGAGAAACTGAAAATTACATAAAATATAAAACTACAACAAAATATTAAATAAAATAAAAAAATAAAATACATTAGACAAATCATAGCAACCCAGCCTCCATGGCGAGGATCCATCACAGTTTCCAACTAACTTTGGTAGGGGGGAGACCTCATCTATTTATAATGCAGTATTTTCTTCGGTGGTGGACTCATATTACACAATCATATGATCCTCCGAAATTGTTGAAGGGGTTTTTTGAAATATTTGAATTTTGATCACCCTTGACTCCCATGGTCTTCAATTTTGCACCTTGTAAAATTGGGATTTTCCATTATTTCATCGTATATAGGAAGCTTTTGTCCATATTCCAATTTGGAAGCATGGATATTTATTTGTTTATTTATCACATGGAAACATGGAAATATTCATGGGACTGGTGGACATTGTAGTTATCTTGGTAGTCGGTTAGGTCTATCGTGCATGAAACAACATAACTCCTTCATTCGGCCTTTGATGTGGCTGGGTAAAGCTCTTAAATTACTTCATGGGGTTTGTACATGAACTAGTAGGTGATTATAAGTGGTGGTAGGCCTATGAAGTGGTCGGAGTCCCATGTTCATTTTTTCAAGGGTAGCTATGGAATTTCATATTTGGGTGTAGTGGTGGCGGGCGATTTTGAGGACAATGATAGTGGTAGTGTAGGGTAGAGGAAAATTTCCAAGTGTGGACATGTACAATTGGAGCGGGAAGATTGTTCTTGAAAAATTAATGAACAACACCAATATAATTTGTGTCCAAAATCAAAATATAGGTGTCTCTCAATGATGGTTTATGTAACAAGGCATGGGCGACATGACTCAAACACCTTTGATGGGGATGGGCTTCTGTATAACACAACACACACTCTGGTAGGCTAAATTGTGTGTCCCATGAGGGCCTTGGCCCAAGCTATGATACCATTGATATTTACCACATGCGGGGAACCTATTAATGGTGTTTATGTACATGTTGTAATACCCCAAGATTTCATAGTAAGTTATTTTCTTTAATTTAATTCAATAGTTTGCGCTGCACACAAGACTGATTTCGAGCACACTACGACTTACCAAACTAGTCGTTCAAAAACAGTTATGAATAGTACTAACTGAATATTATATTTTATATACACCATATAATTTTAACATTTATATTATGTGTTTTATAGACATAATATAAGAAGAAATTAAATTTTTTAGATAAAAATTGTATTTTTCAAAAAATGTAATTTTACCACCTTTTAATGGAGAACCCTTTCTAAATCCAATATATTACACATTTATATATTCTATTTGAAAAAACTAAACTTCTTATTTAAAATAGTGACATAAAAAGTTAGCTTGGATAAATTTTTTGTGCTTTTCTCAAAACTTTCATATTTTGATGAATAGTGAAAAATTCTAAATTTTAATTGAAAATAAATTTTCTAATCAAAATAATTTATAATGTTAAATTATACATTTTAATGATTTTTAAGTATAATTATATTATATTTTATCATTTAATTCAATATTGGTCATTAGAAGTAATTTTATTTTTAAATTGGACATAAACACATATCAATCTTTTGATAGTTTTTACTTCTCAAAAACCCGCTTTCTGGTTTTGACAATGGGAATATTCATTTAAATTAATTAATAAAACTTATATGGTTTGAATTTGGTAAAATAGAAATAATTTTTGAATTTGGAATATCAAAATTATCTTAGGTTGTATTTTTGGTATTTTTCTGAAAACATTCATTTTTTCATGAATAGTTAAATACAATGCTTTATTGTTTAAAACCTAATTTTTATTTAAATAATTATTTATTTTATTTAAAGATATTTTATGTCAAAAATGATACAAAATAACTATATATGTTCAATTTAATTTGTTGGATTAATTTTATTGTAAAATTAGCTGTATAAAATTCTATTTAACATTTTAACCTCTTTTACCCACCATCTATGCACAATTAAAAATTTAAGTAAAACATAATTTTACCACTTCTGTAAATTGAATTTCAAAAACTAGAGAGACACAATTAACATAATTAAGTAAAATGTGGTTCAATAAGGTGAAAAATAATATTTTGTGAATAGAAACTTTTGAATTTTATTTACTACGGTTAAAAGTAAATATGATAATTAAAGGTAAAAATGATATTATAATTATCCTAACACATGTCCTAATTCTTTTGGATAATTGTTTTTTTACCCAAATCAACCATATGAATAAAATATTTTCCTCTTTGACCCCCTTTGATTTGACTAGGACATTTATTATTATTTTATTTAAGGAATAGTTAAAAGTGTCAAATCCAAATTTTCATTACTAAAAGATTTTTAAAATAGGGTTATACATAAGATATATTAGACTATAAATATTAATTAGAAAGATACAACTCTTTAATACATATTGGTATTTATTTATAATTATTATAAATTTAATAATTAAATTTATTTATGACATAATGATGATCCATTAATTACCTTACTAATGAATGATCAAAATAATTGATATTATAAATTTCCAAATAAATGTAACTTGAGACTTTTGATGCATTAAACTAATTTAATAGGTTAATATGAAATGTTATTACTCTTTAAATTTATTTGGTTCTAAGTAGTCATGTTTTTTTTACTTTGAAAAAAACCAAATACTAAATACTGACAAAATTGACATAAATGAGTTTTCAAAATAAATACTATATTATTAAATTGTATAATATTTATAAAAATATATAGTTTGTCCAAAGGACTAATATAATGATATATATGTCATTAATGAACCAATTTGGGTTATCTTAAATTTTTATAGTATGTTTATTAACAATTTATTATAATAATACAAGAATGCATGGTAAAAGTTAAACTATTTGACTATGAGTTAAATAAAAAATATAAGGTTAATATAGTGACCTAAACCTATATAAAAACTATTTGTTGAGAGGTTATCAACTCAACACCACCTTATTCTCTATATAAATCCCTTTTCATCCATTATAAACCTAATATAATTGTATAATAATATAATATTTGAAGGTTTTCCTAAAGTGACCCTCACCACACTTATAAAAGAGTACTTCCACTTCGCTCAAAATCACACCTCCGAATCCATTTGGCACATCCAAACCCTACTCAAATATCCTCCCAACTACCCTAAATTCAACCTAGAGGACATAATTTTATCAGAAATCCATTTTATGGAGCCCTTTTAATCAAATCAAAAGGAAGCACCCAAAGAAGAGGTAATTATTTCATCACCTCTTTCAATGTTCCTTTCTTCTTCCTCTTATTTTCACTTTGTTGTTTCCAAACCAAAAATAATAAATTTAGTACCTTCTACATAATTTTATGTTATTATAAATATGGTAAAACCATATTAATTATTCTATCCATCATATTGAAGAAAAATTCACCATAGGTTCGTACGTACGACTTATCGTCTCCACGTCGTGGTGAAGTTTGTTATTCAACACTTAATTATATGGATGGTTATAATAATGAGTATAATTGATGTAAATAATAAATATGAAATGTTAATGATTCTGTATATATGATATACCATCCAATTACATACGATTTCACCATCAATAGAATGGTGTTGTCGCTCGTGCGTACGTATAGATTACTGTCTCCACAAATGCAATGAGATTCATTCCCCATCATAACCATTCATTAATAAATATAATTTTATGATTAAAGAAATAATATTTAAGAACATAATATCATTCTGGATACAAATCATATACATCCTATCCATAATAAACATGACTTACATAACAAACCATAAAAAATGAATCATTTAACACCCTAAATAATGATACTACAAAAATATTATTAACAATACAATATTAAAAGATAATATATGACATCATATTTTGGTATATGGTTCTTCTATAATTTAATAAAAATTATTTAACCATTATAAAGGGGGTTACGGTACCCTCAACTAAAGAACAGTACAAGATAAGGGGTTTTCATCTTACTTTTATTCCCATGAGATTCATGCTATATTTTCCACTATTTCATTTTGTGTGGTGTATGTACATACCATGATTGTATACTTTGTGTTATATAATTTAATTTATGGGTATTTACATATTCATTTTATGATCCTTATTTCATGGGTTTTCTATTTCGTAAGATACCAAATCAGTAAAGGAATATCTAATTTCAAATTCAACTCATTGGGTTTTACACAAACATCATTGATTATTTTATTCCATGATTATGTGCGAAATTACTATTTATTTATTTATATAGTAATTTCCACTCCCCTTTGTGTGTATATACTTTTTATACACATAATCACTCAATTTATAAATTCTGAAGTCATTGATACGAACTTGATAAGAGTAATATTAACTCTATTTCCATTCATTGAGTTAAAAATCCATGTCATTGGTGATGTTTTTACAAGAATATGTGTGAATGTCCTATGATTGATTTAAACTAAATATCCAATAATATTTAGTGTATTTATATTTTTCACACATAATTATATCATTGATTTATCCTTTACCTAAGGATATAGTATTTACAAGGGATTTCATCTCAATTTTCATTCAATTGAGACTTCTTTGTTGTTAACACCAATTCACTTTTATATGGTGTATATAATGTACTTTGACATACTATACCAATAATAAATTTATTTTGATGAATTTATAATGTTTTTATTACCTCAATTATTTTTATTCAAGTGTCTCTCTTTTAGTTATGAACTCTAACTAAAATATCATTCTAAATGTTGTAATGATTTATTATTCTAAAGTATTCCTAATTAATATCCATTCTTTAAAAATAGTTGTAAGGATTTATTTATATGGACATGAATTTTTTAAAATTAAAATTCCTTTTAAAAGTTTCAAAGTGGGACATGACACTTTGATTCCAAAATCTCTTTTAAATGACCTCTTGAAAAATAGTGATACTTTTAAATGTTTTCACGAAAAGGAAATATTTCTCCAAAAAAGTTTTACCGATTGTTTTTATCTATGTAAATATCCTTCATTATTATTGATTGAGGTTGATACAATTTTCTATATTGTATTTAATGAGTTATGTTGGACTGTGGATGTGTTATTTTTATACCATTCATGGTTTGTGGTTAATGTATTAATATTTTTATGCTAGTTTTAATACAAATGCTTATGTTATGTTTCAACCTTTTTATTTGAGGAATGAATTGGACTTCATAAGTGATGGGTGGAGCCCGCTATAGATCCTCTATGCATCGGTAGGTCTCATAAGACAAAATAGTGTCTTGGCACAAGGCCTTGACAAAATCTTATTTGTAGTCTTGGCCCGAGGCCTTGAATCTCTAGTTATGATGTCCGGTATTATGCATTCTATCATTATGAAATTAGCTATTGATATTATATGTGATTATTCGACTAGTATAATATCCATGTGAATAAGTAAATGGAATTATTTGATTTATATTTTCAATATTATGATGAAATTTAAGTTTAAATGGATTGTGTTTTAGTTTTATACATTTCCTTAAATGTTTATGTTTATTTATTATAGTTTCCGCTATATTGTTATTCTTACATAGCATCTGAGCTCACCCCTTTCTATGTTTTATTTTTTCCAGGATGTGAAGAAGTATATAATGATTAACCTGCAGGAATAGGCTAAGGGAAATGAGTTTGTTTAAATGGGGATATAATTTTGTTTTTCTTTATTTCATGATGTAATGTAAAACATTTATATGTATCTAGTACATCTAAGGATACTAAACAAACCAGTCTTTCATGACATAATCTCTTGTGATCATGCTAATGATATGTAATAATGCACTAACTCAGGGTAACTAGGTTTAAGACATTACAGTTTTTATAAGAGGATGTTTTGTACAAACCATTGAAACTAGATTTAGAAAAACTCTAATTAGAGAACATTGCACTAAGATAGATTTTGAGGATTAGTATTCAAGAAAATCCAAGAATTTTGGTAATGTATAGATTCTGTGTATTTTCGAAGCAATACATCCCTGTATGGATACGAGAAGGTAGAGGTGGCTCTCGCATAAATATACCTAGGAGTGAAAACTACAACATGTAGTTTCGGGCTTGATTCGGGGTATTCCGGTGCATGACAATAGGCCTTTCTACACTATTGGTTATGACACTCTTGAGGGATATGCTTAGGATAATTCTCATTTTCATTAAAAACTTATTTGAAGGATTTTAATATAAGATCAGAATAAATAACCTTGATTTATCCTATGGTGTTTTAGATTTAAAATAAGGTGTCATGTTATTGTCTAAATGAATTTATGACCATTGTTACTCACACTCTGCATTCTGGTTTTAGTCAATGGTTGGATTCTAAGGAAGTCATAGTAACATTGAACATGATGTACAAGGTGGGCACAATAGTGGAAATGAGAAACGAAATGGAATGTTGATAGGCATAAAATATATCGTGTTCATGATGAATCAATTTTCCAAAAATATGATCAACAATAGATACATTAAAAAATTACCGAACTCAACAAAAAAGGGAAAGGTAGGGAATGATAAGAGATCCAGCAATGGAGACCATGGAGAAAACATAGATCATTTTCTATAATGCAGGAAATGTGGAAGGAGACACCCATTAATGTGTCTCAATGGAACCATGAAATGCTTTATGTGCGGGAAAGAAGGACATAATGTAAATAATTATTGATTAAAAATGAAGAGTACTATGAGAAGAAAATAAAAATGATCCTAAGAATCCATTTAATTTCATTTTCTGTAAATGTAGAGGACCTGGTCATTAACTAAGTCAAAGTGATATTCTACAGGATAACCTCTATGTCAAAGAAGAACCTATGTGGAAATAAATGGATAGCAAAATGTTTAAAAGTATTAATGCTCTTTGTTGATGTGATTTCATTAAAATAAATTTCTCTTATATCTGTAACCCTGCAGTTTTTTATGTGAAAATTCTATTTGAGGATAAATTATCTTTTTTTGTGGATATAGTTATAAAGAACCATTTGGGTTTTTATGATCCTTGAATTTGAGTCAATTACAGGATATTTATTTTTGGGAAGAAACTAAAAGGTACTAGATAACATTTGTGGTTAAAATATGTTATGGTCATTTTTTTGGAATTTATCTCATTTTTGGGAATGTTATAAAATTATATAGTTTTTGAAAAAGGACAACATGAAGACCATGTGACAACCCGTCACATCGGATAAAGCTGTGGGAATCGAAGCCACAACCAAATTGCGATTAAGATTTATCAACTATCACTTGACTAAATGAAGTCCCTAGTTAGTATGACTAATTATTTTTAGTTAAATGATTTTATGGATCAAGAATATATTGATTTTGGGTACTTATTATTTATACATAGTACAGGAAAACGATTTGGTGATTATGTGATAAATGTTATATTTGAAGACATTCTCTCTTTTGGGAACACTATATGCCTAATGAAAATAAAATATGATGGGATTTAATTTGAGGAGTATTGGGGAATTTTATTTTGGAAGAATTTATGTTTTTTGTGGACTTATAGAGATTTGGGCTATTTATGAAAAATGATTATCCAATCATACCGAATATGTGACTAGGTTAATTAATTTTAAGTATGTGACTTCAAGAGTAGTCAATGTTATTTGGAGATAAATGTTAAGATTTATCTTGGAAGACTATATGATCCATTCCTTATGAATTTTGGATTCCAAACATAGTTTGTATTATTTTTAATAATTTTAAGGACAATTGTTTTTTTTGAATGGTCTTTGTTGAACTTTGGGTACTATTTGTTTAATTTTGGAGATTAAGAGTAGAATTTCTTCCTATAAAGGATTATCCTTTTTGGGAATCATATGATCTTGTAATAACCATTTTGGTTTTGTTTAATGTCTAAAGATAAGGGAAATGTATAGTTCATCCTTTGTGGATTATGTGATTCTCTAGATGTTGATTCTAGCGCTTCATGTTTGACCAAGTAATCTTGAATACTCATAGTTTGGAGAAAAGATAAGTTAGTGGTAGAAATTTATTAATGGATGAAACTATAATTGAAATATAAGTATATCTCTTTATCTTCTTAGTCAATATCATAAATAAATTCCTCAACTTTATGAAATGAATCTTAAAACAAAAAATGTTGTCCTTTTACTTTTCTTTTTGGGAAACTAATAACCATTTAACCCATCACATGTTTGTGGTTTTCTTGTTGTTAACCTTCTACTAATCATGTTTTCTGTCACACTCCATTAGAACTTGACACTTATTTTGTCTTCCATATCCAAGTTCTCATACATGGAATCATAATATGGTTTATCTCGGGTGACCTTGGTACTTCTCTTTCTTTATTTTAATTTGATTGATTTATTGACTCTTTTTCTGATGTGGGAATTTCAATGAAGTTCCCAACACCAATTTTTAAATTTATAGGAAAAAATTTCCAAAGTGGGGACTAATGTAAAACCCCATGATTTCAAATAAATTTATTTTCTTTAAAGTAATTCAATAGTTTGCGCTACATACAAGACCGAGTTGGAGCGCACCATGACATAACAAACTAGCCGTTAAAAAAACGGTTATAAATAGTATTAACTGCAATTTAAATTTTATATACTCCATATAATTTTAACATCCATATTATGTGTTTCTTAGACATAATATAAAAACAAATTCAAATTTTTAGATAAAAGAAGTATTTTAAAAAAAATGCGATTTTATCGCCTTTTAATGGAGAAACCTTTTTAAATCCAATATTTGACACTTTTATATATTTATTTTGACTAAATAAACTTCTTCATTAGATGCGGGGCATAAAAATTTAGTTTGGATAAATTTTCGGTGCTTTTCTGATAACTTTCATATTTTGATGAATAGTGAAAAATACTAAATTTTAATTGAAAACATATTTTTTAATAAAAATAATTTATAGTGTTAAATTAAACATTTTAATGGTTTTGGAGTGTAATAATATTATATTTTTATCATTTAATTCAATTTTGGTCATTGGAAATAAATTTACATTCAAATTGGACATAAACACATATCAATCTTTTGATAGTTTTTACTTCTCAAAAACCCACTTTCTGGTTTTGACAATAAGAATATTCTATTTAATTAATTTATACAACTTATACATTTTGAATTTATAAAAATAGTGATAATTTTTGAATTTGGAATATAAAAATTATCTTAGGGTGAATTTTTGATATTTTTCAAAAAATGTTCAATTTTTTATGAATAGTGAAAAACATTGCATTTTTGTTTAAAACCTACATTTTATTTAAATAATAATTTATTTTATTTAAATTTATTTTAGGTCAAAATAGCTACATAATATCTATATAATTGCAAAGTAATTCATTGGAGACATTTTGTATTAAAATTTGATGTATAATGTTTTATTGAACAATTTAACGTCCTTTACCCACCTTTTAGGCACATTTGAAAATTTGCATAAAATGTACTTTTACAGCTTCTGTGAATCAAATTTCAAAACTTTGAGAGAGACGGTTAACATCAGTATGTAAAATATTGTTTAATAGGATGAATTTTTTTTGAATAGTAACTTATGAATTTTATTTACCACGATTAAAAGTAAATAGGGTTATTAAAGGTAAAAATAATATTATAATTACCTTAAAACGTATCCTAATTAGAATGGATAAGTGTTTTTAGACCAAAAGAAACCTTATAAATAAAATATGTTCCTATTTGACCCACTTGGATTAGATTACAACATATATTTTTATTTTATTTAAAGAAGAGTTAAAAGAGTTAAATTCATATTTTCATAACTAAAAAATTATTAATAGAGGGTTATACATAAGATAAATTTGACTATAAATATTCATTATAAAGATAAAAATATTTCCAAAATAATGTAATTTTATTTTTAATTTTTATACATTAAATAATTAAATTTATTTACAACACACTGATGATCTAGTAATTACCTTATTAATGAAAGATTAAAATAATTGCTATTATAAATATCTAAATAAATTTAAATTGACACTTTTGATGAATTACATTAATTTCCATGGTTAATAGAACATTTTATTACTGATTTAATTTATTTGGTTTTATGTAATCAAGTTTTTTAGTCTTAAAAAAACCAAATACCAAATAGTTTCAAAATTAACATAATTGATTTTTCAAAACAAATACTATATTATTAAATGATATAATATTCTTAAATATTTAAGGATAGTACAAACAACTCATATAATGAAATATATATCATAAATTCATGACTTGTGGTCCAATTTTATTTTTATAGTATGTTTATGAACCATTTATTATAATAAGATAAGAATGCATGGTAAAAGTTAAACTATTTAACTAAGAGTTAAATCTAAAAGATAAAGTTAATATGGTGACCTAAACTGATCTAAAACCTATTTTTGAGAGGTTTTACACCCATCCCCACCTTTTCCACGAAATAAATTCTTTTTTATCCATTATAAATTGAATATAACTATATAATAAATTAATATTTCAAGGTTTTCCAAAAGTGGATCTCACCTCTCTTATAAAAGGGTACTTCCCCTTATCTCAAAATCACACCACAATATCCATTTGGCTCAGCCAAACCCTGCTAAAATATCCTAACAACTACCCTCAATTAAACCTAGAGTCCTTACATTGATCATAAAGACAACCTAAGGAGCCCCTTTGAACAAATCAAAAGGTAGCACCTGAAGAAGAGGTGATTATTTCATCACCTCTTTCAATGTTATTTTCTTATTCCACTTCCTTTTTCTTTATTGTTTAAATACCAAAATAATAAATCTAGTTCCATATATATACTGTTATGTTATTATAAATATGGTACAACCGTATTCATTATTCTATCCATACGATGAATAACAATGTCACCATACGTGCGTACGTACGGCTTACCGTCTCCACGTCGTGGTGTAGTTTGTTATTAAACACTTAATTATTTGGATGGGTATAATAATGAGTATAAATGATGTAAATAATAAATATAACATGTCAATTATTATGTATATATGATATACCGTCCAATTACATATGATTTCACCATCAATATGATGGTATTGTCGCTCGTGCATACGTACGGATTACCGTCTCCATGAACACGATGAGATTCATTCCCCACTGTAACCATTCAATAATAAATATCATTTTATGATTAAAAATAATTTTTTAGAACATAATATCATTTTGGATAAAAATCAAATGCATAATATCCATAACAAACATGAATAATGTATCAAAACATATAAACAAAAACAAATCAGTTAACAACCGAAACAATGATACGATAAAAATATTATTAAAAATGAAATATTAAAAGATCATATATGATATCATATTTATATATATTATTCTTGTATAATATAATAACATTTATTTCACCATTATACAGGAGGTTAACATACCTTCAAATAATGAAAAGTACATGGTATGGAGTTTTCATCTCACTTTTATCCCCGTGAGATTCATGCTATATTTTCCACTATTTACTTTTTTGTGGTGTATGTTCTGCCCATGATTGTATTATTTGTATAATATAATTTAAGTTATGGGTATTTACATCTTCATTATATGATCCTTCTTACATGGTTTTAATGTTTCGTAAGTTACCAAATCGGTAAGGGAATTTCTAATTTCAAATTCCACTCATTGGGTTTTACACAAACTTCATTGATTATTTTACTCCAAGATTATGTGTGAAATAACTATATATATATACATATATGTATTAATTTATTCTCCCCTTTGTGTGGATTTACTTTTTATACACATAATCACTCCATTTATAAATTCTCTAGTCATCGATATGAACTTGATAAGAGTAATCTTAACTCAATTTTCATTCATTAAGTTAAACATCCAAGAAATTGGTATCGTTTTTACAAGAATATGTGTAAATGTCCTACAATTTATTAACACTGAATAAACATTTATATTGAGAGTATTTATATTTTTCACACATAATTATTTAATTTATTTATCCTTATGCTAATGATATGATCTTTACAAGGGATTTCATTTCAATTTACATTCCATTTAGACTTCTTTGTTGTTATGCACCAATTCACTTTTATATGGGTTATATACTATAATTTAACATAGTATATCATAAATCCATTTATTCTCATGATATTATAGTGAACCAATGCGAATTAAATTATAATATGGGCCCGTAAAGGGTGACGCCTCGTGGGAGCTCTCGATTAGGGTTTCACAACCATCTTCCCCCTCCCTCACCTATCTTCCTCTACCGGGCATGACTTTGAGGGTTGGGTTGTGTGGTCTCGCGTGAGGGTGTCGATTGCACCAAGGTTTCACAGATCTGGAGCTCTGTCGACTTTCATTCAACCTCTTCTAATGATCTGGTTTGCAGATCTCCACTCCCGCTCTTGCGATGACCACAACCAATTTCTCCATCGTCGCCACCTATCTTCTATTCTGGACCACATGTTCACTGTCTTCCTCCCGAGTCACTACGAGGTCGCAGGGGATGACCCCAAGAACACTCGAGGAATGTGGCATTCCCTTGATTGCTTTCTTATTTCATGTTGTTTTGTTATAATGGGATGGTGGTGTTCTGGTTCCCCCGTGTCTTTCACCGGCATCAGAAAACTTTCCTCTGCACTTTTTTCCCTGGCCCTCTACGCATGACCCAAAGATGGTTAAGTTCTAAGGGCTATTGGGTGATTTGGGATGTTGTTGGTGATTTTGGTGATGGAGGTACTAAACTGGGTGGTTGTTGGGTGCGATGTGCGGCTGGCTTAGTTCAGACGACGTGGTCTGTGGACGGCCCTCAGCATTTTGCGGTGATGGTTGTAGTGCAGGCTACTCCATCCGGTTCTTCCGTCAGCCTTCAAGGGTTTGATCACCTCTCTCATGCCCATTTCTGATGATCTAGCTTTCCGAATCCCGACACGGAGGACATGGATGTGAGGTCTCTGATGCGGCGGTGGTTCTGCGTCCTGACGAACAATGTGTGATGTTTTGGTCGTGTGTTTTGTGCGGGTCAGTTTAGGCACCATTCCTTGGCCGGTCCATTTTTTTTGGATTCTTGTTGTTGTTCTGTATTTTTTAGTGAGTTAGGACTTGGGCATGGTTCCAAGTCTGACCCACTTATGGTTCCTTTTGTGTGATTGGTGGTTCTCAATTATCCTCAAAGTGTTTTATAAAATCAAAAAAAAAAGATTAGATGGGTAGTGATATTATAAAGTTTTTATTACCTCAATTATTTTTATTCATGTTTCTCTATTTTGGTTAGGAAATATAACTAAAATATCATTCTAAATGTTTTAAATATTTATTCTTCTAAAATCATTCTCATTAATTTCAATGTTTTAAAAATAGTTTTAAGGGTTTATTTATATGGGCATGAATGTTTTAATATTAAAATTCATTTTAAAAGTTTCAAAGTGTTATTGGACACTTTGATTCAAAAATCTATTTTAAATGGCTTCTTGATTAAAAGTGATACTTATAAATGTTTTCAAGAAAATGGTATATTTATACCAAATAGTATAACTGATTATCGTCATCTATATCAATATCCTTAATTATTCTTGATTGAGGTTGATACAATCTTCCATATTTAATTGAATGAGTTATGTTTGATAGTGGATGTGATATTTTTATACCATTCATGGATTGTGGTTAAAGTACTAACATTTATTTTGCTAGTTTTAATACGAATGCCTATGTTATGTTTCATCCTTTTCCAATGAAGAATGCATTGGACTTAGTAAGTGATGAGTTGAGCCCACTATAGCTCCTCAATGCATCAGTAGGTCTAATGAGGCAATATAGTGTCTTGGAACAAGGAAATGGCAATGTTTTATTTGTAGTCTTGGCACAAGGCATTTAATCATATTTTATGATGTCCTAAATTATGTATTCCATCATTTTAAAATTCGCTATTGATATTACATGTGACTATTCGATTAGTAGAATATCCATTTGAATATATAAATAGAATTATTTGATTTATATTTTCCATATTATGCTGAAATTTAAGATTAAAAAGATTGTGTTTTAGTCTTATACATTACCTTAAATGTTTATACATATTTATGAATGTTTTCGCAATATTGTAATCCTTATTGAGCATCTGAGATCACCCCTTTTTGTTTTATTTTTCCAGGATGTGAAGATGCATATCATGATTAACCTACAGAAATAGGATATAGGATATGAGTGTGTTCAAAAGAGGATACAATGTTGTTTTTCTTTATATCATGATGTGGTGTAAAACTTATTTATGAATCTAGTAATTCCAAGGCTACTAAACAAATCAGTATTTTGGGGAATAATCTCTTGCGATCATTCCAATGATATGTAATATTGCACCGAATCTAGATAACTAGGGTCGGGGAGTTACAGCTGGTATCAGAGAAAGTTTAGTATAAACCATGGAAACTAGATTTACAAAAACTCTAATTAGAGAACATTACCCTAAGATAGACATTGATGATTAGTATAAAATAGCATCCTAGAATTTTGGTAATGTAGAGATTATGTTTATTTTCCAAGCAATATATCCATGTCTGGATATGAGCAAGTAAAGGCGGATCTTCCATAGATGTACCTTGGAGTGAAATCTCTAACAAGGAGTTTCAGGCTTGACTCGGGGTATCCTGGGGCACAACAATGGGTCTTGCTGCACTCTTGGTTATTACACTCATAGTGGATATTCTTAAGATAATTCAAATTTTCTTTAGAAACAAATTTGAATGATTTTAATATATGATCAGATAAAAAACCATTGATTAATCCCATGGAATTTTAGATTTAATATAAGGTTTCATGATATTGTCTAAATGATTTTATGACTATCGTTACTCAAACTCTACATTCTAGTTTTAGTCAACGGCTGGATTCTAAGGAAGTCATAGGAACTTTGAACATGATGTACAAGGTGGACATGGTGGTGAAAATGAGCAAATAAATGGAGTGTTGGTAGGCGTAAAAGATATCATGTTCATGTTGAATCAGTTTTCAAAAAATATGATCAGTAACATATACAATAACCAAATCCCAAACTAAACAAATAAGAGAAAGGTAGAGGGTGATAAGAACTCCAACAGTGGAGACCATGGAGAAAAGAAATCTAATTTTCCATCATGCAATAAATGTGAAAGGAGACACCTAGGAAAGTGTCACAATGGAACCAAGAAATGATTTATGTGTTGGAAAGAAAGACATAAATTAAAGAATTTTCAAGGGAAAATGAAGAGTACTATGGAAGAAAATAATAATGATCCTAAAAATCTAGTTACAGTCATTTTCCATAAATATAGGGGACCTGGTCATTACCCGATTCAATTTCCTATTCTATAGGATAACCTCTAAGTCAATGAAGAACCTATATCGAAATAAATGGATGGAGAATTTTTTAAATTGTTCATGCTCTTTGTTGATGGGATTACTTTTGAAGACTTTTATCTTGTATGTGTAACCCTACAGTTTGTTATGTGAAAATGATATTAGAGGAATAATTATCTTTCTTTTGTGGATATTATTATAAATAACCATTTAGGTTTATATGATCCTTGAGTTTGAGTCAATTATTGGTTATTACTTTTTGGGAAGAAAATGCAAGGTATCAGAATACATTTGTGTTTAAAATATATGGTTATTTTTAAAGAATTTATCTAATTTTTTGGAATGTTATAAAATTATATAGTTTTTGAAAAAGGACAACACGTAGACCGTGTGACAACCCGACGCATCAGACAAATATTGGGGAATCGAACCAACAACCAAAGTGTGATTGGGATTTATCACCTACCACTAAACTACGTGAAGTGATGGGTTTGTATGACTAATTCATTTTAGTCAAATGATTTTATTGATCAAGAATATTTTTTTTGGGAACATATTATTTATCCTTAGTATAGGAAAATGATTTGGTGATTAAGTGATAAATGTTATTTTAGAAGACGTTCACTCTTTTGGGAACACTATATGCCTAAGGAAAATAGAATACAATGGGATTTCATTTAAAGAGTAATGGTGGATTTTTATTTTAGAAGAATGTATGTTTTTTTGGGGACTTATAGATATTTGGGTTATTTATGAAAAATGAGTAACCTATCATAGAGAATATGTGATTAGGTTAATTACTTTTAAGTATGTGACTTTAAGAGTAGTCGATGTAACTTGGAGATAAATGTTAAGATTTATCTTGGAATACTATGTGATCAAATCCTTATGAATTTTGAGTTTCAAACTTAGTTTGGATTATTTTGAATTTTTTTGAGGACAATTGTTTTTTTAATGGTATTTGTTGAACATTGGGTATTGTTTGTTTAATTTTGGAGATTAAGAGTAGTATTTATTTCTATAAAGGATAATACTTTTTCGGGACCATCTGTTCTTATACTAACCATTTTGGTTTTGGTTAATGTCTAAAGACAAGGAAAATATATAATTCATCATTTTTGGATAATGTGATTCTCTAGAAGTTGATTCTAGTGCTTCATTTGTAACCAAGTCATCTTAAAGACTCATAGTTTGGAGAAAAGATGAGTTCGTGGTAGAAATGTTTTAAAGGATGAAACTATACTTAAAAATTAAGTATATCTGTTTATGCTCTATGTCAATCTCATAAATAAATTCCTCAAATTTATGAAATATAACAGAAAATATAAAATGTTGATAGTTTACTTTTCGTACTGGGAAACTAATGACTGTTTAACCCGTTAAAAGTTTGTGGTTTTCTTATTGTTGACATTTTCCTGATCATGTTTTCTATCACTCTGCATCAGAACATGACAATTAGTTTATCTTCCATATCCATGTTTTCCTACATGGAATCCTAGTATGGGTTATCTCGGGTGAACTTTGTATATCTCTTTCTTTCTCTTAAAGTGATAGTTTTATTGACTCTTTTTCCGATGTGGGACTTTCAATGAAGTTCCCAATACCATTTTTAAATTTTCAAGGACATAATTTCCAAAAGGGGGGAATAATGTAAAACCCCAATATTTCATAGTTAGTAACTTTCTTTAAAATAATTAAATAGTTTGCGCTACATGCAAGACAGAGTTCAAGCGCACCATGACTTTCCAAACTAGGCGTTTAAGAAATGGTTATGTATTATATTAATTGAATTTTAAATCTTACATAATCCTTATAATTTTAACATACATATTATTTGTTTCTTAGAAATAATATAAGAACAAATTCAAATTTTCAAATAAAAGAAGTATTTTTTAAAAAATACAATTTTACCACCTTTAAATGGATAACTATTTTTTAAATCCAATATTTAATAGTTTTATATATCCAATTTGACAAAATAAACTTTTTATTTAGAAGAGGGATATAAAAATTTAGTTTGGATAAATTTTTAGTGTTTTTCTGATAATATTCTTACTTATGATGAATAGTTAAAAATACTAAATTTTAATTGAAAACAAATTTTTAATCAAAATAATTTATAGTGATAAGTTATAAATTTGAATGGTTTTGAAGTATAATTATATTATATTTTTATCATTTAATCTAATGTTGGTCATTGGAAGTAATTTTACATTTAAATTGGACATAAACACAAATCAATCTTTTGATAGTTTTTACTTCTCAAAAACCCGCTTTCTATTTTTGACAATGGGAATATTCTTTTAAATAAATTAATATAAATTATATGTTTTGAATTTAGTAAACTAGTCTTAATTTTTGAATTTGTAATATCAAAATTATCTTAGGGTGAAGTTTTGGTGTTTTTCTGAAAACATTCATTTTTGATGAATAGTGAAAAACATTGCTTTATTATTTAAAACCTACTTTTTATTTAAAAAATTATTTATTTTATTTAAATTTAATTTAGGTAAAAATATATACATAATACCTATATAAGTTTAATGTAATTAATTGGAGTCATTTTATCATAAAATTAGATGTGTAAAATTTTATTGAACATTTAAACGTTTTTACCCACCTTCTAGGCACATTTACAAATTTGCATAAAACGTAATTTTACTGCTTCTGTGAATTGAATTTCAAAAATCCGAAATACACGGTTAACATTAGTAAGTAAAATGTGATTAAATAGGATGAAAATAATTTTTAGTGAATAATATCTTTTGAATTTTATTTAACACAGTTAATATTAAATAGGGTAATTAAAGGTAAAAATGGTATTATAATTACATAACACATGTCCTAATTCTATTGGATAAATGTTTTTTGACAAAAATAAACCTTAAGAATAAAAAATATTCCACTTTGACTAACTTGGATTAGATTAAGACATTTATTATTATTTTATTTAAAGAAGAGTTAAATGTGTTAAATTTAAATGTTCATAACTAGAACATTTTTAATATAGGGTTATACATAAGATATATTCAACTATAAATATTCATTAAAAAGGTAGAAAATATTTCCTACATAATGGAATCCTATTTATAATTTTTATATAGTAAATAATTAAATTTATTTATGTCACAATGACGATCCAGTAATTACCTAATTAATGAATGATTAAATTAATTGATATTTTAAATATACAAATAAATGTAAATTGAGACTTTAGATGCATTAAAATTTTTTTATAGGTTCATATGACATGTTATTACTGATTTAATTTATTTTATTCAAAGTAATCATGTTTTTTTGACTTTTACAAAAACCAAATACTAAATAGTGCAAACATTGACATAAATCAGTTTTCAAAACAAATACTATATTATTAAATGATATTATATTCTTAAAAATATAAGGATCATCCAAAGGACTCATATAATGATATATATTTCATTAATGAACCACTTGGAGTTTTCCTTTATTTTTATAGTATTTTTATTAACAATTTAATATAATAATACAAAAATGCTAGGTAAAAGTTAAACTATTTATCCAAGAGTTAAATCTAAATGACAAGTTTAATATAGTGACCAAAACCTGTCTAAAATATTTTGTTTGAGAGGTTTTTGACTCATAACTTCCTTATTCCCGAAATAAATCCTTTTGGATCCATTATAAACTGAATATAATTGTATAATAAAATAATATTTCAAGGTTTTCCTGTAGTGACCCTCACCTCTCTTATAAATGGGTACTCCCCCTTCACTCAAAATCACACATCCAAAGAAATGTTTCTCAGCCAAAACCTGCTCCAATAACCTCCCAACTACCCTCAATTAAACGTAGAGTCCTTACTTCTATTAGAAATCCAATTTATGTAGCCCTTTTGATCCAATCAATAGGATGCATCCAAAGAAGAGGTAATTATTTCATCACCTCTTTCAATGTTCTTTTCTTCTTCCTCATCCTTTTTCTTTGTTGTTTCCATACCAAAATAATAAATCCAGTACCTTATAAATACATTTATGTTATTATAATTATGGTACAACCATATTCATTATTCTATCCATCCTATGAATGACAATGTCACCATACGTGCGTACATATGGATTATCGTCTCCATGTCTTAGTGTAGTTTCTAATTCAACACTTAATTATTTAGATGGGTATAATAATGAGTATAATTGATGTAAATAATAAATATAACATGTTAATGATTCAGTATATATTCTATACCTTCCAATTACATACAATTTCACCATCAATAGAATGGTATTGTCGCTTGTGCGTACATACAGATTACCGTCTCCACGAACGCGATGAGATTTATTCCCCATTGTAACCATTCAAAAATAAATATCATTTTATTATTAAAAAATAATGTTAATGAACATAATATCATTCTGGATATAAATAAAATACATATTATCCATAAAAAACAATACTTACGTAACAAAACATATAAAGAAAAATGAATCAGTTAACACCCAAAACAATGATACTACCAAAATATTATTAAAAATGGAATATTAAAAGGTCATATATGAAATAATATTTATGTATATGTTTCTTGTATAATTTAATAAAAATTATTTCACCATTATAAATGAGTATAATATACCCTCAACTAAGGAAAAGTACAAGGTAATATGTTTTCATCTCACTTTTATTCCAGTGAGATTCATGCTATATTTTCCAATATTTCTTTTTGTGTGGTGTATATATTGCCCATGATTTTATTATTTGTTTAATATAAATTAATTAATGGGTATTTAAATCTTCATTGAATAATTCTTCTTTCATGGGATTTAAGTTTCATAAGTTACCAAATCGGTAATGGAATTTCTAATTTCAAATTCCACTCATTGGATTTTATGCAAACTTCATTGATTATTTTACTCCAAGATTATGTGTGAAATCACTATTTATATATTTATATAGTAATTTAAAATCCCATTTATGTGGATATACTTTTTATACACAAAATCAGTCCATTTATTAATTCTCAAGTAATCGATGCGAACTTAATAAGAGTAATCTTAACTCAATTCCATTCATTGAGTTAAACATCGAAGTCATTGGTGTTGTTTTTACAAGAATATGTGTGAATTTAATTTGATTGATTTACACTAAATATCCATTCATATTGAGTGTATTTATATTTTTCATACATAATTATTTCATTGATTAATCCTTAGCCTAATGATATAGTCTTAACAAGGGATTTCATCTCAATTTACATTCCATTGTGACTTCTTTTTGGTTTTGCACCAATTCACTTTTATATGGTGTATATACTGTACTTTGACATAGAATTTCATGAATCACTTTATTCTCATGATATTATAATATTTTTTTATGTCAATTATTTTTATTAAAGTTTTTATCTTTTGGTTAGGAACTCTAACTAAAATATCATGCAAAATGGTTTAAAGATTTATTCTTCTATAATCATTATCATTAATGTCCAAGTTATAAAATAGTTTTAACGATTTATTTATATTTACACAAATGTTTCAAAGTAAAATTTCTTTTAAATTTTTCAATATGGTATGAAACAATTTGATTCAAAAATCTATTTTAAATGGATTCCTATTAAATAGTGATACTTTTAAATGTTCTCATGAAAAAGGGATTTCTATCCTAAATAGTTTTACTGATTATTTTCATCTATGTAAATATCCTTCATTATTCTTGATTGAGGTTGATACAATCTTCCATATTGTATTTAATGTGTTATTTTTGACCGTGGATGTGTTATTTTTATATACCATTCATGGTTTATGGAAAAAGTATTAAAATTTACATGATAGTTTTATTACAAATGTTTATGTTATGTTTCAACCTTTTCATATGAGGAATGCATTTGACTTAGTAAGTAACGGGTGGAGCCTGCTATAGCTCCTCGATGCATCAGTAGGTCTCATGAGACAAACTATTATATTGGAATATGGCCATGAAAAAATATTATTTTTAGTCCTGGCACGAGGCCTTGACTCTTTGGTTATGATGTCCAACATTATGCATTCCATAATTAAGAAATTACCTATTGATATTACAGACAATTATTAGAATAGTAAAATATCCATGTGAATATGTAAATGGAATTATTTGATTTATATTTTCTATATTATGATGAAATTTAAGTTTGAATGGCTTGTGTTTTAGTCTTATACATTGCCTTAAATATTTTTTTGGTTATTTATGAAAGTTTCCACTATATTGTTATCCTTACTGAGCATTTGAGCTTACCCCATTCTATGTTTTATTTTTCCAAGGATGTGAAGAAGTAAGTCATGATTAACCCTCTGGAATAGTCTAAGGGATATTAGTGTGTTAAAAAGGGGTATACAATGTTGTCTTTCTTTATTTCATGATGTAATGTAAAACTTATGTATGTATCAAGTACTTACAAGGCTATTAAACTAATAAATCTTTCGGGACTTGATCTATTTTGATCATGCCAATTACATGTAATAATTCACCAACTCTGGGGATCCCCTAGGACCCTATATAGCCTGCCAACCAATAGTGGGTAGGCTATGTGGTTGGTCAGTGTTGTGGATAATGGATAGAACTGGCCCATTTTTTATAAATAAAACAACTAAAAATTATTCAAATTAAAAAGTAAATTCCAATATTAAAAAAATAATTATTAAAATTAAAAAAAATCCATTAATTAAAAACCATTTTAATTCTAAATTTTTAATTTCCCATTATTTATTAAAATGTGGAAAATATGGGTTAATTCATAGAAAAAATTGAAAATCAGGTGAATTTTCTAACATAAATGCATAAATATATTAGTGTATCCAATGACCCCACACTTAAATCATGCTATTCCTCAATCATAAAATCACAACATGGAAAATCATAGAGAACTAATTTTACACATATTCTAATTCCAAAGTAATAATATTGAATTATTATTAATTTTAAATAAAACATTAAAAATACCACATTAAATATCAACTCAATTTCTCAATTTTAAAAGAAATATTTAAATAAATAATTTTACCTTTTCCCATTTAAAAATTATTGGAAATCATTTCCCATTAATTAATGACCATTAATTAAGTGTTATTAAACATTTAAAATCATGATCTACCTTTATTTTAAATATTTTCTCTCATCACTCATTCTATTAATTCATGTAAATTTATTATCATATCGTTAATACATTATTATTATTATTTGGATTGTAAATAAACTACTTTCTCCACTTTGAAAGGAAAAAAGACACATGAAATCATGAGGGCTTCCAATCAAGGTTCAAATGACTCTGTGGCTTAAGGTTGGTACAAATTGGTGTTTTAAAAAATTAATTCTTAGGGAATAGGTTTGTTTGTTAAAGTATAAATTATAATATCATAAGTAAAATTGTAATGAAATTATCCCCTAAAAATTGCAACAAATTACGCCTCCCCAAACTCAATTTATGGTCATGATATAATTAAATCATAATGAATTATTTGGGAACACTCTTTATTTTTTCTCTACTTTTATACTTTTTACTCAAAGTAGATTTTTATTTTTTTTAATTTTATAGAGTTATTCTTATTATAAATCTCACATAAAACACCTAACAAAATATAAAAATAGTAATGAGTCCACTATTGTTGATTTCTGATTCCACTATGTCACAACCCATTCTTTTCAGTTCTTGGTTCCTTTTTTCATTTTTCCACTTTTTTCAAGAGGGTAAAAAAAGAAATAATAAAATGAATATAAAACATTACCAGTTCCCATATGTAGCACCCCCAGACGTTTTCCTTACAACGTATTTCATCCATTTATCCATGAATTTACCAACCATATACTTCAACATTAAAATATCATGAAAATAATAATAGGATGGTATGAATGGATAAAAATTTCATGAAACAAGGATCAGTACTAAAAAAGAAATTTGTGGCCTCTAAGGAATAAAAAATGATTGATGTAAAGGTGGAAAATAATGATAAAGGCATTTCAAAATATTCTTGAATCATTATAAATGTTTTTTTCACTATTATAGATTTGAGAAGTACAAATAAAAGTTCAAGGAAGTTACATTTCACAATATTACATAAGAAATATTCTCAAGAATAAAATAAGATGTACATGTTCTAGATATCCCATTGATAATGGTACATTTGATTTCTGTACAATCACTCATGGAATTAATAATAATAAAAAATCAATTCACATAAATTTTATAAATTCAAAGTGTAAAAAATAGATGGAAATATCATTTACATGAATAAATTATTTTTTTTAAATAATGAGTCCTTATTTTAATATAAACACTTCACATTGATCATTTAATTCTCTATTTTACTAATTTAGTATCATTAACATTAAAATCTAAAATATGGAATCATAAGATTAAACAAAACGCATCTCTCCTAGATATATTCTGTAATTCATAAATCCCATCATGGGTATGAAATGTATAGTTTAATGATTAAAAAAGTTGTTAATCAAAATGTTGTGAGTTAAAAAGATAATCACTAAAAGTGATATCTATTTCCCATAAAGCATTATTACCCTTTCCCCATTGACTTTTTCGGGCCTTCCTTTGGCCATCTTGATATTACAAATGATAATTAATCAATTAAGACCAAAGATCATATCATTTAAGCTTAGAAAGATATAAAGTACTTTTCTTCATGCAAAACGAATTCTTAATAATTAAATTGAAATCCTAAAATTCATGTAAAATGTAAATTCTTGGTATAAACCCCAAAGTGGACCTCAATTATTTACAACATACAGTGGGAAATAAAAGTTGTAATATAAAGTCTAATAGTGGATAAATCTTGAAATACATGAACCAACAGATGTGTATTTTACCATAATTCAATTATTTCTCCCTGCCAGTGAGTAATAATATATAAATAGAGTATACCAGATCTCCCCATATCAAAATTAAGTACAACAAACATGGAGGGGTAGGATAATGTATGGAGTATCCTCTTATTTGGTTTCTACATGTGTAACCTCATTTTGTTTTCCCATTGTTAAATCAACACGGTATGTATGAATTAAATGATCAAATGGAATATAATCATGAATTTCCATTGATTAAAATTTGAATTTTAAATATGAAATTTATCCATTACAATATAATAATCCTCTTACATGATTTCATTGTATTTGGTTACATAAAATTCTTCTTGGGCCCCCTCAATTGTATGTCCATCAAAATTAGGGATCTTCATTTGTTTTTAAATAGGTCTATGCCCTATTTATTCATTTTCCTCTAAGGAATATAAAATATTTTCAGAAAAAAATTCATTGTAGTGGTAATTAATACTCAAATTATATTTAATAAAATTAAATTAAATAGAGTTTATAATAAGATCAACTCCCTAAATCAATTCAGATTCAATCTCTCATATTGTGATAAGTTCTTCTTAGAGTTAGATGGTTTCAAGTGTAAGTGTGCAGTTCGACTCCTCTATATTTTATTAAATTCTGCCACTTGGGTAGTGTCTTTCTCCATGGATTTAAAATATGAAACGGTGATGGATATTCTACTTTTTAGGGACTGTAGAGATCAATTTGTACCACATACTCATTCCATAAGTCATATATATATTTTTGATCTCTCACGTGTATCGGAGTAGGCAATTATTTCTTATCATGGATCCACTCTTGATCATCATGTTCATATAATACTCGATCCTTCAAATTATTGTGTTTTTTTATATTTGTTTATTTTGGTGTAAACTTATTGGATCTCCACAAAAAAATTAGGGAAGACTAAGGGGAACTCTACTTTATCCACTAGATAAAATTCTAGAAAGTAATTAGAGAACTAAATTACTTATCTATCCATGGCATTAATTTTTTTTCCTTTATGTCCTTTCTTAGGAAAAATATCAATTCATTGAATTATTTCTCCCAATTATTTTATTTCTAGAATAATTTCACCTATCTGAATATAAGAATACAATCATAATCCATTGAAAACAGTGATTCGACAACCAATTCTAACACATGTAATTTTTCATAACTAGTCTTTTCTTCCTTCTTTCCTTCACCTATGAGTAATTAGTCCATGAATTAAAAAATTTATTGTTTTAAAAAATAATCAAAAAAAATTTATTTATGGTTCTTTTAGAAAAATTAAAAATATCTAAAATATGAAAATTGAAAAGGTGAACTACCTATTGTATCCCAGAAAATAATGCCAATTTTGACACACACATGTCATAAGGTGTGTCAAAAGAACATTTATCTTCATAATGAAACATAGAGGGTCACTAGGGTCATCTTACATGAGGAGAATTCTCACTTGTTCACCTACATACTCGGATTCACCTAAACTACTTCTTTTTTATTATTTTATGAAAACATTTTAATTGAGAAGATAAATGAAATGCTAAAATTTATACTAACATGAAATTATAGAATGTGATTAGAAAATAAATAACTTTTCATTTTTGTTTCAGTTTAATGGGTTCCATCATTCTTCTTGTATGACTTTAAATTTTGTATGGTAACTCAATTCTGAGATCTCATGCATGAATTACTATTCTTTTGTTTTTTGGTGTGAAATCTTAAATTCCTTTAGAAAAATAAATTCCACCTCCTCCTATAATCATGGTTGATGTAACTCCTCAATATAGAGTGTGACCAATCCTAGGACATTTCTCCATTGTATTCCATGTCATCCACTGAATGGATCAACTCCATCATATGAATAGATTGCATTTAGTATAATATATGGAAAATACTATTTATAAGTATTGAAATGAGGTTGAGTTCAGTATCATAGTGTAAAATATCCACAATCATGAAATTTACTCTTTATCAGAAATAAAATTATAAAAAATAATAATTAACATGTAATGTTAATGGAAAACTCTAATTATCTCTCTCGGGACAAGGCTTGAGTTAGCCCCTCCTTTTTAGGGTATGAGGTCACTATGGTAGATTAATTATGAATAAAATAATATAAATAAAGAAAATAACAAATAAATGGGAAATAAGAAGATGGAATGAAAAAATAAAAACATAATATAATAAAATATAAATCAAATAAGATAAGAAAAAATGATATAAAATATAATAGAAGAAGAGTAGGAAGAATAAGAATAAAAGAAGAATGGTGAATTTTGGTAAAACACATATTGAGAAACATGAATGAATCAATTCATAACTAAAATAAAAATTACATAGAATATAAAGATAAATAAAAATATTAAATGAAATAAAAATAAAGCTAAACACCAAAGAAAATTTCCAGTAGCCCAACCTCCATGGTGAGGCTTCCTCTCAATGTCCAACTCCCTTTGGAAGGTGAGAGAACACCTATATTTATAGTGGAGGATTTCCTTTAATCATGGAATATTCTTCCTCAATCATAGGATCCTCCCAATTTATAGAAGGTTGTTTGATATATATTAATTTGAATCACCCATGAGACCCATGGTCTTCGAAGATACACCTGTGAAACATGGGTGTTTTATTTCAACAATCATAGATAGGAATCTTCAGGTCCTCTTTCCAATGTGGAAGCACACCTGTTTCTTTATTTGTGTGTAGCATAGAAAAATGGTAATTTTCATGGTAATTTTGGATATGGTAGCTATTTTGGAAGTTGGGAAGGGCCTTCATGCATGAGGAAATGTAGCTCTTCCTTCAAACTTCCTTCGAAGTGGCTGGATGAAGCTTTGAAATAGCTTCATGGGGTTCAGATGGGGGCTAAGAGGTGATAACAGTTATATGTAGGGCTTGGTAGTGGTTAGAGTCTCTTGTTCATGGTTTCTATGGGGCATGGGCATCCATGTCATTTCACAAATATTACCAGTGGCGGTCAGTGATCTCAAGGGTAATAGTAGAACCAAAGTAGGGTGGAAAAAAATGTTTGAGTGAGGGAGTGTGATGCTGGATTAGGAAGACGATGTTTTAGAATTTGATAAAAAATACCCATATAATATGGGTCCCCCATTGGAAGATATTACTCACTCAGTGATGGTTTATGTAACAAGGCACAAGTGACATAGCTTAGATTCCTATGTTAGGGACAAGATCTCGCATAATAATGCACACACTTTGGGAATACACACTATGAGGCCCACATGGGCCTTGAAACAAGCTATACTCATTGTGGGATTGACCATATATGGGCCACCTATGAACTCTTCCCCTATAGTGTGTGCTCTCCTATGGAACAGATTTCCCGATATAACCCTAGCGGGATAGATATGTTGTTGGTCAGTGCTGTGGTTGAGGGATAACACATAGATGGCCCATTTTTTATAACTAAGATAACTAAAAATTATTCAATTAAGAAATTAAAATTCACAATTAAAAATAATTAAAATGTTAAATTCAAAATAAAATATTTCAATTCAGTTCTAACCATTTTAGTTCAAAATTTATAATTTCCCATTATTTATTAATGTAATGAAAAAATGGGTTAATTCATTGAAATATTTTGAAAATAAAGATAATTGGTTGACATAAGATCATAATTATATCAGTGTGTTAATTTATCATATATATCCTCTAGAGCCACCATCATCTTAGTTTCTATCATCATCTCCCAGATGTTTAATGTCATATTTCATGCAAATGAAAACCTTAACAATCTAATTGAATTAATATATAATACTTTAAATTCATATTTCTCACAGTTATGGGTTGAATTATTCAAACTCAATATCAAAATACTTTAGGATGAAAAAAATTTCCTTCAACATCCACCTGAATGTGAAATCCATTCCAACAAACATAAGAATATGAACATTCTCTAATTTCAACATTATATCATAAGAATACATTAGTCTCAAAAAAAATCAATATAACTCAATTAAATGTTTTATTGTTACCTAAGATACCGTTGACTTTGTAAAAAATGTTCTGAACCAATATATGATACCACATTTTGGGGACATAATGGTTATATAGTAACCAGAACATAGAAATTTATTTCATTAGTAGATCATATACACTGGAATTTTTTCTCCATTGAATCATAATTATTGAAACTTATTATTCTTATTATATTAGAATTAGACATACCAAAATTCCCTAATAACATAACTATGTTTCACCTCCCACAAACTCATTCGATCAGTTACATAAAACATTAAAGAAAATTAAGAAATATGAACATTAAAGTTGTTGCACATAGATCACATTATTCAGTCATCCATCCTATGTAAATGGGAGAACACTGCCAATGGATATTACAAAAAATGTATTTGGATTATAGTTATCTAATTATTTAAAAATTATCAAAATATTTCAATCACCATGAACATAATACATCTAGCCCCACCCTTATTTTGTAGAAGTGGTCACTAGTCATACCAATTTTATTAATCTCCAACATTCATGGGGGGGGGGTTCATCTAATGGGTCATTATAAATTAAGTTGATTATCCACTAAAAAATATAATATTAATTTTTTGTATTTGTTTTTTCATGCATTTGAATGACCAAAAATGCTATTTTTAGTGAATTTTATTAATTGGAATTCATTTATCATCACATCTGTAATTATTTTTTAATATGACATTTTGGGACCAATTAATCAAATGGTTGTGTAATTCATTATTTTTATTATATTGATTTTATATTTTTGAATATTATTTAGTAATTTGTTTTGGATAATTTTTTCTTCTAGGATTAATGGATAAATCTCTAGGGAAGATGGAAATTTTTTCCATGAATGCAGAAATATCTGGACAAGAAGAATATGCATTAATCACATCAAATATAAGTGGAGCCTAAAAATTAATGTCTAATGAAGGTAAAATTTTTATTGTAGATATAAAAAATTTTAGGTAACATTTCATTCAATGGTGACCAGAGCAAATTTTGAGGTTTTCAGGGTGATCTATGTGGTCGAATTTGAGGATTAAAGAATGGGCTATATTTTAAAGCCCATAAAGACATCCCACCAATTTCATCATAAAATTCTAATGGATTATCCAATTAGCCTGAAATTTTAAAACATTTAATATTAAACATTTAAGAATATATTTTTCTTTTATTTTACCATCAGATTTATTCATAATGAATTTGAAATTTGGACTTCTAAAAGGGGGAAGATTCTAGTTCTCTTTTTATGGTCAATGTTGAAAATTCCAATTTACTTTAATTTCTCTCCAAACTACTACTATTATAAATAAATGGTTGGGAATTTATTTCTGGAGGGTCTACCTAAGGTTTATAATATTCTTATATAATAAGATAATGATGAAGGGATTTATCCTGTGTATGGTTTTATTTCAATTATAATTTTACACTTTTATTTTGTAATAACATCGTGAATTTCTCTCATGTTAGTTTTTCGTTAATGATAATTTCTTAATAAAATTATTCTTCTTATCATTATTTTTTTTTATTTTCATTAATACATTATTACTATTTAATCATGGTGTTAATTTATTCAAACCAACAATTGTGAAATTCCTCACACAATGGTGGTGTGTTCATTATTTCATGGTTTTCACTTATTCAATCCTGCTTCCTAAAGTTGACCTCCTGCTTCAATTGATAGTATAGAATAAGTGGTGGGATAAACATTTTTTGGTTAATACTAGTGAGTTTATAGGGGGTGCATTGAATTTTATTTCATGTGATTTAATATAAATTCATTATTTTAAAACTTCCATTCATTGAGTTATTTTCTTTTTGGGCTTTACCAATATTAATGATGACACATTCCGAGTGCTAGTACGATCCAATTACTTGGAGTGATCAGGAAAGTTCTCCCCTAAGTGTATTTTTTATCAAACTTTTAATTGTTTAGGGATTAAATTGGTGAATCTGGTTGTGTAATTATCTTGTTTTTTGGATACATATTGAATTAGTGATCTTAAAAATTCAATGAAATAATACATCTAATCCACCCCAAGTGAAAACCAAGGATAGAATGATATTAGTTAATTGTTTTAGATAAGTTAATTGAGTTTTATTTTTGTTTTTTTAAATTAAACCATTACTTATTCAATTACAATCAACACCCATATTGGCCACTTCATAGTCAACCCTCCATCAAATCATAGTTTCTATAGGTTTTTTATAGGTCCTTATGGATTCGATAACCCAAGCTATACCACCAGCAACTGTTTACACCATATAACATGGGTAAATTTGGGCCCAACCAAAGTTTTGTGATGTTTCCAGGGTCCCAAGTAAGTATCTTATACACTCACCTTCTTTTTTCACCCAATTTTCTTTATTCTCACCCCAATTTCTCTTTTTATTTACCCTTATTTTTTTGTTCTAAAAATTCAAAATCCAAATTTTTGTCTACTCCAATGGAGTATCATGAAAATTACATTATTATAAATCAATTAAATAATCCAATGAAAAATCATTTTTTGGAAGCCAATAACATTAGTAATTTATCTGATCAAACTATGAATAAATGCCCCTCACATGATGAGATATAAAATCAATGGGATGATGAATGTTTAAAGGATAAATTTCCATCCCTATCAAGGATAGTTGAAGAGTTAAATATTAAGGGTGTCCATGATGTCAAAAATCCTATACATCATAATTAGAATGAACTTCTTGAAAAATTGTATTAAAATATGGATAAAATTAATTAATATGTTTTATACTTGAGAGTAGAACTAAAATGTATTGAAACAATTGTGGAACCCATTTCCAAATATATTTTCCCATTCACATAAATAATAAAATACTACTGTTACACAAAAACCCTTTAAGAATTTAATGAACCGGTATTTGGATTTGGGATATCTTAAAAGGATCATAGACTTGGTGAAGGGTATTTAAATGAGGAGGAAATTTATTTTGTGAATTCAAAAGAGGAAAATTTGATATCATTGATTGAGTTTTTGAATATAAATACCTGGATAAATTTTAGGTAACCTTGATCATTGAACCATTTGGAGAAATGTAAAGAAATAAGTTCATGCCCATTCATAACAATGATATTTCTATTTTGGTTGTTGAATATACTTTTCCAAAGGAACAAATATTGTTGATAAATTTTGATTATCAAACCAAGATCAATTATAAGTCCCAACATGCATCTAAATGTGTTATCCAACCTGAGATCAAATTCAATTTCCATACATCCTCTCTCAAGTATTTCTTCACTATAGATAATAAATAAAATTATTTCTTCATTTAATCCTCTCTTGAATAGAATGAATAGAAAATTCTCTTTTATGTATTATGCTATATTAAAAATGAAATTGGATGAACCCATTTTTAAAATTCAGGGGATTAGACCATTCTCTGGGACTTATATTGTTTTTCATGAATCAATTTTAAAACCTTCCTACCAATACCATTAGATACATAATCAAAATCATATAGTAGTTTTCAAAAAATTAGTCTTTAATTATAAAAGATTGTATTGGATAAGTTAGGGTAGTCAAAGTCAAGATAATAAAATTAGATTAATAAGTTTATGGGAGGAAACCCAATTTCTTCATTTTATTTATTTATTTATTATATATTTATTGTTTTTTAGTTGAACCCCATGTGGGGTTTTTAATGCAATTTAATGTCCATGGCTTATGTGATTTAGCAGATGAATCATTTTTTTATTTCCAAATAAAACAAATTCCTTATAGAATTTAGATGAAGAGTCCACTTATGACATGAAGTCAAAGTGATCAAATGATTTTGATGGGTCATCATCTTTAAACTAGGTGATTTTTTCCATGAATTAAGTTCAAATATCTTCTCTACAACTTTCTTATCTCTACTAATCTCTCTCTTATATCCCCTTTCTATACCAATGGAAGTTTCATTCTATGTTGGGGGAGAAAAAATCATATATTTTTAAAAGCAACTGGGCTTTTATGATAAAAACTAAATTAAGTGAAAAAAATCACTTCTTCATTCTTGAATGTGTTAATGTACATTGTAAAAAAATAAAATTGAATTTAAAATGAATTTTAATTCCATGATTATAATTTTAATTCATATTTATGTTTGTGACCATAATTTTTTGAATGTTTGGTTGTCTAATGTTATTGTTTAATGTTTTCATTTTAACCCTCTTAATCAGAATTCCATAATTTACATCCATTGGATCATGGGTGAAAATTTTAGTTTTTGGGTCCCTTTCATCATAGCATGGGGTTTTGGGTCACATTTAGTTTAATTTGAGTAACCCAAAAAATGAAAATAATTACAACATAGATCAATGTTTTTCCCAAATGTGTGGCATTCGACGCTTAGGGATCATGAATATATGGTTTTCTTCCCCATATTTATGGTTAAAAACTATATTTTAGAGCATTTAATGGACAATATGTGTAGTTTTCGACACTTGGGGACCATGACTCCATAGTTTTCTTTCCATGAGTTAGTATTCTCATCTCTATTCAGGTAAAAAAAATAAAAAAAATTAATAAATAGAAAACAATAGAAAAAAATAAAACAAATTGGATACTCATCTTAAGGGTTAATGTAATTTCAACCTACCGCTTCTATTTTTTCCCCTTGAATAAGAAAATGGGTCCCATGTCTTTTGAGATTCACAACACATTATCTTTCTTAATTTAAATTGGATGAAATGTGGTGACAAATTAGAATGAATGAATGGGACTGGGATTGTGATATTCTTTTTAACCTATATTTTGAGAAATTATTTTGATGGAATTCATGATTTTTCAACATGATGTATTTTGTTGATCATTTTATGTTAACTATTTTTTAAAAATGGAATTAAATTTCATATTTTTGTGATAATTTTTACTCAGGACTAGAAAAAGTCATGTTGGGAGTGTGATTAGACACTTAAATAGGAAATAATCATTGTTTATATTTAAATATTTATTAATTTCAATGATCATAATCACTGTTTTAGTGAATTATATTAATTAAACTTAATTTATTATCACATGTGCAATTCTTATTTAAAGTCTCAATTTGGGTCCTAGTAATCATGTTAATGTGTAATTTTTTATTTTGATTATATTTATTTAAAATTTTGTAATATTATTGATCACTTTTTTGGAACATTTTATCTTTCAGGATCAATGGATGAATCACAAGGGAAGATGGAGATTTTTGGCCATGAATGTAGAAATTTCTGGACAAGCAGAATGTGCCTTATACCCGTCAAATAAACGTGGATCCCATAAATTCTAGTCCAATAGAGATATTATTCATTATTTTGATATATAAAATTATGGGTAACATTTAATTAAACTATACTTGGGGAAAATTCTGAGGATTTCATAGTGATCCATGCAGTAGAAGTTGGGGATTAAAGTGTGGGAAATATATGAAGGCCCAAAAAACCATCCTAGAAATTTCATCATAACATTTGAAACTGATGATCTAGTTGGATTGAGAATTTTTATGATTTTAGAAGAAACCTGGAGTAATATATTTTTATATTACAACCCATTCATATTCGGCCATATTAAATATCAAATTCAATAGTTCAAAAGGGGAATGAATCTGGTTCAATTTCTATGGTTAAAGTAAAAAATTCTATTTTCCTTTGATTTCTATCCCACCTTTTACTATAATAATTAAATTGGATAGAATTTATTATTTGGGGGTTAAAATAAGTATCCTAATATTCCTATGTAATGAGGTATTTCTTAAGGGATTTATCATGTGCAATTTTATCTTTAAATTATAATTTAATGCTTTTATTTTGTAATCGCATCATCAATTTCTCTCATGTATGTTTTTTGTTCACGTTCATTTATTAATAAAATATTTTCTTATTAATCTTATACATAATTTCTATTTTTATTTCCATTAAAATATTTATACCATTTAGTCAAGGTTTAAATTTATTCTCACCAACAAGTGTCAAATTCCTGACATAATCGCAGAGTGTTCGTTATTTTATTGTTTTCACTTATTCAATCTCACTTCTAAAAGTCAACATCCCAATTCCACTGATAGAATAACATAAATTAATGGATAAACTTTTATGGGTTTATCCTAGGTATTTTCATGTTTGTGGATTTTATTTTATTTCATGTTTTTAATATTAATTATTTATTTTATGAATTCCACCCAATGAGTTATTTTCTTCCTAGTATTTTACAACATTAATGATAACACATTCTAAGTTATATTATAATTAAATTCATTAGTGTGATCATGAATTTTATCCTTTAAGTTCATTGGTGATTAGACATTGAATTATGTATGGGTTAAATTGGTGAGTATGGTTATTTAATTATCTCATTTTGTGGATATATCTTGAATTAGTTATCTCAAACTTTCTAAAAAACAAATACATCAAATACACCCCAAAACAAAAGATTTGGATTGACTTATCTTATTTATGTGTTTAAATTATGTAATTATTTGTTTTTGTTTTTTATTTAACTTAAATAATTTATTATTAAATTAAAATCTATTGGAAATATATCCAATTCATACCCAATCCGCCATCAAATCATAGTATCTATAGGTTTCTTCTTTGTCCCCTATAGATTTGATAACACTAGATGTACAACAAGATACCGATTACACTATATAACTTGGGTAAATTTTTGAGAAACCAGTAATTCAAATGTAAAATACTTTAAATTTGCTATATAATTCTAGAATACTACACACATATACCCTTCTGGTTATCTAATTTCATCAAATTCTACTATCTGGTGAAAACATATTGGCCCCCACTTCCTGTAATAAGAACATCATATAATGGATAAAGTTTCTCATACTTAGTGATCTAGCATGAAATTTAAGAACTCTCAATTCGGAAGAAAGTTCGATAGTTTCTCTTTTAGAAGGATTTAATTGTAAAATTAAAACTAACATAAAAAAATCCAAACACTAACATCATAAATTCATGAATGTAATGGCGATAATAACATTATAAACTTTGAAAACTCTAAATCTATAATATATTACTTGAATTCCCCAATACATAATGTTTTACCTTTATCCATGTAAAACGAGTCACCCCTCTCAAAAATCACAAGTACCATGAACATAATGTCTCTAAAAGAAAACTAACATAAGTGTAGTGTTGTGCCCCATATTTAACTCAACTGTTCCCCAAAGCGATGGGCCACATGACCTCAAGCACATCTCCACGAATTCCAAGGCTTACAACTAGTAGTTAGGGCCTAGGATGTATCAATGGAGAGACTATTCCCTTATAGATCTTATTATGTATAGTATTAAAAAAAGAAATAAAAAGCAAAAGTTTATATGTACTCATGATTCTTTAGAATTAAAGGAAAAAACAAAAAAAATAACTAAAAATAAGATGAATTAGAATATAAATAATAGATACAAATGATGATGTCGAAGACATGATTTTATAAAAAAATATGAGTGTAGGGGAGACACGCATAAAGAAATACACTAAATGCTATCAAAAACTACAAAAGAGACAAAACCTTCTACAACAACATCTTAATAATAACCTTATTATAATTCCCTCATGAACCCCTTCCTAAGGCTATATATCGGTCAACTTTTGGAAGTAGCACACTTACCTTTGTCTATACCTGCCAGCATAAAATCTACTCAGGTACCAAAAAACACCTAAGAAAGATGCGAGATATAAATATCAATAGTTTAGAACCCACGATGTTAATACCTTTAAAATTCTTGAAAATATTAAAAAATAGTGATCTATATATAGTATATATAGTGCAGTAAATAAATAAACAAATGCATCATGGTACAGGTTACCAAACAGAGAACCATCCCTTACAACCTACTTTGGCCTATTATGGAAGTCTAAACAAGGTAAATGTGTGATGATAATATGTATAAAAGGGACAAAAGTAATCAAGGATACTTGAGAAAAGAATGCCCCCAATCATTCTCTATTGATTGGGGACCAATTCAAATTTTATCATTCAAGTGTTATATTAAAACAAGGAATAAGCATCACATATGTATAACAAAGATAATAATAATAATAATAGTAATAATAATAACAATAACAATAATAATAATATAGAATGAATCTCATATGAAAAATTGATTCATCAGTCCATCAAATCCAATGTGTAGTCTCAATCCCTATAAAGACAATCTAAACATAATCCAAAGGGTCACTACAGGAACATCCAATAATACCCAATTCCACCGAGTCCATCCAAGGCGACCTATACATTGCCCCTTGTATCACTTGAGCCATAGTGACATTGATTCCATCCAAGGTATATAAAAATTGAGATTGAGTATCACCCATGGCATGGCGTAGCCATCTTTCCAATGGGTTTATCCACGGTTTCTCCCCTAGAAAACCAGTATCACTCAAGAGTATTACATGCCACCCGAGTAGCCCATACCTAGAAAGACAATGAATAACTCCCAAAAATTAAGTAATAATCAACTGAGAATAGTGAGTCTATCCATGAATCCTTAATACAGAACCCACGTTCTCTCCCATCCTACATTAATTGATCAAGTCTCCAAGGCACATAATACGGGAATGAACATACATAATCACATACAAACAAAATTCATCTTGATATCACATGATAACCATTTCATCCAGAAATACAATTTAAGCAACACATCAATAGAACAACACATATGTCATGTTATGAGCATTAGATAAGAGCACAACGATCATTACATAAAATAAAAGAAAGTAATGGCATGTGACAAAAATTAATTAGTTCAATACATGCATTAGAAATTAACTACAAGGAAATTGATACTCTAAATGAAACATCAAGCATGCCAAAGAATATGGAATTACATAAAGTCCAATCAATTTTAATCAGGAATATACATAGCCAAAAGGATTGGACTGATGGTTCATTATTCATTTCAGTTCATTTCACAATTTTAAGATGTCAACGAATGGGAAACACACACACTTGAGGTGGTTGTCATGGTAAGGCATAGGTATAAGGTCCATTTAGGAAGGTCACACCCAATGAGGTGTTCAGGGGAAAGAAGAAAACCGTAAAAATGGGTTTATCTATATTATTGTGTCACTACAGACATTGGAAAACATTCTAATTAATTTAATATCCATGAAAAATGCTTCGTTAGAAGGATCCCCCGAGCGACACAATGGTGTAACCTCTAAGAATCTATAAAATGGTGTGAAAAATAGTATACTCCTTACCTCATTTTATTTGTACTCTACACGTCTAATAAAAATACTTTATTTGAACTAAAATGGAAGAAGTCAATGGATTTAACAAAACCCTAAAAAGGTAAAAACAAGTTTCACCAATGTAGTCCAACTGATTCTAGAGAAACATATAAATAGATGTGTGTGGATGGTAGAGAATATTTTGATTACTCTGTAGCTTCTAAGAATAAAATAAAAAGTGAAAAATGTGATATTTCTCTCAAAACCCAATATAGGCGAGGAGGAGCACCACACATGCCTTGAGGAAGTAGAACATACTCAAAATAATATGGGTGTAAGGGAAATATTCTTAAAACATTAATGAAGGAAAAATGGTCATTCAACCCCCCACCACCCTTACATTGTGCATGGTTTGGATACACGATTTAGCCAAACTATTCACCAATAATGTGCCCAGATTTGATGAATAGGTAACACTACATGGTTAGGCACACTATTGGAATAACTATGAACAAACCATGAATTTGTTCACTATCTAAAACCTACAACATGCCACAGGTGCATGCACCCTGGGCTTACAATTTCTGAAAAACTCTGTGGCCCAACCTATTTCCCCTATTTTCGGTGCTCTGTGATTCAAACGACCCCTATATGAATTTTGGGCCTCCTTTAACCTCTAAGGAATCATTTTAAGTGTCATTTTAAAGAATTAAGAAAATAATTTAAATGGTATATATCATTGGATAATTATAAGATGTTACATTCTCTCCTATTTAAGAAAACACGTCCCTGAGTTTCCCATCTGAGGGTATTAGAATGTCATCAGAGAAGGGTTCTGGTCACGACACATGTATGTTGGCCTCCCACTCCCAGAACTCATCTTGAATGGGTTTTGGATTCCATAACACCAAGACTAAATGATTTGAGTTTCATCAAAGAACCTTCATGTTATGATCAATGATAAATATGGGATTCTCCTTAATGAGTTCATCTACCCCCATCTCAAAATCACTGGGATTAAATGAATGATATAAGTCCAAATGTTATAGTTTATGTTGATATACAGGGACGATTTTGTTCATGGGATACAACCTTTTATGTAACAACAACCGATAGGATATATGATGACACTCTCTACTATATTTAATCGACTATCATATCGAGGTGATAACATTCCCTATCTCCTAATTTGTTTATCACCCAGTCTAGACAATACACCCATAAATACCTAATGTCCCACCTCGAACTCAAAAGGTCTATGGTGACAGTTGGTATATAAATTCTCCCTATAATCTGCTATAGTCATACACATCTATGTAAGCTTAACATGCTCTAATGTATCCTATATGAGATGAGGACCTAGTAGAGCTGCCTCACTGCATCAAGACTGCATAGAGGTTAGTGGCATGGTATTCCGTAGAGGACCTCTTTGAAGAGATCTGAAACCTTTCTTAAAAGATGTTATTTGTAGGAAAACTCAACTAGAGGAACATGCATTTCATAGGAACATCCAAAATTAGGAATTTAGGCCCAAAGAATATATTTTAACTCTTAAATCATTCGCCCAAACATCCCATTGGCCAGAGGGTGATATGTATTACTCAAGGGAACCTATGAACCATGTTATATTTATAACCCTTTCTATAACCAAGACGTGAAATGAGAATCTTAGTCTGAAATGAGAGAACTGGGTGCGCCATGATGTATCACAATCTATTAGATGTAAATCCTTTCTAACTCATCAAAAAAGAAGGAATCTCAGATCGGTAGAAAGTATGTGACTTTTTCCAACCTGTCAAAGGTCACCCCTACTACATCATTTCTTCAATGAGATCTCAAAAAGCCTACCGTGATGTCTACGGTGACTTCATTCCATTTCCACTCAAGAATGGATAAAGGTTGTAAAAGTCATGAAAGTCAATAGTTCTCTACCTTCACTTGTAGACATGTGGATTACCGAGTGTTGAATCCAGATATCAGACTCTCCATTCTTGGCCACCAGTGTTGACGACGCATGTATTGGTACATCATGGTAAGCCTGGTATGAATTTCCAAAATGAATTCATGAGATTCCCTAAAAAACTCATCCCATATATCATAAGGCACCCACACATGGCCATAGAAGGATAACGTTTCATTGTCATCAAAAACCCAACAAGGAGGGGAGTTATTTCATCTGATTGTATTCCTCAAAATGAGTCCACACGAATTTGACAAATGCCACATTTGTACTCGCTCTAGAATAGAGGACATATCTATCAAAGCATCTAATAATGGTTTCATGTACTGTTCCTTAACCAAAATATGTAACTCATAAAACATGTACATCATATTCCACTCACTACTATCTTCCTTGATGGATTACGTCTTCATTATATAGATCAATTAATTTCCAAAGTTTTTCCCTTACTAGTTGTGTGAGCATGATCAAAATTTAAATATTACACATATTCCACCTAGCTGCACTGCTGCATATTCAAGTCTTACTGTGTGGAGGTATATTTTATGATTTCATGATATGTATACATGAAGAATCACTCACCCAAAAGATAATACCACTAATAACACATTGCATGAACCAAGAGTACAAGATCGATATCATGTGTAGGATAGTTCCTCTCATGAGGCTGAAAGTGGAGAGATCCATACCCTAGGACTCAACCATCATACATCAGAACTGCACCTATCCCAACTCCTAGAGAGTCATGGTAGAGTCTATAAATTCTTCTCGTCTTGGACAAAATCAGAATCACAGAAGAAGTGTGTCTCCCATTGAACTGTTGAAATGCATTATCACATGATTCAGACATCAGGAATTGAACACTCTTTTTAGGAAAGAACATAATAGATGCTAATAAGTAGGAGAAATCCTAGATGAAACACCTATAATATACAACAATACCTAAGAATCCTCCCTTTTCGAACAGATTCTTGGGTTTCTCCCACGAAACCACGACACTCACCTTCTCTAGGTAAAATGATACATGTGCCTCAGATATGATATGACCCAAGAAGTAAACCTTAATAAAAAAAATAATTTACTGAGGTTTGAATATAGATGGTTCTATCTCAGTGTACTCATCATGATATCAAGATGATTGGAATGGTCATGTATGGAGTGATAATACACTAATATGTCGTCTATATAGACTACTACAATGTAATCAAGATTTGCGTGGAGAAACTGATTCATCAAATGCATGAAAGAGTGATGGCACATTCATCATACTGAAATACCTGAAAAAGTACTTGAAAAATATGTACTAACTCTGTAACATTGTATGTTGTATTTTTAATTGTCTCATATGCAACTGATGATATCCCAACCTTTAATCGATAATAGAAAAAAAATTCCCCTCAAAGATGGTCGAAGAGTTCATTGATGCAATGAAAGTGTTAATGAGTTTTCATTGTAACTCGGTTCAACCATCTATAAACCACATAAATTCTGAGGGACCATCCAACTTATTAGTGTAAAGAATAGGTGAACCCCATGGTGATGTACTGGGTGGGATAAAAAACTTTTCCTCATGGTCTTTAAGTTTAATTTTTTACTTCTAAAGCTCTAAAGGTGTTATCCTATAAGGATGAATCAAAACTAGTGATGCACCAGACAATACCTCTACAAAGAACTCATCTTCTCTCTCAGGAGGCAAGCAAGAGAAATCCCTAGGGAAGACACCCCTGAAATGATCCACCACATAATGAAATTCTTCCAACTGCATTCCAAAATTACTCAATAAGTAACTCACTAACTGATTTTTCACTCTTCACATCCCAATTTTTTTAGGTCCTTCTCTAACTTCTTGGATATCATATTCCCCCATGTGATATAAGTTCAATCATTGGGTGATGTGAAAGACACTCAATGGTGATAGTAGTCCACTTGGTCATGATAAAACATGAGCTTGTTCATACCGATATTGACATCAAATCCTGTCATCTCAAGGATAAAAACCACCAGAAGAAACTGAACCTTCCCATTTTAATGTGTAACTCCTGAAACTGATGTATTCCTACCACTATGACCCAAAATGGAGTTTTGAGAGACAAAACGACATAGAATTACTCAATTTCAAGACCAAGAAACTCCAAAATTGAAGCATATATAAAATATTGTGATAAACCTATATCAAAAAGAGAAAAACATACATGGCGGCTACAAGAATAGTTTCTATAACCACAGTTGTCCCTGAACTCTGCTCCACCAGTGCTAGTTTCACTATATACATATGTCTTGAAGCATGACCCTGAGATGACTTCTATCTAGCTAAAGAATATCCACTCTACTGATGCTGATGGTCTGAAGCCTGACTATCTTTATCAAAACCATTACCACCTCGACTTGGTCGCTTAGTAGAAGACCAACTCCCATCCATTATTGGAGACATAAATCCCTTACCTAATAGTGGTTTGGTTATAGATCCCCAACCACTTGATACTAGAGGATACAAATGGAATAATTTCATAAGGTGACACATCATGTTGAGATCTAGACACTCCATAGGGTTCCTAATGTACAGAGGTTTATTATGGATTCGACTTCTACACTGGTGAAAAATTATTGAGCTATTAGTACATGTCTCTTGGCTGGAACCACCCCCACATTCACCTTTGAAATGGTGCTTTCTACTACCGTGACATTCAATATCCCTATCTCACATTTACAGATTCCCAAAGATTATGTTCTATACATAAGGATTGTTTCACTATCTATGTAATGGTTGTTAGAAAAAATATTTCCACCTATGATCGAATGGCATTCCGAAGCCTGTACTCATAGTACCTCACAATCATCAATTCTTCACCAGTCATAGATAGAGAGAAACATTGATGCTTGGTGAAGCGAAACAAAATACTCAAGAACTGTCATTGTGACTTGATAAAGATTCATGAATCCCCTAGTACACTCCACCCTCAGATTGCATGGGAATAAGTGATCATAGATAGAATTTTGGATTACTTCCCAAACCATACCTTGGCAATGCTCTGAATGAAAAAAACAACCCACCAACATAGGGTAGAATCACACAACATGTTGGTTGAGATCCTGAACCTCCGTTATAGAGGAATATCAAGATTTTTTATGATAGAAACCAACGATTTAACCATGACTATTCAGCATGAGGACTTCTATCCCCTTAGAAGGAGGGAGGATTCTACATATGAAATTCTCCTATCAGCACTGTCATGGTCGGTCGAAGCCTGGGAGCACCCTGTACAGACTGCATGAACCTCCTGAAGATTATCCCTGAAATGAGCATCGATTTCTATTAGAATATTAGAGGTAGTTTCCTCAGGAGTCACTATAGGAGGTATAATGGGTGGCTTAGGGCCCACCACCTCTAAAGATTTCTCATCACCACTCTCTTGGCATACACCATGGGGATGTCACAGTGGTATAACTCTACAACTTCCAAGCATGCACATAAGACATGTTTTTATAATATATATTTAATGTTGATAAGGAATAAATTAGAAAGGGAATGTGTAAGGCCTGTATGAAATACGACACCTCAGATAAAGAAAAATGGTTAGGAGGATAGGTGCATGGCCCTCCATTGAGAATAACACTACTGAAAGACTTCTCTAAGATCTAGGTATGGATTAGAAAGTATTACCTCATATAGATCACAAGAGACTCAGACTACAACAAATTTACAAGGTAAGTTCCCTTTATTTTTAACTTGTGGTATTCAATTGATTTGTCCATTAATTTAATCTTCTTTTAACAGATTGAATTAAGTGGATCACCATACCAATTTATAAGTTCCCATACACCTTATAAATTGAAATTTTGTATCCACTTTACCAAATTCATATCATTATCCATCAAGTAAAATTTTAACACTTCAATAAGTTTAGAAAAAAACCACTACAATTCCTAATAGAATATATCTCAACAGGAATCACATACAAACAGGCTGATGCACACTGAAAATAGTCATGGAATGGAATTATGCATGAAATGTTCTTACATGTAGTGCTTATTCTGATTCATGCCTTTTTATTCCATAATATCATTGGGATGGATTAATATAAATCTTTATTTTAATAACACCAATATCATAAGAAGTACAAAACAAGTGTATGACCCAATGGTGAAGTCGTATCAACCATAAATGGAATAATCAATAAAAAAATTCCTCATATAGATAATTTGGTTTTCTCCTCTAAATGGGTTATCTATATACAAGAACATGGTAATATCCAAATTCTATTATCCTAATGTAATTTCTAACAAAAATAGTAAGAAAAAGGTAATATTGAACTATGATACCACCTTTTGGAATCCCAACATGGAGCCACTCAATTGTACCCGGATACGATGGGTGACATGACCTTAAGCGCATCTCCCCAAAATGTTAAAGGTTGTCGACTAGAACTAAGGGCCTAAGATGTGTTTGTGGGGAGACTATACCCTCATTGATCATAGTAAGCACATCAGTAACCAATAAATAATAAATAGAGGAATCATATATGTGTATATATATATATAAGCTGCAAGATGAGGAAGTAATAGAATAAACAAACAATATAACTAAACAACTGTAGAAAAGAGAATATAAATAATAGATACAAATGATTATGTCCATGTTTTGATGCTATAAAACATAGTAGTGCATGAGTGATGGGGGTAAAATAATATACTAAATACTATAAAAAACTAAAAAATATCCAAAAATTCTATAAAAGAATCTCGAACATAGTATCCATCCTTTACCACTCATATCCCATCTTAAAACAACATATTAGTCAAGATTCAAAAGCAGCACACTTCCCATTGTCCATAACTACGAGCATAATGTCTACCTAGGTACCAAACTACACCAGATCATGATGTGAGATTTAAATATCTGTAGTTTGGCACCCAAAGTTTCCAGAGCTCTCTATTTTGTGAAAATGATAAAATAAAGTGTGCCAGTTATAATAAATGCAGTGCCGTAAATAAATAACTGCATCTTGGTCTGGGTTCTGAAACGTACATCTTTCCCATACCACCGGCTTTATCATATGCCGAATGTCTAAATAAGGTACATGTGAAATAATAATATGTATATAATGGCCAAAATTAAACAAGTCAACCCAAGAAAGGAATACCCCAATATTTTAGTTTAGCTTTGGGTCTAATTCACATGTCATCATTCAAGTGTTCTAGAAAAAAGGAATAAGCATCACATATTCATAAGCAATATCATAATAGTAATAAAGGATGCATCACATATGAAAAATTAAAAAATCAATTTGTAAAATCTGATGTGCAGTCTTGATTCTTACCAAGGCGATCTAAACTAAATCCTAAGGGTTGCTATGGGAACATCCAATATAACCCAATACCACTAAGTCCTTCAAAGGTGACCAATACAACATCCCTTGTATCACTCAAGGCATGTTGACTCTGATTCTGTCCCAAGAATCTCAGATAAGGGATTGAGTATCACCCATGGATTGGTGTAGCCATCATTATACTGGGGATATATATGGTTTCTACCTTAGGGAATAGATATCACTCAGGAGTATAATAAACCATCCAGGAAGACCATACTTGGCAATCCAAAGCATCACTCCAGACATGTCACCCTCCAACCAAACTAGCATGGTGATTCTATCCATGAATCCTTAATAAAAAAACCCATTTTTTCACTCAAACCATATCATGTGATCATTTAGGCAAGGAATATCACAAGGTAATTCATATACAGAATCACATACCAACAAAAATCTTCTTTATATCACATTCTTACCATTTCATCAAGCTATGAAATTTAAGCAAAACAACATTAGAAAAACACAAATGGAATGTAATGAGAAATAAATAAAATTAATCACAAGAATGAAGAATATTTTTCAAACAAAATCTATCAATCTTACCAAGGCTTCTCAAATAATTCAATCCACTAGAACATGGTATACGAAATAATAAATTTGCATTAAAATGTAACTAAACACATGTTATCAATGACATTCCAAAAGACCAATATATTTAGCTTTTTCAAGAAAAGAAATTCAATTCAATACATTCATTTATGGAATAAATAAATACAAAGCAATTTGAAAGAGAACAATAAAATTGGAATAATATAAGTTCAAACAATGGCATCTGACATAAAGTAAGGACTTCAATACTTTCATGAGATGGTAAATAAAAGGAAAGTGATTTTAAAAATAAAACTACAAGAATGTAACATCATATGGAAGTACATAATGGAAAATAAATTTTAATCAAGGATAGAAATAGACAAAACAAGTAGAGTCATATTTCATTACTTATTTTAGTTCATTTATCAATTTTAAGATTTCAACCATGGGGAAAGACATACTCTTAGGGTGGTTCTCAAGTTAAGGAATATGTATAATATCTATATAGAATGGGAACACCCAAAGAGGTTTACAAAAGAAAATATGGAGACCCTAAAGATTGTTTTCCCCATATTATTGGGTCAATATTGTCATGGAAGAACATAATAATTAATTGAACATTGAAGAACAAATCTTCGCTAAAAAGATTTTGTAAGAGGCACAATGGTGAAACTCTAAACATCCAAGAAACAATTTGAAAAAGAGTATAAATAATACCTCATATTTTTAGTACTCTACATGTTCGATAAAAATCCTTGATTCGACCAAAAACAGATGATATAAATGGATTTTACATAACCCCCAAAAACAAGATTAGTTTGTTGCACCAAAATAGCATAGCAGATACTAGAGAAACATTGAAATAGGGGTAGGAAGATGGTAGATCGTACCGAGATGAGTCTGTATCTCCTAAAGGCGAGGGATATAATAATTAAAAGAGAGAGTTCTCGCAAATACCCCATAGAGGTTAGGGGGAGCACCATTCTCTCTAGGAGGAAGAAGAACCCATTGGAAATAAGAGGGGAGTAAGAGAAATTGGATTAAAACAATAATGAAGGGAATAATGTTAATTTTACCCCCATTAACATTAGAAATTGTTTATCAAAACTGTGTATAAGGTTCTGCTTCATAGTGTACACCACACGGTGAAGCACATGGTTTGACTAACTATATGAAAACTCTATGTTTCCTCACTATCTGATACCTGTAACATACTACACAAGCCTGCACCATAGTTCACACAGTTTCTAAAAAAATGTGCATACAATCCCATTTCCCTTCTTTTCTGTGCTTCAGGATTCAACCGATCCCTGAATGCACTCATAACCTCCTTTAACATCATAGGCATCATTTTGAGGGATGTTTTATGGTATTAAACCAAAAAATTATATGTTTTTCACATTTTGATAATTCCTAGAATTTACAGTAAGGATATTTTTTTGTATAATTTATAATTTTGTAACATAACCAACATAATCCAAAATTAAATCAATAATCATCTGCAAATAAAAAATAAACCATAATAAGTACACAAAAATAATCCAAAAATAGTTATGGTATATATGGAATGCATAATTAATTATGTACATATAAACAATAAGATAGATAGTAACTATAGAAAATCAATATTTAATTTCAATTCATTGACCTACTTCTAAAATAATCCATTAGAAGACACACCTTCATATCCATTTATTGAAAATTTCTCAATCAGATGTTGATCACATAAAACAAACTATCTCTATTCAATTGGTAACAATTATCATCAAAAGAAATTATAGGGTATATATTATTTACTATCACCATATTAAAATTTTATTTGTCATTTCACAACTATAAGTGACCATTATCTTTCTTGTTGAATAACACTGATCACTCCAAATGTGTAGCATCAGGTGGAATGAACCCCTTCACCTCAAAAGGCTCAAATTTATTCTTCATCAATCATAGATGTTATCCCTCTATGATATATAATGTCAATGATCCAAAAAATATTAAAAGAAAAAAGTCAATGAAGAACTCCAATTATCTCTCTAGTGGAAGTCCAAATATGTCTTTTGGGAACAAATTAAATAAATAATTCACTAATATGAGTATGTAAAATATAAAACCTAGATTATTATAATATAATAAATATCAAAAAGGATGACATGTCAAATATACATGGTATTTTATGGCTGGACATGTCTGACTTATATGAATGTTTCATCCCCTATCAGAAGCGTGAACATACATGTATAGTAATGAAAAGTAAAATGTACAATCATATTAGACAAAATTAGTCTTGTAATTCTCCACATAATCTATTACAATTATTACATCACATGTTTTCATATAATTATAAACAAACTCCTATAACATTTCCAAATCACTTGACATAATTTTAAAATTCAGGCACATAATACATCACCCATACCTCTCCCAAATAGGTGTCTCAAAATTCATGGAAAATTACTATAAATCCATAGAAAAATTCAGAAAGTATACTACTAGTGTAGATATTAACAAATTAGGTGAGCTAGAATCATATAAAACTAAAAACATAGGATATGAAATAAGAAGAGTACCTCTCACTATTATAGGTCATGCTTTTATGATCGTCTAGTGAATACTCTATAGTAAAACAGTTGTCCTTAATTCTTATAATCCTAACCTTATTAATAATTTCCATCATTACTAGCATTAGATTTATCTCTAACATACATTGATATATCTGAATATATCCAAGATAACTATTTTATGTTACACACTCTATTTCTAGAGTTTGAAGAAAAATAATTGAAAAAGGAAATCAACTACCAGAGAGTACCATGCTAACGACATTACATTGGATTAACCGATTATTTGTACTTATGGTGTGTCAAGAAACCACGCTGGAAACATGTGAGTTTTATCCTCCCTTCATAAGAAATTGAGATATAAAATTTCCATATATCTATTGTGAATCATCTTATATCCTTTTATCCATTTATAAAAATGATTACCTTATCAAGCTAGATAACCGAAGAATTATCATCCCTTAAATCCATCATATAAGTCTTTACTGTTTATACATTTTTCACTAATATTATATAGTTATATAGACTAATAATAGTCAAAATTGATCATATCTTAATCCAAATCCTTATCTCAAACCTTTTACCTTGAAATTTTCATTAGAGATCTATCGAGAAAAAATTTAACCATCTCTGTAAAGTGAGATACACATTCTAATAATAACATATTCATGTCCTCCAACCCCATGATCTATCATGAATTCAATATAATCAATGTATCTAAATATAAAAAATAGTTTAAAATATTTCAGAATTCAAAAAATGTCATATGCCCATTAAACTTTTCTTCTACTATTATCTACGACTACTTATTAGCTGTTCCTATGAGAATGTACTCAGAAAAATACAACTTATATTTATATGGAGATTAAAGATCATTGAAGATGTGGATGATTTTTAAACCAACATTCATCGATTTACACACTTTTATCACCCCTAAAGACAAGTGAATCATGATTCCCAAACATTAAAGAAAAATAAACACACACGGTTAACTTTGAATATTCTACCATTCCAATAAAATAGATTACATAGATCAATATTTTCAAGACTCTAAAAACAATATCCACATTTTAACTCTATTATCATCTTTATAAATAATATCTCAATGTGAAAATATCTTTTTTAAAAGGAGTTTGTGCCTCTTTAATTAAAAAATCAGCAAAAGAAAGAAATCCAAAAGCGTACGGGAAACCAGGAAAAACCCAAGACAGAAAGCTATCTACCTATCTTTTTCATCAATCTAACATTTATCTTTTTTCTTCTTCTTCTTGAATTGCATGCCATTCAGCCCTTCTAGGACTACAACCATGACCCCAACCTCTCGATATTCCTCTATTTTTAGGAAGAGTTTGGAGCCTTTCCAAAAGTGACTCAGCATCAGTACTATCATAATTAGAGTTATCTTATTATTTCTTTTTTCCCTTTCTAGGAGTAGAATTTACCTCCTTTGTGGTTATCAAGTCTGGGATCTCCTGAGTCTCATCAGGAGAGCCCTGAGTGGAACCCTTCATCTCAGTTGCATCATCTAAATGTTGACCAAAAGTTGGACTGGATTTACCTGCGATCAACACAGCTAAAGAATTTTTCGTCTTATAGGAAACAAGCTGATAACCGTCATTATCAGAAATAGTCTTTGAAGAAGTCTGAAAAGGTTTAGAAGTGACTGGGGAGTCAGATTCAATTTTTTTACCATTTCAGTTACTCTAAGAAACCATCTTATCATATGAAAGTTGATTATCATCTTCTTTCTGAATTTCATCTTCAGTCTCATGGTCAACTTTAAAATTTTCATCATGGATTGACATTTGAGGAGATGAAGAAATCTGAATTTGCTTCACACACTTGTCTCGGCTACTGGCATCAATATTCACTTCCTCAGAAAATATGGAAGCCTATGACTTTGGATTGTTTTCAGAGGTAGAGGCATGGATATTAGGTGTGTTACATGTCTGGTCACCCTTCCCATCCACTGTAGGATTGACAGCATCTTCAGAAACACCTCCCTACATTTCTTTCCTCAGATTGTCAGTAGAATAGGGTGGTTATTCATGACCCTTGCAATATTCCTTGTAATCCTCAAGCTTTCGATCATGTGTACCTTTGTTCTTACTAGGAAAATTCCTCATCTCATGTCCATGTGAATAACAAAGGCTACAAACTGTTGATCGCCTACATGTAGATGCATCATGACCAATAATGTTACAATCCTTGTAGAAATTTGGCATTTTTTCATAAATAATCTTCTACTCAATAATGTCATCATCAGTTGACAACATAACCTTATCAATAAAGGATGATCCCAATTCAACCTCAACCAAGAAATGAGCGTAGTGGCCAAATCGAGTCACTTCTGTTTCCTTGTCATTTTTTATAGGGATGCCAATTGAAAATGTTATATCATATAAAATTTTGGTGTGCCAGAGTATCAAATTCAACCCATACACTCCAACCCATAATTGTGTGGTGGTGTTTCTAACTTCAAGAGGGTTTAATCTTTTATCCCATTCACGAAGGTGAATGATTCCTGGTTTGAGAGCAATGGAACCAAACCCCAAGCTCTAACTTTAATTTCTTCTGTGGGGAAGAGCATATGGAAATATCCTCGTCCTAGTGAGATGCATTTCCAAGATGAGAAGCCCCAAATTGATGATATAAGCCTCTTAAATTTTTCTATTTTCAGGGTCTGTGAGCCTTAGGAAGAAATAATCTAGCAATGATCGAGAACTCACCCATTTTAAGCCATTAAGAAACTGCATTAGGGTCTTCTTTGATGTGTGCGATGTTTCCCTTTCTTCTAATAGTAGGATCAGGTACTCCTTTAAAGAAAGAAAAGGATCGGTTCAAAGAAAACCCCTCATTAGAAATAGCTTGTCTGGAGTTTTTATAATTATCCAGTATTGCAAGAACATTTTGTTTTCACTCCTTGCCCAAAACCGCCAGTATGTCTCGTTGAAGTATTGATGGCTCTGAATTTCCAGCAAGAGAGACATACAAGAAGACCCCATTCAGATCTATTGGAACATCGTGACTTCTCTTCGTGTCCCACAATACAGCTGGCCTAGGAATATTCGTGTGCGTTTCAGACTTCTGGCATGGGACCTTAGCTCCAACATGTGCATAAGAGACCTCCGATGCACAAGCCCCATCTGATGATGGGCACAAAAGTAATTCGTGGCCAAAGTGAGAAACTACAATACTGCCATCACCAGTCTTGATAGATCCACATGCTCCATTTACACCACCAGCATCAGCGACCACTGGCATGGATTTGCTCACACGACTCTCGCATCCCGCTTCATTCACCGCCATCAAAGATCCGCTCTTCCCTTCAGCAGCCGTCGTTGTGACATTACCCGCAGCAGTCGTCGATTCCACAACCACACCGGGCACCACTGTCGCGGATCTGTCATCTGCAATGCCATATTTATAGCCATCGAAGCGGCCACAAGAGAAATCAATTGACGCCATTAAACCCTATCAGCGACGGAGCAAGGAGAGTCTCGCCCCATCATCTCCTCCAAAAGTCTCAATGTTAACATATCTAAATACTCTATTAAACCAAAAAAAATCACTCAAGTTAATAAATGAAATTTTATTTATCTAAACCATAACCTATAAGAAAATAATTTCAAAACAATTTTTATTTTTATGTATTCATATTCTATTTATTCATTCTCTCAAAAAAAATCACCTAGACAATATTAATTAATTTTAGTCAATTCCCTCTAAAATAATTTCAATATTCAATTGAAATTATTTTTAGTTAAGGAAATATATTTTGAAAACCCACTTTTTATATATATTATATATAAACATACATATCATGATTCATGGACACATTACCCATATTAAACCATTTTGGGATAAGCACTTTTAGAGCATATATGACCAACATCTTATAAGGGATCATTGGATAACATATCCTACATAAACTCCCTTGAAACTCATGTATCTCTATAATGTTTTTTATTCATTTTTAAGGGTACCACATGCATTATAAAAATTATATTTTCAATTCCTTCTACAATTCCCATTAATAAAATTTTAAAATAAAATCACTAATACTATTTAGTAGCACCCCTTGTATCAATATATTGAATCATATGACCCTTATCTGGATCACCATAGATCCTCAATCACATCCTTGATTAGCATATTCAAACAACTGTGGATGAGTGATAATGAAAACACCAGGGATTGATGTGTAATTAAATAATAATATGTAACATTTGACTAAAAAATACTTTCACTTACAATAAACAACCATCCTTAAAAATCATTATATAATACACTAATAACGAACCTTAATGTAGTAAAAAATTAAATAATCCCAAAACCTAACATGACATTATGACTAATATAGATGATACCTATCTAAGGGTTATTGTATAACATGTCCTATAATTCATAACCAAATATCACTAAATCATCCACAATAAAAAATCATGTGATCTATCACCAATGAATATAAAAGCACATCCCTTTAATATATCCTAGAATAATATATCTATATACACCCGGAGATTTGAAGAAGGTTTGAGTATATGAATATTTACTTGGATATCCCAATATGACTTAATTTTATTCCATTCAAGAATAATTTTCAATAATGTAAATAGTGTCATTGAAAATTGAATAACATGTTTAAAAAATTATCATAATAATAGATGAAACCTCAAAAGTAAAGGAGAATAATTCTTCAATAATTTCCCAAAAATAATGAACCCAATTTATATTCCAAAAAAATTATATACATTTCAAATCCATCATCAATTAATGGGAGATGAGAAAAAAATGAATAAGACAACATAGTTTTACACCTATTGTCCAAGAATACAGTCATTTTTTATTTTAAACTATAGAGTGTTTCTTAAATCCATTTACCTCCATACCTATATAATAAAAGTGATGGAACTTAATTTATCTCACAATCACCAAATCCTTATGATTGTACGATACACTTCATGGTCATTTCTCATTCACAATTTCATTTAATTTCAATAAAAAATACTTCCCAAAAAGTGTTAACCCAAAAAATCCCATTCAACCCATAGGATTAAATTTGTAAAATTTAATTTACATATATTATATTTTTTTAGAAACCTATTTTTTAATCCACCCCCATTGTTTTATATAAAAATGAATCAGTTTCCCAATTTCACCAAATCTAGAAAAAATTAATTATAAAATGAATTTAACAATTAATATTTTATAAAAACAAATATAGGAAAACATCTTAAAATCATTGTAATCACTCAAGTTTGAATCATAATACATGAAAAAATGAATACATTCCAAATACTATAGATGAAGAGTACTCAAATTCCTCAAACCCTAGATCTAGTTTCAAAAACCATGAGTATCCCTTGAATCCATATAAATATAAAAAATTCTTCATCCACTCATGGTTAAAAACCCAAAATAAATGATTCCATAGATATAATCCAATATAAAAGGTCATTAAAAGCATGAGAAATTAATTAGATATAAATAATTGACCATTTAACATGTAATATCACTAGTATCATATGTTCGATCCGATTGAAATCAGATAAATCCTAGAGAGAATTGTGTTTTTAGTCAATGTTGAAGCCTCAGTTTTATACTCAAGAAAACATATGCCCATAAAAATACATTTTAAAGTGTGAGTGTAACACCACTATTTTTTAATAAATATTTACCTTTAAATAAATTTAATTCTTTAATATCTTTCATTTCATGAAACCATATGTTTAAAAAAAATGTGAGACACTATTAGAATTAAATAACTATTAAAACATAGCTATTAAATTATTGATTATGAATTGTATTATCTATATTAGTAAAATATATGGTTTATACAAATATAACGTGTATTCATTGGTAACCAATTAATTACAAATATAAATATATACCAATTGATTATATTGAATTTTTTTATTATATTCCCAATGTCATTTTTCCTTAAAAATTTAAATAAATTATAATTAGTGTATGATATTAAATAAATATATATTTATATATTTGATAAAATATTTTTGACATTCATATAATATAATTTATATGTACAAGATAAGAACAAATCCATTTTTTGGCCTAAAAACCAATATATTTTTAAAGGAAATTTTTACCACATTTTAATAAAGAACCCATTTTAAAAAAATGTTTTGACACTTATATAGTTATTATATTAAGTAATAAACTAATTATTTTAAATATTTATATAAAAATTTACTTTTGTTTAATTTTTGGTATGTTTTTGATAAGTTTTATGTTTTGATGAACAAAAATAAAATATTTCATTTAAATCAGAATTATTTTTTGAATAAAAAATTTATAGTGTTAAGTTTTTTTAAATGGTTTTAAATTATAAATAAATACCCTTTTTTATTAAAAAATTTTGTTCATTGGAATCACTTTCATGTTGAATTGTGAAATAAAAATATTTAAATATTTTGAATAGTTTCCCTTTTAAAACTCATTTTCTCATTCCACCAATATGATTAATTTTAAATTAATTACTGCATCTTCAGTGTTTCCAATTTTCCAGAATTGATACCAAATTATGAATCAGTGGGTATATATTTTTTAAATAGGTTTCTTTTATTTTTGTGAATTTTGAATAATAACATTATTAATTTTTTTAACACAATAAAAGGAAAATCAGGTAATTAAGGGTACAAATAATATTATAAATAATATAAAATTAACATAACACTTATCCTAATTTTATTTTATGAATTTTAATTGATTAAAATAATTATTGGACCAAAATTATATCCTTTTTATGTGACTTGGATTTGAGTATTACAATTATTATATTTTATATAAAGAAAAGTTAAAGACGTCGTTCTCATATTTTTAATAGCTATATCATTTTTAATACATTGTTATACTATATATAATCTATAATATAAATATTATTATGAAAAATAGAATATTTAATTCCCTCAAAGTATTTTATTTTTATTTTTTAGTAGTGAAATATGTATATTAAATAAATACACAATGCTAATTTAGTAACTATTTTATTAATAGAAATATCAAATAAATGTTAAAGAAATTAAAATAAATTTAATTTGAGATACTTAAGGTGATAAAATAATTTTATATAGTACCTTTATAACTCAGGGATATAATAAAATATTTGGTTTGAATTTAACATGTATTCTTCATAATTTTCAAAATCAAATAAATGATTACTGTGAAAATTGACACTATTGATCTTTTATCAAAATAATATTTTATTAAATGATTTAAAAATCATAAGAAACATGAAAAATAAAAAATAATTAAAATATGGTATAATATGTTATAATGTCTTGTTTATGGTATAATTGACACAACATAAGTAGATATTGAAAACTTTTAATAATGTTAGTGTGTTACTTTGGTTATAATTAAAATAGGTTATCTATGGGTTAATCAAAATGATATTGTTTTAAAAAATACCAATAATTTTCAAAAATATATTGGTTGAATATATTACAACATTATATCATCCTATTTTATATTTTTTTCCTATTGGAAGTATTTGGATTAAGATTGAATTTATTGTAAATAAATATATTTTTAAATTTCAAAATTTCCTCTCACCTAAATTATAAAAGGGAAGATCCTCACTCAATTATTCACATCACTTTGATCATTAAATGTTGACACTACACTACCAATTTCCCTTATTAAATTACTAGTCACATTCTATAGGTTCTGGTATTCCAAGAATACCAACTATTGTTTCTCTAAGAGGAGATCCAGAGGGTGCTCGCTGAAGAAGAGATAATCTCCTTCACCAACTCTTTTATGATTATTTTTTCTTCTACATCCTGTTGAAATTTTTTTTACATTAGAAATTAATAAATCCATTGTTACATATATTATTATAGTTTATTTTTATTATGTAAAAACAAAATTCCATATTTTATCCATCCTACAAAAAATGAAAGTATCATGTGTTTGTACGTGTGGATTACTGTCTCCACACTATGGTGTCATCTATTTTTCATTACCACATTAAATAGATGTGTGTAATGATGAAAATAATAGATATATTTATATATGATAATTATAACTTGGTATTGATTTGGGAAAAAATCTCCACACCTTCCACTTCGATACTATTTCCCAGTTAAGGGAACGATATAGTCACTCATGCATAAGTACGACCTACCATCTCCACGTCATGATGTGATTAATTATCCATTATCATCATTAAATAATTATTATATAAATATTTATAAATAATAAATATTTTATATAATACCTTAATATAATTCTTTAAATGAAATAAATATATCCTATGCGCATGAACTAGGACTTATACAAAAAAAATGCATAGGAAACTTATGAAGTTAACACCAGAAAGAAGAGTAATGATGAAATATTATTAACAAACAGATGAAAAGATAATCATATATGATATAATAAATATAAATATAGTTCTTTAATAAGTTAATAACATTATTTAATTTATTATACAGTATTTTTATATACGTTTGAAGCAAATCATACCTAAGGTAATATTTAATCTCACAATCTTATTAGTATTAAAGATTGTTTATACATAAGTATTTATGGGGGAGTATTTATATTCCATGTCCATGATTCTTAAAAATATTTTCCAAAATAATTTTACTATTCATTTAGAATTTTTAACTTCATTTTTACCCATGTTTTCATTTTAATAAACGATTTTAAAGGAATACTTTGTTTTATTTTCTTAACAAGATACTTTGTGACTTTTCCCAAAAAAGTATTAAACAAATGTTTTTTTAACATATACAGAATGAAATTAATTTTTCACTTTCATTAATTGTTCATTCCCCGAATAATCCCTTAAAATATTATAAGTTTATTTCCAATTAAAATTTTTTCTTTTAAAATTTCACAGTATTACAATAAAATAAAATATTCTTGAAGATGAAAATATACTTTCCTTAAGAATTATATTCAAGTGATATCCCAAAATAATTTTCCATCTAAGATTGCAATCTTCTATGTTACTTATGTTTTAAAGGGGGATATATTTATAATATAATATCCCTATTATTCAAATTGTTTCTTATGTTTCTGATAGAATGATAGCTATGAAAGTCATTTATTTTAAATGGGTTATCTTATGATTTAATAATGTTTATAAAAACCATTTCATTTTATGGGTTATTATATGATGAATGATTTATTCTCATATGGAACACATATGTATAGTTTTCATTATGTGATTGTGGGACCTATATCCCCCTCCAATTCATTGGGAAATGATTTATATCTAATGGGATAAACATTGTTCGAATGGTAAATGATCTCGTTTAGTAATACAAGTCTAGAAGGAGAAATGATATTTGTTAAGTAATATATGTCTAGAATGGAGAGTGAACCTGGTTTAGTAAAGGCATTTCCCACTATTATGGTGTTGTAAATAATCCTTGACTAATATAGAAATGATTTTATATGTTTATGTGTATACCACAAATTCCTTGTCTTATGTTTTTCTATATGGTAATATGTTCTTTTGTCAACATATATGGTTTATCCCATGATTATATATCATGATCTTTGATACACATGATTATGTTTTCCAATGTTATGTATATAATCTTATGTATTGTGATTATTTTATGATTGATATCTCCTATACTGAACATATGAGCTCACCCTTTATTATGTTTCTTTTCCCTAGGATATGAAGAAGGGTATTAAGTTGGATGTGTCAAAAATGGTTCTCAATATAATGAAATAAGCAAGAGGTGATGTATATGTTTTATGAACTAGTCGTTTATGTTTCCTAGTTTCCGAAGGCACTAAACCTATACAATCCTGGCATATGTTTTTTATGTTGTATAATAAATATTATTCTATTTATAAGTAACATATTTTAATGAAATATATGGGCCATTATAGTTGGTATAAAATGAAAGTTTTTGTTTTCCTTTGGAAATAAGGATGAGAAAACCTTAGTAAGAACCCTAAGGATAAGTCTATGTATAGGTTGTAGTACTAGCATTTTAGTAATGATCATGAGTAACCTAGGATAAAACCTAAAATGTCCTGAATTTTAATTTACACAATTAATTTACCGTAATTATGTGTTTTCCCATTATGATTAGTGTTTCTCACACTATAGTTTGTTTTAGCCAATTGCTAGAACCCAGAGGAACCACATTAATACAGAATGCAATAGGAAATGAAATTATTGTCCTACTAAGAAATCAAATGTTATGGTAGATAGAATGAAAAATATTGTATTTATCATCACCCAATATTCTCTAACTATTAATGATTAATGAAATAAAAACAAGAAATGGAGGGTACAACATTCCCTTTAATCATTCATGAGGAAGCATCCACCTTTATTCAGTGGGTATTTTGATCCACTAATGGAAAAAAATGGATCAGTACCACTGAATTTATATTTTCAGTTCCCCATTGTTCATAACATGAGAAAGTCATTTGCGAAATATATCATTTTAAAGGTGAAGATAACTAATGGTAGAATATCATCAAGAATATGTGTAAACAAGATGAAATTGAATCCATGGAAGGGATGAGATAAAGAACTTATTTTAAATATGTACTTACCTTTTATTCTTCGAACAAAAATGTAGAAGGAGTTCCTTGAGATTAAGAAAAAGGATGACGAATCCATTGGTACCTAAAAATAAAATATTACTAAACTACTAAGGTATAAATCTAAAATTATCATCCAACCAGAGGGTAAGTTTGATTAATTCAGTAGTTGTTTAAAACCATGTATCTGATGGGATTTATCCATAAGGGACTTAAATAGATATGAGGAAATTATTCGATGTTCTATCAAGGTTGATATAGAGATTGAAGTTACCCATCAGTCTTATGGGTTTGATAAGAAGAGAAAAACAGAATTCAAGGGAAAATCTAAATTCCATAGGGAAAAGAAGAAGATATTTTATTTATTATCAAAGTCTAAAAAGAAACATGGTGGAAACTATCTTTTGGGGGACCATAAAGTCTTTATGTGTGGTAAAGAAGGCCATCATGAAATTGGATATCGAAGTGGTGAAAAAATATAAGTAATGATGAGAATAATGAAATGGATACAAAGAATGCACCTCCCATATATCAATGTTACAAGTGAAAGGAAATGGATAATTATAATAATAAATTCATTAATATAGGGGTCATCTATGATGATCACTGTTGGAAACCTCTTAAAGATAATTCAGTGGAAAATTAAATGAGATCATTATCGGAGATGTGGAGTATGACAATGAAGTGGTGAAAAGAAAAATTACCATCCAATCTAAAATAGAAAGTGTTTTATTTGATTATGGATCCTCCCACTCTTTTGTTTCTAAATAATTTCCAAATGGTGTCATCATATTACCTCAACTAATATATGTTGAGTTCATTGTGAAATCTCTTAATGGGATAACTAACACAACACAAGTTTATAATTATTCTCTAGTTAATTTTTTTAAGAAATTACATCCAAAAAATCTTTTCATCCTTACTTTATTGAACTTTTATGTGATTATTGGCATTAATGGTATTTCTCTATATATATCTTATATAAATTTCGAAGGAAGGGAAGTCACATTTCATATTACAAAATGAATCTATGATTATCCTTCAAAGAAAGGATGAATATGAACATCTAGTCAAAATTTAATCCATCTTATTGGAATTGATTCTTATAAATGAAGTTTATCTCTCTCAAATGTTTGGGGACTAATTCATCATTAAGAATACATCAATTATATTGGATTTTGTTGATGTATTTATAGAATAGTTTCTTGGTCCACCACCAAAGCATGAGTTTGTGTTTTCAATAGGACTCATACCAGGTGATATGCCTATCTCAAATACTTATTATAGAATGGCCCCAATTTCATTTTTCGAATTGAATAAGTAACTCCAAGAAAATATTTACAAGAGATTAATATGACCTAGTGCATCACCTTGGTGTTCACTTGTTCTTTTTTATAAGATAAAAGATGGATCAATGAGACTCTACAAGGATTATCAAGAACTTAACAAGATCAATATCAAGAAAAAATGTACTCTCCCCAATTTTGATGAATTATTCATCCAACTATGTGGATCTCAATACTTTTCCAAGATTTACATTCTCTCCACATATCATCAATTAAGGGTAAATAAGGACGATATACCCATGATGACATTTCATATAAGGTATGAATAGTATGAGTTTATAGTGATGAATTTTTTTATTACTAATGAAACTTTTATTTTCATGGATTTAATGAATTGAGTCTTTAGAGGTTATCTAGATCAGGTTTGATAGTCATTATAGATGATATTATTTTATATTCAAAGTGTTGTTGAGAACTTGAAGACCACTTGAAGAATATACTTAAGACTCTGATAAAGGATAAACTGTATGAAAAATTTACCATGTGTGAATTTTGGATTAAAAAAGATTCTTTTTTAGGTCACATAATCTCAAGAGAGGGGAAATCTATAGATCCATAAAAGATGGAAGATATTTAACGTCGGCATAGACCAACAACATTAACTAAGATACAATCATTTCTTTCATTGGTAGGATATTATCGATATTTTATGATTTATGTTTCACGATTATCCAATACACTCACAATGTTTACTCATAATGCAGTATGTTCATATGAGCGGATGAATGTGAAGATAAGTTTAAAGTGATGAAAATAAGGATAGTCGGTGCACCTGTTCTCACACTACCCTATAGAGGAGAGAGGTTTTTGATCTATAGGTATGCAAACAAGAAGGGGCTATGATGTGTTCTGATGAAAAATCATATGGTGATAGATTATTCCTCATGAAAATTGAAAATCCCTTGGTAAAAATACCCAAATCATGATTCGGATTTATCTTCGATAATATTTTCATGAAAAATATGGAGGCATTATCATTATGGAGAATGATGTGATACATATACTAATCATAAAATTTTAAAGTACATTTTCACTCAAAACGAGCTAAATATGTGCAAAATAAAATGGTTGGAATTGATTAAATATTATGATATCTCAACACATTACCACCCTATGAAAGTGAGGAAGGTGGTAGATGCTTTTGGTTGAATGTACCATTCCATCCTGTCTATGATGCGAATCACAAACAATTAAATATTTACAAATTTCAAATGATGGATCTAGAAATTTTAAATGGAGGAAAATACCATATATTTCAGAATAATTTTCAACCGTCTATACAAGTGAAGATTAATAAGGATAAGAAGGAATATGCGGAGTTACAAAAGAAGGTGATAATTTTCTTGAGTTAAAATTTTATTGTGATTGAATAATAATTTTTTGGAACTAAGTTTTTATTCTTACCTTACCAAAATTGAAGAAGGATCTATTGGATGATGTTTGTAGTTCATTGTTATCTATTCATCCTAGATGTGAAAAGTTTTATAGAGACATAAATATATTATTCATTGTGGGATGGAATAAAGATAGATATACCATAATATGTTTCTCAGTTCTTGGGTTATCATCAAGTAAAGTCTGAGAGACAGAATTATAAGTGGATGTTACAACCATTACCCATACAAAAATCGAAATGTAAAAACATCACCATATAATTTTTCTTCATACTTCCTAAAACATATAAAGTCTATAATGCTATATGGGTTATAGTTGATCGCCTTAAGAAGTAGACATACTTCATTTCAATTAGATATGTTTTTCCTCTTGATCAAAATTCTTGGATATGTATAAATGAAGTGGTAATATTTCACAGAATATGACTTTCTATTATATCTGATCTGGATATAATTTTTACCTCAAATTTCTATAGAACTCTATAGCATGCACTGTATACAGAGTGAACTTTCATCACTAATTTTTATCCTTAGATAGATGATCAGTTTGGGAGGATAATCCAAACTCTAAAAATAATTTTGAGGTTTTTCCCCACTTATTTCAAAGGTGGTTGGGATAAACACCAATGTTAGGAAGAGTTTTCTTTAAAATAATAGATATTCGCTCCAGTATTCAGATGATTCCTCCCTCTATGGTAATAATTTCATATCTCCAACATACTAGGATGATGTTGGTGAAATAATTATTTTGGAAGCTGATCTTATTGAGGAAGTAGTAAATAATTTTAGATCTATTCAAAAGAACATAAGAGCATCTCAGAGTTGACAAAAAAGTTATGCGAATAATCGAGGAAAAGGTATAGAGTTCGATGTTGGTGAAATGTTATTTCTACGAATATCTCCCTAAAAAAGAGTATTGATATTATAAAATAATGGAAATGATCCCTAGGTATGTTGGTTATTTTGAAATTCATGATTTTGTTGGGAAGGTATCTTATATATTGGCACTTCCACCGAATATCTCTCAAGTTCATGATGTGATACATGTATCTCTAATGAGAAAGTAAATACCTAATACTTCACTTTTACTAAACATAATATAAATTCTAGTGGAGAAATATATTTCTTATGAAGAAAAACCGAATGTGTTTCTGGATTATAATGAAAAAGTTCTACGAAATATGACCACTCGCTTGGTCAATATTTTATGGTGGAACCACCAATTTTGGGAAACTACATGGAAATGTGAGGATGTGATGAGGAAGTGGTATCCTTGTCTACTTGAATACAAGTGATTTTTTAGGTAAATTTCATTTAAGTGTGTTATAATGTAACACTCTAATATTTTGATAAATGTATCTTTTAAAATAATTTTAGTTCGTCAATAGATTACATTTCATGCAACCGTGAGTTTAAATAAAACTCCGAGATGCTATTATAATAATATAACCATTATAAAAGTCGTTAAATTATTGATTTTGAATAATATTATCTGACGTAAGAAACGAGGTTTTTATAAAAATATAAGACGAATTGATTCATTACCAACTAATTATAAATGAATATATATATCAAATGATTATAAATAAATAGAGTTTTATTATTATCCTAAAGTAATTTTTCCTTAATAAATTAGATAAATATAAATAATAGAATTATATTAATGACATATATATGTCATATAATCAATAATTTTTTTATATTCATTTGATAGTTTTTATATGCATAACATAAAAAAATCACATGTCAATGCATAAAAACCTATAATTTTCAAAAGTGCAGTTTTGCCGTATTTTAATGGTGAACCCATTTTTGATCAAACATTTCACAATTTTTTAATTTTTATATGAGAATATAAACTTATTCTTTAAAATAAGGATATAAAAAGTTACATTGGGTGAATATTTAGAATTTTTATGATATGTTTCATGTTTTGATGTATAGTAATACAATATTTCATTTTAACTGAAAACAACATTTTCATCTAAATAATTTCTAGTTTTAAATTATATTTTTAAATTATTTAAAAGTATAATTAGATAAAAAAAATTAATTTAATTCAATTTAGGTCATTTGAATCAATTTCAAAATGAATTGTGATATAAAAACATTTCAATCTATTGAACGTTTTAACTTTTAAAATAGGTATTCTCATTATGTCAATAAGATTAAATTTAAATTAAGTGATTAGACCTATGTGGTGTGAATTTTTAAAAATGGGTTACATATTTTTAATTACTAGGTCAAAATTATTATTATTATTATTATTTTTTGGCATTATAAATAGTAACTTTAGTAATTTTTATTAACATGGTAAAAGGTAAATCTAGTAATTGAGGGTTAAAATTATATTATAAATATTATAAAATTACCATAAAACTTGTCCCAGTTTTATTGGATGATATTTTTTCTGATAAAATAATCCGTATTCATAAATTATATCCTTTTTAATCCACTTTCATGAGAGTATGGGATTTATTATATTTTATTTATAGAAAAGTCAAAGACATCATACTCATATTTTTAAAAAATATTTAATTTTTAATTATTAGTTATACAGTAGATAAATTAGAATATAAATATTATTATGAATTCTAGAATATCTATATTCATCATAGTATTTTATTTTTTATTTTTTCAAAATAAATACGTATATTAAATTATTAACAAACACTAATATTGTAATTATTTTATTCATGGAAATATCAAATAAAAGTTATTAGAAATATTAAAATAATTTAATTTTTGATCATTATTATGATAAATAAATTTTAGAGATTAAATATACCTCTTATTTATATAATAAAAAATATTTTTTGAAGGTAAAATGATTTCATGATATTTTTAAAAATCCAAGAAATGAATAGTGTCAAAATTGAAATTAAAGATATTTTTTGAAATCTATGTTTTAATAAATTATTTTAAAATCATAAACTACATTTTAAAAGATAGAATAATTATAATATGGTATATTATGTTATAAATTTATCATTTAATATCTTATGTAAACCACATAAGTAATAATTTCATCATTTTAATGTTGAAAAATTTGTTACATTAGTTAAAATTAAAAAATGTTAACTAAGGGTTAATCAAAATGATATTATTTAAAAATATATATATATAATAAATTGTCAAAAATAGATTGGCTGATGATATTACAACATTAAATCATCTCATATTCAAATTAATTGTCTTTTTAGGTACTTTTATTTTGATTTAATATTTTATAAATTAATATATTTAGAAACATCAAAAGTGCCACTCACTTCAATTATAAAAGGGAACCTCTTAACTCACGTATTCAAATCACATTGAGCCTTCAATATCAACCATAAACTGACCATTTCCATTATCAACTTACCTAGTCACATTCTAGAGGTTCTGGTCTTCTCAAAACACTAACTCTAGTGTCTCTATGATGATATCTAGAGAGTGCTCGCCGCAGAAGAGGTAATCTTCTTCACTAACTCTTTCATGATTATTTCTTCTTATACATAATCTTCATGTGTTGTTACCATTATAAAGTAATAAATCTAGTATCAAATATATTATTATATTTTATTATGATTATGGAACAACCAAATTCAATATTTTATCCATCCTTTAAAAAATGAAAGTATCACGTGTGTGTACGTACGACTTACATCTCCACACTATGATATAATCTATTTTTCAATACAAATTTACCTATTTTATGTAATGAGTTAAATAATATATATAAATATTTATATAAATTTTATAATTATAAAATTTTATTTATTCTAAAAAAATTTATACACCATTCAATTTATTCCATTTCACAATTAATTGAAAAATATTATCGCTTGTGGGTACGTGCGACCTACCATCTCCATAACGCGATATAATTCATTATCCATTATCAACATTAAAGAATGATTATATAAATATTTATATTTAATAAGTATTTTATATTTTAAATTAATATAATACTAAAAATTACATAATTATATATTATGTGCATGAACGCAGACTTATATGAAAAAACAAGAATCAGAAAATGACGTCAATAACACCCGAATAAAGAGTAAAAATGAAATGTTATTACAAAATGTGTGATTAGATAATCGTATATGATAACATAAATATAAAAATGGTTCCACAATAATTTTCTAACATTATTTAATTTATTATATAGGTGTTTTTAATACATGCAATGGAAATAATACCTAAGGTAAGGGTTAGTTTCACAATCTCATTATTATCTGAGATTTTTTATATGTACGTATTTACTGGGGTATACTTATATTCCATGTCCATGACTATTAAAACATTTTTCCAAAATAATTTTTCTATTATTATATAATTTTTAAATACATTTTTACTCATGATCACTTTTTACTAAATCATTTGAGATGAATCTTTTTGAAATTTTTTGAATGATGTACTTTGTGGATTTTCCAAGAAATACATGACATGAATGATTTTTAACATATAAAACATTAATATAATTTTTTTCTTTTATGAATCATCTAGGCCCTAAAGATTCCCTTTCATTTTTACAAGTTTATTTTCAAAGAAATTTTTTTAATTAAAATTTTGTTTCATTATAAGAAAAAAAATGTATTCAAAGTATAAAGGATATTTTACTCAAGTATTATTTTCATTTTACATATCAAAAATATTTTTTATATAAGATAACATTCATTGATGTTACTTATATTTTAATGGGTATATTTTTCAAGGATACCATCCCTATTGTTCAAATGGTTAATTTATGTTTATGATGGGCTCATAAAAATGAAATCTGTTACTTTTCCATGGTTTATGTTATGATTTAATGATGTTTATGAAACACATTTCATTTCATGAGTTTTGATATGATGAATGATTTATTTTATTATAGAAAATTTATGTATGGTTATCATTATGTGACAGGTGGGACCAATATCACCCTCCAATGTGTTAGGAAATTATTTATATCACATGAGATAAATAGGGTTGGAACGAGAAATGATATAAGTTCAGTAATACATAGTTGGAACATGAAACGATCTCAGTTAAGTAATATAGTGCTGGAACAGGGAGTGAACCCATTTTAGTAAAGGACTTCTCCCACTTTGATGCTCTTTGAAATGATACATGACTAATATGGAAATAATATTCTATGCTTAAGTGTTTGCAAAAAATTACATGTCTTATGTTATGATCTATAGGAATATTTTCTTTAGTGATCTCTCAGGATTTATCACATGAAATTATATCATTATCTTCGATATATAGAATTATATTTTCAAATGTTATTTTATGTTATTATGTCATATCATGAACCAAGATGGGATATCATTCGAACTGGCGCTCGACCCAGTCTGTGGCAAGGCCTAAACGGATTAGGAATGCTCTTTGGGGCTTGTTCAAACCGGGTTGGACATCGGTTCGGATGACCTCCCCACTTTGATCGTGACAAAATGGTATCAGATAAGGTTATTCTGTTTTGGGTCAACTTCCATGGGAATATGTTTGGGTAGACTAGAGAGAGGATTTTTGTTCCTTGATGTTCTGTTTACAAGTAATTTTTCTACCCAGCACACCTCGTGACGAGACTCAAGTTACTAGGGGAAGTAAGGTTTGGTTTGGTTCATTTGGTCCTTGTGGATACCCTTTGTTTGGGAAATGTAACGGGGGTTGTGCCAATGGTCTCAGTGAGCTTGAAGGTCCTGTAAATCCATGTAGATCTATAGACATGGTCCTAGGATACTCTCTATTATGGTGGTATGAATCGTGTATGGTCTCCATCCATATGTCCATGTCACACATCAGTGCTAGATTCCTATTGAGTGGTGTCTTCTGTCTCTTTGGGTTCTGAAAATTATTTTTAAATCAATGTTTTATAATTGTGAAAAATTGGTTTTTAACGTGGGAATGTTTTTATTTTAAGATGGTGGAAAATGAATTTGTAGAACTTTTTTTGGAGAAATAATTGACAAGGGGTATTTTTATAAATAATTATTGTGTAAAAGGGATGATTTTTTTGGAATTGATGTGTAGACATTGAAATAAGATTTAATTGAATGATTTTTTTCTAACAATGTTTTGTGATATTTAAAATGGGCTTCCAGTTTTGTGGAACGTGGGTTTGAAAATAGGATTCGTAGGATTTAAATTAGATGTGTGGCATTGGTGTTTTATTTTGTAAAGTGGGAAAAGATTTTTTTGATATTTTTTACTTTCACAGGTGACCGCGATCATGGGTTACGTGAAGAATGTGGATGAGTGTCTAATTTGGAAGGTGTGGTGCTTGTATGAGACCCGATGGGGTACTATTTTTGAATGTGAAACTCACCAATCTTGTTTTATTTTTAATTTTTTTTTTCAAAAAATATGGGGTTTATTATAATACATAGTTGGGTGGTGTGTCTCTTTATGATTTCAGATTGTTTCTTACAATGTGTTTTGATCTTGAGAACTCTTCATTCAGAGGAGATGTTTCACGTTTCATTTTTTTGGTGAGTCAGTTGAGATAATGGATACTGGGTTGTTTTGGAAAAATGTTGTAGGATATATTTGAGTGGCCCCGCCCCTTTGTGTGCTTGGTGTTTTTTGTTGTGTGTTTTGTCTAATGGACCGGTTGGATTATGTCCCTGGTGTTCCTATATTGGATAGTGTATTCCCCTATAAAGAATTAATGCTCGTTTGATGTTCATCCACGAGTGATCCCCATTGGTAGAGACTCTTATTGATAAATATGTGGACTTTATTCTTGATCATAAATAATTTAATCCACCTCTTATTATTCAGTTAAGTTGATCCTCCCACAATGGTAGTGGGAATGATGGAGGAGTTGAAAGAAGCTTTAGTTTACTCGAGTTGTTTAAGTTGTCAATGGTGAGATTTGATGCCGGAAATCCTAAATGTCCTATCTAGAAGCGGTGAAGTGAATTCAAGTGAGGGAAGTGTAATGTGATATAGATTTGTTAGTGCTGGACACTACCTTAAAATTCCATTTGATATTTTGTTTGTTTTTTTGATGAAAAGGATCATGCTAGGCCAAAAGTGTGGCGAATTTGGTTATAAGAGGCCATTATATCTTCTTATAGAAATAATGTGCTACTCAGGACCCAGTTTAGAGTCCAACTCCTTGTAAGGATTCACTCTAGTAATGGTCATGTTTAGTGACATATTATAGTGGTGTGTTCTCTTTTTGATGAAAAGGTGGGTTTTTTAGAACGATTAAAGGGTGATTATTTTAACAAAATTGTGTACTTTCAGATAATTCCAAATTTCTAAGTCTTAGATTGAAGTTTCTTTCAGGTGTCATTTTTTTCATTGGTTCTAGTTTAAGATGAAAGTAATGGTGAGTGTTCATTGTCCAAGACCTTATCTCTATAAAGTTCCATGTTGAAGTAATGTGGGTCTCGGGGTGTGTTTTTTTATTGTTGTTGTCTGGATCATGGCGTGTTGCTTGTGGAACCAATATGAGAAGATCTATTTGGGGTTATTTAATTATTAAATTCTAGGTATGAGGTTCTTCTATCAATAGAGCTCCACCCATAGGTCCCAGAGTAAAGTCGGCACATAGTCAGGAACCCCTTGATATGTAAAGGGCCTTAGTCTGAAGCTTGTCCTCACTGTGGGAAACAATCATGTTTAATCCCTATCTTGTTATGTCAATTCGAATGATTTTGTTCGGTGAAAGGAGCCGTGAGAACCTCATTTCCACGTTGTGAACCACATGGGTGGTAGAGTTCATCTTTCATTATAAAGAGATGTGACCGTTCTATTTCCATAAACCCCCAATGGTTATGTCTCCATGAATGCGAGTCTCTATTTGATGGCCCTCATATGGTTAGTTTCATGAATTGATCCCCATTTTAGTTTGGACTCATATGAGGATACACCTTGTGAGGGTAGTGAATAGTGTGGTGTTTCCTGTTTGGTTTAGATTTCTTTCCATCAAACCCCTTGTGGTGGGGGATTGGATTGAGATGGGTTTCTCACATCATTTGATGTGGGTTGTCCTTATTATGGGGATACCCACTGCGGGACTCACTGAAATTCCTCTGGAAGGAATGGATGTCAGTCTGCTCTTTATGTTAGAGAGTCCATTCGGGCCTCCATATGAATGTAATTTGGTATATTTCCCAGTGTTTTTTTGGTGGTAGGAAGTCTTATTCGGTTATATCTATCCCCAATATCCTATCTTGAGTAAATGTTGCGGTCGAAGTGTGCCCAATAGTTTTGTCTAGGGATGTGGTTTGATTTTTTTCCCATTTTAGGTGACTTTCATTAGTTTTTTTTGTTAATGTCTAGGGGTTTTTACCATGATTTTGAGTTGTACTTCATGGAAATTCATTCATTTTTGATTGATCAACTATGTGTGTTTCAACAATTGGGGAGGGTGACTTGTAGTGGAGAGTCTGTTATGGCCTCTCGGGCTAGATATGTAGTCTTGTTCTTCTATTTGTTGTGTTCTTGTCTTCTTTTCATTTTTAGTTCATTATGGTTATCCTTGAGTTGTATAAGAGTATAAATTTATGATTTCTAATACAAAATTGATGCATATTTCCAAGGGATGAAATAATTATTGTGTAGATAATTGTCACACCTGGGTTTTCGGATTTTCCTTTGTTACATTTTTGGTCAGGTTCCTGGTAATTTTTCTTGAGAACTGGGTGTGATGGGTTGGAATATTGAAATATTTTATTTTTTTATCCTTAGCCTAGTTCTTTCCATTTCGTTATCCCATGGATTTTCAAGGAAAAAGTTAAAAAATGGGTGCAAAGACCCTGGCGCATGGTTGGCACAGAGTTAGTAGAAACCATATTCCCTATCTAGGTAATCGTGTAGTGGATCAGGGTCACAACAAGAAGAGATTTCATAGCTTTAAAATATTAATTAAGACCATGTGGTTTTCCCATATAGTATATGTCTCCCTCATTAGAGATTGTCGCAGGGTCTCTGTGAGGTTTGACAAACTATATAGACTAACCATGAAGTTATGCCAGCTCATTAAAAAAATTTACCTTCTTTTCACTCCCTTTTATTAACCCAATTGACCCTATTTATCAACTATGTTGGTCCTCCGTGCATGAGGATCACCTCCCTCCATCATCTCTCCTCCCTACGATCCAATATTTTGGAATTTTTTTTGTGATTATTATTCAAGATAACTCTATATAAGTGACATATCTCATGTTTTCCCTCTCTATTCTAGGGTTTCCTGTTTATTCCGTTGTGATTTTTATTTTCTAGTAGATAGGGTTTCTATTTAATGTATTATTAGTGAATATTAGGTTTTAATATTTTTTTTCTTGGTTCGATATTGCCCTTTTAGGGTCTCATGGTTGTGTGGATGGGGTTTCACATCATTTTCATGAAGCATCTTATGTCAATGTTGGTTGTTTCATGATTTATCATTTTTAGATGTTTATAATACGCATGTGTTTGTATTTCTTATGATTATATAAATTAATTATGTAGTGAGTAGTATGATTTGAAATTCTATGGCACATTTATGGGGTGAAAATGGATATTTGAAGGGAGAATGTTAATATTTTTTGTGTTTTCCATTGTTATGTTTCTTGAAAGGGGCTTGTGCCTAGTATGGAAGGTTTCAAATGTGTTTCTCAAGGAACCCGAGGTTTGAATGAATTTAATGTAATGTTTTTCAATTGAAATTGGTTCTTATGGAAAAATGGATTCTTTGTCGTGTGCTTTAATTAACTTTTAATTTGTTAAAAATTAAAAAGTATGTTCTTAATGTGACATTGGTTGATGTGTTGTTTTGAAAAGTGAATTGGCCTATGAATTTAGTTGATTTATTGTATTCCTTTCCTATGTTTTTAAAAAGGAGAATTTATGAATTAGGTTGTTGATGGTAAATAAATATAAATTGGGTTTTAATGTGAATAATATAGAAAATGGATTGCTTAATGGGAAATGGTGATTTATCGATGTTTTTATAATGATTGGTATATTTGCGTGACTGTGGTGGTATATCTGATAGATGAACTTGGAATTGAGAATAAAGGGGATATCTAGGTATCTAGGTGGGAGGAATAGAACTAGTATACTATACGTCATGGAAGTGGTTTGTCCAGAATTAATATGATAGGATTAATGAATACAAATCTAACTAAACAATGTTGATAATGGATTGCCATTGGAATATTGGATGTTTCTCCACTCTAGTGTCTCATAAAGGAGGAAGTTGACGGTTGTGGTTATTATACAACCTTTAACCGAGGTATGAGGTTTTAGGGTCCAACATGAGCTAGATTACCCAGAGGGTTTAACCCACAATTCTTACATGAGACATGTGTGATAGGGTACCATCCTCTAGCATACATCAGATCTTGAGGGTCTTTTTTATTTATATTAGGTTTATTTTAATAAATGTTTTTTGATGAAATGGATTCCTTTGAAAGTTATTTCATAAATATTTGTTCTTATTAAATTTTTTTCATAAAATATAATTCAAATAATTTTATATTAATGAGAATTTTAATTTATCTGTTAATGTTATAGCATAGAATCTTTTTCAATTGGTGGAATTCTACTAGGAATTGGCTCAAACCCTACATACACCTTTGGGTGTATGTAGACCTTATTGTGTGTTTCAATTCATTAAAGTCTTGGTGTATCAGGATCATAGTTTGGGTTTATAGTACACTCTCCCATGGATCTTGATGGTGGTGGCACGAGGAGGCTACTCTAATTGTCACCTGGTGATTTGGTTTGGAGTTTTAGTTTCCTTTTTTGTTGTTTTCCATTATGGTTATTTTCCATAATAGTAAAAATTCAATATGGAAACTTGTTATTCCATGATCGGTAGTGCTTTGTAGTTTTGGTTTATTTATTATTGTGGATTGGTATGTTTATGTAATCGGGTGAAATCATTCCCAGGATTTATTGATGATACTTTGGAACTTTAATCCTGTCCATGGGGATCGAAAATGGCATTTAGGCATTGCCACATAGTGGGTAAGATGATGGTTTGGATGTCATCCTAACATGGTTTCTGACATGTCTTATGATTATGATATGATTAATATCTCCCATACTGACCATATGAGATCACCGTTTATTATGATTATCTTTTCCAGTATGTGAAGAACTGTATTGAGTAAGATGATTCAAAAGGGGTTCTAGATATGAAGGAATAAGTGGAAGATGATGTACTTGTTTTACGAACCATTAGTTTATGTTTCCCAGTTTCCAAAGATAATAAACCAATATTGTCCTATCATGGTTTTTATGTTGTGTATTGAATACTATTCTACATATAAGTAATATATATGTATGAATTTTTTTAATTATAGGGAATGTGGGGTCTGTGATGATAATCATGATTTTATATTGTAAAATCACATAACCAAAATTTGAATTCAATGTTATCACACATAGTCCCTAGATTTTTTGATAATATTTTTCATGTTCCTCTTCCCAAAAATCAAAATTAATTTTATTTATGAATGTCCTATTGGATAGGCCCCCAAAATTTTCACCCTTTTCCACATGAGCCAGAACATATTCATTTTTAATCATTATGATTTTTAAAAGTATACACAAGGTGATGAATCCTCCACTTTTCCACTAATGACATCAATTTAAATTTAAAAGTTATCTAAAACACAATGGGAGAATCTATGAAAATCATATGGTGCTATTATAACATCTTATCCACATCAACACTTCTGATTCCTTGATTCTTATTGAATAAATTACCATGGTCTCAATGGTTATTTTAATTTAGGAATTTCATTAATCAGATATCACCCATTTTTTTTATTTTCATTCAGCACAAAACAACATTGTTGATCAATAAAAAATTATTCCTCTACCAACTAATTCCAAAAAATGATTTTAAAAGAATTATGAACTAAATAAAAAAACTATGATGAATATTAAAATGTTTTGGGTTTTCTAAGAAAAAACTATGTAATCCTGGTGGTTAATAAGTCTTCATTGTGTTCATGATAGTGTAAACATTATATGATAACACATAGATTCTGTTTTTACTCCACATAATATATAATGATATTTTTATCATTATGGAAAATAATATTAACTATTTTTGAAAATTTTATTAATTTAATAAATTTTAAATAATTGGTCTCTACCAGATTAGTTCTGGCCCTCACTAGGATTTTTTGTGAAACCATCTATAAAAAATTAAGCAAAATTCTAGTAGAACATGGTTTAGAATCAATTATTGAGATTATAAATATCATAAGTGGGAGGAATTACATGCTACATAACTTATATGAAGACATCAAAATAAAATAAAAGACACTAAATCATGATTAATAAGGAATCCATGATCGATAGATATCATAAACAATATATAAAGAATGAATGTCATAAAAAATATCCCAAATGAAAGATATATACAATTATATAAAACAATTATTATTTCCCAATAATTCAATAAAATAAAAATATTTTATATACCTCAGTATTAAAAAAAATTCAAAAGCATCAAGAATTAGTTATCTATTTTGGCCACTGGATAGACAGTACCCTACATCTTTATAAACATGTTATTATATGAAAATAGGTAAAATTATTGGTATGTATATCGATATATTTAGTATTTCATCCCTAGGTATTACTAACTAAGTTGATCTATTTTAAGAATAACAAAAAATATAGTAAAATCGTAGTATATATTATCTTACACATATACCAAACCTCTAACTAATAAAATAGATAAATAGTATATAATTAATAATATCATTCTCCACATTATAAGATATTACAAATGAATATAGACTATTACAAAAACATGTAAATCCTGATCAAATTGTCTGAAAATTTTAATTTTTTTTTCTGAATCCCACCACAAGAATTAATCACAAAAAATATTATACATAGTACAGAATACACAACTAAAATATTAAATATCACATGTAAACCAATTTTCTCTAGATGGTTCTTTGTATTCCCCTAATTTCTAATATCTTATAACCACCCCACTATTACAATCATTCCAAATCTAGTTATTGTGCATGAAATTAATCAATATATGACCCATAATAAAATGATATTTAGTTTTTTTGTGTTAATTAAAATCATTTATAAGTTAGGCTAATATGTGGGGGTGAAGGATTGTTGACTAAGTTGGTTATTCAATTTCCATAGGTGAAAATAATGATGGTTCCTACCTGATAATTCTACATTTGGTTACTAGTTATCTAGTGAATGTAAATCCCATCATTGAAGTATCATCAAAGATTAAATAATAAATATATCTCACACTTATCCTCATGACTAAACAAAAAACTAGGTTTACTAGTTAGCATGACTATCCAATCATCTATACATATGAGTCCACATGACTATCAACTAAACTATGTTATCTAGTACTTGTGTCTATCAGTAATATAGGATAAGTAACCCACATATATATCTAAGGAGTGTGTTATTTAGTCCACACAACTATAAATATCAATATCACCTCCCAACTTGCCACTTTGGGATGATCATGTTATTCATGTTTGTAATCATTATATAGTGCCCTACTAAAGAATATACATTTATATAGAACAATAACAAATCCATTGTCATATGTATTCCATATAATCATTATATCAAAATCCTTTTAAAAAAACTCTTTATATAATCCTTTTTTTTTCAAACGAGTAAATTTATAACAATTTTATATAATTTCATCCACATTCATTTATCCTGTCACAAATTTATAGTGAATCATAAGCTTCCCCCCATAATGAATGGGGTTATTATTTTTTATATAACACTCTTATAATATTGATTTAGAATGAAAATGAATATTTTGATACCGCATTTTAATATAATTTCTGGTCACTAAGCCCATATCAATTATAATATATCAAAATCTCTCAGTATCAACATGTATAGGTTGAACTCTTCACTATATAAAGCTCAATTCGTATCCTTGAGAAGATCACATTTCTATTACAGGGAGAATAAAATCATTTCACTATTAATTATTCATTTAATTATTACTAATTATTATAATTATTGTATAATCATTTTTGGATTCAAAACACCATAAATGGACTTATAAATTCTAAAAACGAGAAATATCATCATTAATTTATCTCAAAATGTTGATTCACTTATTATTACAGATCATTATAACTTCATCAATGATCAAAAGTTAAATTTAATGCTTATCGTCTATCACTATCATCATAGTAACCACTACCCCATCCATAAGCACAATACTGTGTGAACTATCATTTAGAATTCCAATTATCTTAAGATATTTGAATCAATAAATGATGGTTACCATTATAATGTACTCATGGGAATAGGAAGAAATATTTCATTCACAAACATTGCGAGCTACGTCTCTGAAAATTTAAGTTTCCATTTCCCTTAATATTGAAATAAAACCCTTGTATTCCATCAATTGGACATGAAATTATCAACACTGGGATCTATGTGGATAATTTAGTGATAAAGACTATTCACATATTAGGATTGGTGAATTCTAAAAAATAAATACTTTATCTCAATTTAAAATATATATGTCAAAATAATAATTTTAATTATAATAAAAAATATTATTGTTTAGTTATTGTTGTTTTTGAGACTTAAAATAATAATTTTAACATATTTTAATATCATATGTTAATATAATTACCACAATATATATATATATATAATATTATTGGATAATTTTATTTATGAATAAAAATTTATGAGAGAAGGGAAGTAGGGAATCCTATATGAGTCAAGGACCAATCATACAACATCCAACCACTTACACCATTCTATCACTTATCGATGTTCCTCCCACACTGATTAAATATCATCTCTTGGGGGGGGGGGTTATGGGGTTTCCAAAAAACTATTACAATCGAGTGTTGGTTTTTAATATTTTAAATTTTTTATGAAATGTATTGAAACCCTCATTTCCTTTAGGTAATCCGAAATACATTGAATGTCATTTAATCCCTCAACACTATCAGTTTTTAGATAAATAATACTTTTATTTTTAACAAGAACGCAGTTTCTAACGGCACCTGATTCCGAGGCCCGGTGTGCCCAGAATCATTTTCCGAAGTTTAGCTCGGGTATGTTCAGTGAACGAACGAGCGGGTTTTTATAACTTTTGAACCGGTGCTCGGAATCCAATTCTGAGGGCACCAATGGAATCACAACGCCGATAATTGCTTAGAAACACCTTTTCCAGAGTTGCGTTTGCTCGGGTATGGTTTTTAATTTTTGGTGTTAAGTTAAGAAATAAAATAAAAGTGGTGCAACCAATTTTTATTTTATTTTGATTAACTTAAGTTAGGTGGATGATGTGGGACCCAAAATATCCTACCCACTTGGTAGGATATTTGTGAGGTGGGGCTCACACGAGCCCCACCGTTTCTTTTCTTCTAAGTAACTCACCCGCACCCCCCCTTTTTAATAATGTCAACTCATGCGTTTATTCTGGTTAATAAACACATCATTAATTGGGCGGTTTTAAACTCATCAATTAATTGTTCATTTCGTTTATTTTTTAATTTCAAAGGTTGGATTGTGCATTAATAAAATAAGACTACCCTAATTTTATTTCTGTTGGAACTTGTTGCGTGGAGAGGATTTGGAGAAAAGTCTTCTCCTTCGACGAAGAACGCGAAAAAGCGAAGAATGCACCGATCTCCGACGAAGAATGCCAAATCCTCGGAGATCGACTACGCGATGTCGTGTACCATGACGTCAACGACGCTTCTTCTGCGATGCTCCTTCCGCGATGCGACGATCCCCCTTCCGCGACGCCTTCTTCCGCGACGTGATTTTCCGCGACGAACCCTCGCTCGACGACGCTTGAGGTAGGGGTTTGATTCAATTAAATCTTTGTGATTTATACCCGCGACATATGTTTAAAATTTGTCGGAAACCTTTTTAAACCACTAACGTTGTGGGTGCGGACCAACGAACAAGTCCGAACCCACCGTACCTTCGTTCTTGGTGTTCGGATCGGCGGGCGACGATGAAGTAGGCCGCACGGGCGTTGTGAGGTCTTCGCAGTGAATAACTGGTCCCGGGAGGGCCGTTGGCGAAGATGGCAGGCAATTATGACCACCGGAGCTCGTCCGGTGGTCCGCAGAGCAACCCACCGGTGTGCCTCGCCGGCACGGCAGCACCGGTGGCAGGAGGCGGTGGCCGGCACAGGCCGGCTGCCAGAAGACGGCGGCGCCCGGCGCGCAGCCGGGAAGAGCCGTCGCGGCTAAAGCCGCGGCGGCAGGCCGCTAGTCCCGTGACCGCGCGGGACCGGAGCAGGCGGGACACGGCAACCGTCCACGTCCGTTGGCAAGGCGCGGCCACCACGCGGGGCTGCGGTTTCGTCCAGGGGGCGGTCCCCCTTTGCGCGGCCGCTTGGCCAGCGCCAGCGCGCCGGGCCGAGCCGCTCGGCCGGACCGCCAGGCCAGGCCGCGCCCATGCCGGGCCGGGCCGCGCCAGCTGGGCTGGGCCGCGCCTAAGCGGGCCGGACCTGGACCTGGTTCAGGCCGACCCTGGGGGTATCGGGCCAGATCGGACCAGGCCTGAACCCCCTAATACCGAACTTTTTCGGTCTGTTGCCCATAACTTGGGCTGCGGACCTCCGATCGATGCACCGTCAGCTGCGATGCGATCCTTGGATCGAGGCGGTCGTTTCGGTATATTACACTTAAGGTTTCGAAGTACTTTTGGTTCGGCCGGGTTGGTTCGTACACGAAACCAACCGGGCCCTCGGAGCGGAAACACTTATATCTTGAGCTTCGGACGTCCGATTGACGTGTCGTCGACTTTGTTTGATTTCTCTTGAGGAGACGGAACTTTTGGCATACTTCGCCCAAGGTTTGGACGCATATGGAGTATGGACGAGTTGGATTGTACCCAAAATCCAACCGGGCCCTTGGAACAGAAAAGCTGATATCTTTCAGACCGGATGTCTATTTGACAAACTGTCAGCGGCGTTGGTGATCATGTTGAGAAACGGTCACTTTGAGTATACCCTATGAGAGTTCGGGGTATAGTTGAGATACGGCCCGGGCCCCTGGGATGAAAAGGCTAATAACTCACAGACTGGGCGTCCGATTGACGCGCCGTCTGTTGCGTTGAGACCCCTATGACGAGGCGGTGCCTTGAGATACTTCTTCGTGGAACTTTATGATACTTGGAGTATCGACCAGTAGCTCGTGGAGCGGACCCTCCCGGTGACGAGCTAGCAGAGTGCAGAGACCTAGTAGCTGGCTGAGACTTGAAGACTGCTGATTCATCGACTTGGTGTGTTTCAGATAGCCTAGTGGGGAGCGCTTGGTTGTAGCGGCAGACCCACGGTGGAGGAGAGATTGTTAGTAGCAGCAGACCCGCGGTACTCAACAGGAGTACCTCTGGAGGCTATGAGGGGGGGGGGGGGGGTGGGGTGGCGCTTGGTTGTAGCGGCAGACCCATGGCGGAGGAGCGCTTGGTTGTAGCGGTAGACCCGCGGTACTCAACCGAAGGAGTACCTCTGAAGCCTATGAGGGGGAGCGCTTGGTTGTAGCGGCAGACCCATGGTGGGAAGCGCTTAGTTGTAGCAGTAGGCCTACAGTACTCAACAGGGGGAGTACTACAGTAGTCCAAGGAGTTCGGCGCGCTTGGTTGTAGCGGCAGGCCCTCTGAACTGGATAGAGGAGGAGTTCGGCGCGCTTGGTTGTAGCGGCAGGCCCTCTAAACTCGATAGAGGAGGAGTTCAGCGCACTTGGTTGTAGCGGCAGGACCACTATACTCGATGGAGGAGGAGTTCTCCAGCAGCCGTGGTTTTGACGTCATGATTTAAATCCTGGTTGAGCTGAGTCTATGATATTTGTGTTTCCTCATGATTGAGATGGGTTACTTGATAACTTAGGTATAAGTATGAGCTTATACCTAAGTAGAGGTTATCTGTTGAGATCTTATTTGTGGTTATCCTTGTTGGTTTTAGTGAGACCTTGAGGGTATCGGGGTCCCTCCTGAGTATCGTATATTCTCCCCGGCACGGGCTATTCCCGCACCTCATTGTGTTGGTTGCAGGCGACGAGCATCGCTGGGAGAGGCCGAGTGTTCGAGGACTGGACGGTACCCGGAGGTGGACCACGCGACGAGTCAGTACCCGGAGGTGGAACACACGACTAGTCAGTATCTGGAGGTGGACTTCACGGCAAGATGACACACAGAGGAGGTTGATGGGCGAGAGTGTTGTGGAGGCTATCTGTACCTACCCTTCAGGTAGGATTCGTGGTGGACGATTCAGGAGCTGCGCTATGTGTACCTACCCTTCAGGTAGGATCTGAGGAGGAGGACCCAGGATCCGCTTCCGTTCTTCCAGCTGTTGTCTTTTTCTATTGTACTTTTGTTCAGTTGTAGCTGTATTTTCAGTTGGTTTTGTATTCTAGCCCATTTACTTTTCAGCACTTTATTTTTCACTTAGTGTTTTACTTCCACTTGTACTCTGTGGTGTTTTGTTTACTTTTATAAAGGCAATGCCTTCCCAGTTGTTGGTATTTACGCCTTTGGTGCTAGTCGCCAGCCCCTGGCCTATGGAAGGCGGGCTTGGGGTAGTCATGACACGAGCCCCAAGGACGGGTCGTGACAAATTGGTATCAGAGGAGTTCGGTTCTATCGCAGAACTGAGTACTCTAATCTTTTTCTAGGTGAAGAAATAGTGTTAAGAGTATTAAGTGTGGTTATCAGTCCAGGGAGTCCATTGTTGGTGCGGCGGCCGACGTATCCGTACACCAAGACCCTGACTTCTGATTTCCAACTTAATGTACGAAAACCTTAATTGCATGTGTGTTTCAAGTTTTCATTGTGATTACTTTATGTCAGCTCACCAGGTATACTGTTCAGACCGTGGCACACCTGTCTCTTTTCAGGATGGCCCCACGATGGAAGCCAGCTAGGGTTCCGATAATTGTGTGTGACGACAGCCCACCGAGCAACGAGGCCTCGCTACATGGCCCTTTGACAGCAGAGGCACTGGCGGTACCTCTACTCGCCGAGCCACCGATGCTACCAGCCCCAGCCGCTGACGGTGCACGCCGCCTTAGTGCACTTCACGAGTTTCAGCGTCAGCGACCGCCCAGGTTCTGTGGGGAGACGGACCCTCAGGCAGCCGAGGATTGGCTGTAGGCTATTGTACGAGTTTTCCGTTTGGTAGGGACACCAGCTGACCTTATGGTGGTCCTTGCAGCGAGCCTCCTGCACGCGGCAGCAGGCAGATGGTGGAGCTTGATGCTCTAGGTGCACGACGAGGCATCTCTCCTTTGGACGGACTGTGAGAGCCTTTTTCTCTTAGAGTTTGTCCCAGCCACCCTCTGAGCAGTGCACATCCAGGAGCTTCTACAGCTACGGAAGGGCAGCATGACAGTAGCCCAGTAGGCGGTGAGGTTTACTGATCTCTCACGCTATTCCACTGACATGGTACGGAACCCATTCTTCAGGGCTCGAACCTTCGAGCAGGGGCTCAGGCGAGAGATCAGAGCTTCAGTTGTTTCTCAAAACATTCCGACACAGGAAGGGGTGTTGGGGCGAGCCCTCTTAGTGGAGAGTTTCCTTGCTGAGTAGTCTCTAGCACCAGGACCCACCACTAGCCGTCTTGCGGCAGAGTCTTCTACAGCAGGCAGTAGACAGATGACGCAGAGGTCCAAGAGGACTAGACCTATAGGTGGTCGACCGCATGACACAAGATCGTTTGTGCGAGGCACCCGAGGTGGAGAACGACTTACCATGCGCGGACAGTGTTACTCCTGCGGCAGGGTTGGTCACATGGCTCGTGACTGCCCGACCCGCCATACAGATGACCAGCAGATGAACGAAGGACCTCCCGGGCAGAGGCAGAGGTTCGATCGAGGCAGACCGCATGGAGCAGGAGACCGTGGCAGGGGAGCTAGCCGTGCATCTGGAGGTGGACGACGCTTCGAGGTGTTGCCACCACCACCACCACCAGGAGGTCCACCCCGACCGCAGGTAACAGGTGGACGTGGGAGAGCTCAACTTCAGGCAGCTGAGGCCGACGATCATGGATCTCTTGAGGCAGATGGGAATGAGCAGGACTAGCTCCAGACCTAGAGAATTTTGTTCATGTTGCTTCTAGCTCTGTTTATGTTTCTTTGTAAATGTTTTGTGTCTTTGTACTTTGAGCTGTAGTAATAAAAGACACCTTTCTTGTGGCGTTTACTTTCCTGTCCCCTATTTTTGTTTTTACTAAGAGGTTTCGGTTTAAAAACCGTTGACTTGACCCTCACATTAAGATAGCTACTGGAGGAGACCCAGTGAGCACACACTGATGCTGACAGTGTGACTCAACCCTTGGAGGCGAGAGTAACGGTTGGATCTCTTGGTAGTAGTGTCGAGGCCTTACGACGTCATCCTTGGTATGGATTAGTATCATCCATGTTGGGGTTAACTGTATTAGGCGAATAACGTGGTTCATCTAGGGGATGAGACCGGATTTCTCTTATCGGAAAAGAGGAAATCTCAGCAGCTCTTGTAGGACTAGAAAGGTCCAAGTCATCTAAGGGCGGATTAGGACAGCTCAGAGCCAGAAACATTCTTGTGCTGACAGGGGGCGGAGACCACTAGAGTTCATGGTTGGAGACCACGTTTCCCTACGAGTCTCACCTCGACGTGAGTTACGGAGATGTGGCCAAGGCAAAAAGTTATCTCCGAGGTTCAATGAACATTTCTAGGTCCTCAGCAGGGTAGGCGAGGTGGTTTACCGCTAGACCCATCCATCTCAGTTGCACCAGGTACACGACGACTTCCACGTATCTCAACTGAGGAGAAACATGCATGATCCTTCACATATCATCGACCATGGAGAGTTGGACTTTAGCGATGGGGTGACCTTCACGGAGGTTCTAGTGGGGATTGAGGATCTACAGGAGTGGATCCTACGAGGACGGTCAATTCCTCGGGTGTGCTTTCACTAACAGTACGAGATCCTCTAGGTAAGCACATGGGAGTGGAAGGCTTAGATGCATGCTCAGTACCGCTTTTGTAACCCTAGTTTGTGTTAAAGCTTTACGAGGACGTAAAGCCCTGAGGTGGGAGTAATGTAAAGTCCCGGAAAATTCAAGGAATTGTTTTTCTTAATTTTCTTTGGGATTTTACAAGAACGCAGTTTCTCACGACACCTGATTCCAAGTCCCGGTGTGCCCAAAATCATTTTACGAAGTTTAGCTCGGGTACATTTAGTGAACGAACAGGTGGGTTTTTCAATCTTTTGAACCGGTGCTTGGAATCGAATTCCGAGGGCACCAATGGAATCACAATGCCGGTAATTGCTTAGAAACACCTTTTCCGGAGTTGCGTTTGCTCGGGTGTGGTTTTTAATTTTTGGGGTTAAGTTATGAAATAAAATAAAAGTGGTGCAACCGGTTTCTATTTTATTTTGCTTAACTTATGTTAGGTTGATGATGTGGGACCCACAATATCCTACCCACTTGGTAGGATATTTTTGAGGTGGGGCCCACACGAGCCCCACCATTTCTTTTCCTCTAAGTAACGCTCCCGCACCCCCATTTTAATAAAGTCAACTCATGCGTTTATTCTGGTTAATAAACGCCTCATTAATTGGGCGGTTTTATACTCCTCAATTAATTGTTCATTTCCTTTATTTTTGAATTTCAAAGGTTGGCTTGTGCGTTAATAAAATAAGACTACTCTTATTTTATTTCTGTTGGAACTTGTTCTGTGGAGAGGATTTGGAGAAAAGTCTTCTCCTTCGATGAAGAACGCGAAGAACGCGAAGAACGCGAAGAACGCGAAGAACGCGAAGAACGCACCGATCTCCGACGAAGAACACCAAATCCTCAGAGATCGACTACACGACGCCATGTACCGCAACGTCAACGACGCTTCTTCCGTGACGCTCCTTCCACGACGCGACGATCCCCCTTCCACGACGCCTTCTTCCGCGACGTGCTTTTCCGCGACGAACCCTCGCTTGACGACGCTTGAGGTATGGGTTTGATTCAATTAAATCTTTGTGATTTATACCCGCGACATATGTTTAAAATTTGTCGGAAACCTTTTTAAACCGCTAACACGGTGGGTGCGGACCAATGAACAAGTCTGAACCCACCGTCCATTCGTTCTTTGTGTGTGGATCGGCGGGCGATGATGAAGCAGGCTGCACGGGCATTGTGAGGTCTTCTCAGTGAAGAACCGGTCCCGGGAGGGCCGTTGGCGAAGACAACGGGCAATTCCGACCACCGGAATTCGTTTGGTGGTCCGCGGAGCAACTCGCCGGCGTGCCTCGTCGGCACGGCGGCAGGAGGCGGCGGCCGGCACCGGCCGGCCGCCAGAAGACGGTGGCGCCCGGCGCGCCGCCAGGAAGAGCCACCGCGACTTCAGCCGTGGCGGCAGGCCCCAAGTCCCGCGACCGCACGAGATCGGAGCAGGCGGGATGCGGCAACCAGCCGCATCCGTTGGCAAGGGGTGACACCCACGCAGGGCCGCAGTTTCATCCAGGGGGTCCCCCCTTTGAGCGACCACTTGGCCAGCACCAGCGTGCCGGGCCGAGCCGCCCGGCTGGACCGCCAGACCGGGCCGGGCCGTGCCCAAGTGGGTCGGACCCGGACCCGGTTCGGGTCGCCCCGGTTCGGGCCGACCCTGGGGGTATCGGTCCGGGTCGGACTGGGCCCGAACCCCCTTATACCGGACTTTTTCGGTCTGTTGCCCATAACTTGGGTTGCGGACCTCCGATCAACGCACCTTCACCTGCGATGCAATCATTGGATCGAGACAGTCGTTTCGGTATATTACACTCAAGGTTTCGGAGTACTTTGGGTTCGGCCAGATTGGTTCGTACACAAAACCAACCGGGCCCTCGGAACGAAAATGCTTATATCTTGAGCTTCGAACGTCCGTTTGATGTGTCATCGACTTTGTTGGATTCCTCTTGAGGAGACGGAACTTTTGGAATACTTCACCCGAGATTTGGCCGCAGTTGGAGTATGGCCGGGTTGGATTGTACTTGAAATCCAACCGGGCCCCTCGAACGGAAAAGCTGATATCTTTCAGACCGGACGTCCGTTTGACGAACCGTCAGCGGCGTTGGTGATCACGTTGAGAAATGGTCCCTATGAGTATACCCTATGAGAGTTCGGGGTACAGTTGAGATACGGCCGGGTTGGTTCACACATGATTCCAACCGGGCCCCTAGGACGAAAAGGCTAATAACTCACAGACTGGGCGTCTGATTGACGCGCCGTCTGTTGCGTTGAGACCCCTATGACGAGGCGGTACCTTGAGATACTTCTTCGTGGAACTTTGTGGTACTTGGAGTATTGACCAGTAGCTCGTGGAGCGGACCCTCCCGGTGACGAGCTAGCAGAGTGCAAAGACCTAGTAGCTGGATGAGACTTGACGACTGCTGATTCATCGACTAGGTGTGTTTCGAATAGCCCAGTGGGGAGTGCTTGGTTGTAGCGGCAGACCCACGGAGGAGGAGCGCTTGGAAGTAGCGGAAGACCCACGATACTCAACAGATGGAGTACCTCTGGAGGGTATGAGGGGGAGTGCTTGGTTGTAGCGGCAGACCCACGGTGGAGGAGTGCTTGGTTGTAGCGGCAAACCCGCAGTACTCAACAGAAGGAGTACTTCTGGAACCTATGATGGGGAGCGCTTGGTTGTAGCGGCAGACCCCTCGTGGGAAGCGCTTGGTTGTAGCAGCAGGCCCACAGTACTCAACAGGTAGAGTACTACACCAGTCCAAGGAGTTCGGCGCGCTTGGTTGTAGCTGCAGCCCCTCTGAACTTGACAGAGGAGGAGTTTGGAACGCTTGGTTATAGCGGTAGGCCCTCTGAACTCGATAGAGGAGGAGTTCGGCGCGCTTGGTTGTAGCGGCAGGCCCACTATACTCGATGGAGGAGGAGTTATCCTGTAGCCGTCGTTTCGACGTCATGATTTAAATCCTGGTTGATCTGAGGCTATGATCTTTGTGTTTCCTCATGATTGAGATGGGTTACTTGATAACTTAGTTATAAGTATGGGCTTATACCTAAGTAGAGGTTATCTGTTGAGATCTTCTTTGTGGTTATCCTTGTTGATTTTAGTGAGACCTTGAGGGTCTTGGGGTCCCTCCTGAGTATCGTATAATCACCCCTGCACGGGCTATGCCCGCACCTCGTTGTGTTGGTTGTAGATGACGGGCAGCGCTGACAGAGGCCGAGTGTTTGAGGACTGGACGGTACCCGGAGGTGGACCACGCGACGAGTCAGTACCCGGAGGTGGACCACACGACAAATCAGTATCCGGAGGTGGACTTCACGGCGAGACGAAACATGGATGAGGTTGACGGGAGAGAGCATTGTGGAGGCTATATGTACCTACCCTTCAGGTAGAATCCATGGTGGACGATTCAGGAGCTGCGCTTTGTGTACCTACCCTTCAGGTAGGATCCGAGGAGGAAGACTCAGGAGTCGCTTCTGTTCTTCCAGCTGTTGTCTCTTTTTGTTGTACTTTTGTTCAGTTGTAGCTATATTTTCAGTTGGGTTTGTATTCTGGCCCATTTACTTTTCAGAACTTTCTTTTGCACTTAGTGTTTTACTTCTGCTTGTACTCTATGGGGTTTTGTTTACTTTTATAAAGGCAATGCCTTCCCAGTTGTCAGGATTTACGCCTTTGGTGCTAGTCACCAGCCCCTGGCCTATGGAAGGTGGGCTTAGGGTACTCACGACATGGGCCCCGAGGACGGGTCGTGACATATATAATTATATATAACAAAATTTTAGTAATATTTCACTATTATTATATTCAACATTACTTCTATTATAGTAATCTGATTATATATCTAAAATTCTAACATAACAATCACCATTATAAGAGAGGGAGTTCGAAAAAAAACTTATTGATTTCAAATGTGGGATTAAAATTACCTAGTTCCCATGAAATAATAATAAGATATTATTATTAATAAAAATTATTACTAATTAGTAATTAACTAATATGAAATTCCAATTTCATATTAACTACTTATTAATAATATTAATTTTAACTAAATAATAACTTAATATTACTCATTAATAATAAATATTAAAAAAATTAGTCATTACATATATGAAAATACAAAAACAATCATAATAATTACATAAAATATTAATTACTAAACAATATATAAAATTATTATTTTTTACTAATTATTAATATTAATAATTTTATTAATACTCATTAACTAATCATTTAGCTACTTATTAATTGATAAATCATAATTATAATAATTTAATAATTAGTAATAAATATTTAAATATGTATCATTTATTATTTAATGATTTAAAATAATTCAGATTTAATTAGAGATTTATAAATTAATTGTTTTTAAATGTAAAATAAAATAATTTCTATTTATTAATTATTACGATTAAAAATAAATATAATATTTATTTATCATTAATATTTAATTACAACTCATTAATAATTTTTTTAATTAATGGTTATTTTAAAAAAAATCAATACATTATAGATATGATTTAATTTCATGTTTTTATTTATTATTAATATTTTATTAAAATTCATTCAAAATTACTAATCAAAATAAATAATGATTATAATTAATTTTTTAAATAATTAATATCGATTCATTAATTTTAAATTAGGTAATATTTAATTACTAATTAATAATAATAATTTCTAAATAAATATATAATTACTAACTAATTGATAATTACCTATAATTATTATTAATCAATTACTAATAACAAATAAATATTATTATTTAGTTATAATCTATTAATAATATTTATGAATTTATGAATTTTTATTTAATTAATATCCATCAATTATCTGATTTTTAGTAACTATTAATTATTAATTATTTATAATTTATGAATTAATTATTTTATAAATATATATTATGTAATTCTTAATCATCAATAATAATTATTTAATAATTAATAATACTTATTAATTATTATTATCTAAATAATACTCATTAATAATTCCTAATGATAGTCAATATTTATTTTTATTGTAATTATTAATAATTTTAATTTTTAATTTTTTACTAATAATTAGTTATTATTACTAACTAACTATAATTCATTAATAATTTTTTTATAATAATTAAGAAAAAAATTTGATTGAGAAATGAATGGTATTGTGAGCTTCTCTCTCCATGATCATGGATTCTAGGTTAGTTTTTAGAGATTAACTCTATCTTGGATGCATACTTTAGTCACAAAATTCTTTTCTATATCTTTCGAAGATAGTCGATGCCAGATTTGGCTCAGATAATTAACATTCCCCCCCCCTACATAGGATTATTAGTGTTTAATGATGGCTAATATGTATTCTCACTATATACAAGTGGATATAGAGCGTCAGGATTCATTGAAGATCACTCAAGCATTATGGGAAAGGATTTCCCTAAATGTTAGTCTTTTAACTGGTCCTCAAATCATGTCCACACTAGTATAGAAATGAATCTCAATTATTTTTTTCTCTTACTTAAATAATGAAATACCTAATTTCATAGGATAGTGGAATATGTAATGAATGCATTCCATTATCGTGTGGCTTATCCCATGCTTGAGAAGAAACACTAGGAATCTAGAAGGCTTAAGGAAACAGATGCTACAAGTATTGGGCTTTGATGGATAGTTGATTGTGTCAATTATTTTTAGTTATTTCTACATTATTTCTTTTTAATGAGAATAATCTAATGGTTTGATGTTATAGTTTCATTAATATCAATCTAGGTATTCTATGATTTTAATATTGGGACCCCTAGTGTTATACTTATATGTCCAAAAACTCTATTTTATAGTCTTGGATTCTTGTAAAATGGTAGAACTGGTTCTCTGGAATCCAAGAATTTTCTAGGATGTAGAACTGTCTATTGGTACTCTAATTAAAGTTAACAAAGAGACCAAGATTATTATATTTGGGAATTATTCAATAATTCTAGTGTAATTTTAATTAGTTCAATTCTTGAAGAAACTATATATCTAGTTTCATATTAATTAAAATTTGAGAATTAAATTGAATACTAAAATCTTCCAAATTGTTTTTTCAATTATTTATGCATTGGGATGTTAGAAAAAATTGTCTTGGAGGATTACATTGCTCAAAAAAATGATCATCAAATTTAGAATTTCAAGTTTATGTTTCCCATTATTTATTCTTCCTATGGAAACAATTCTTTAAATGATAATTATTATGGGCCTACGAGTGGGAAGGAAACGAAATCTAATTCCTCTCATTTTCAAGGATGAAATGACGGAATAGAGAGGATCGGAAGATATTTTGGGTTAGGTTTAGAACATAGTGATTCTTCTTTGAAAAATAATTTGGATAGTAGGATTTATAGAACCATTAGTGTGAGTGAAAACAATAGTCCTCATCTATTCAATATTACTTGGCCATTATCCTTTCCTTATGTGCTTACTGGAACCAACTTTGAGAAGTCTAGTTCTAATACTACCACAACTAATGAGTGTCTTGTATTTTGTAAAAATAAAAAACTAATCCCCCCATCTATAAAGGGGGATCTTTATATATAATCATTGAAAATGGATTTAGGGACTATTAATGATGTATGTAGCCACCCCCCTTAGAGGAAATGTCATTTTCATCATCCATGGTTGTTTTTGCCACTGAATACCGAGAGGAAGGTTTCAAAATTGAAGAGGAAGATCAGGATCTTGTGGATATCACTACTGATAAATCATCCTAGGAGTTGGAGAATTTACATTTGTAACACCCAAATTCTATCAAAATAAAAAAGATTTTGGATCATGATGTTTTCAATCGATTTTTTCCAAAAATTCAATATCTTATAGGTCATATGTGATTTCAATATATACTCAGTAGAAACTACTTGATGCTAATACATTTTTAAGGAACATCAAGAACATTACAGGGAAGACATGATCATTGTATCTTAATAGGGTGACATAATATGGATGTTTGAGGCTGATTACCGATATTTTTACACCAAATAAGTTTCCAAGACACTATCGATCCCCTATGAAACACATATTCAATTTTATTCTCCACTAAATCCAAGGGATGGATATCAGAATATGGAGGATGAGTATTGGTCTTATCCCGTAATTTTACTGACTTATTGAAGGTCTCGTATGATATTTTCAAAAAATATACACCTAACTATTATTCAAGGTGAAGATTAAAAATCCAATCATTTAAATCCCATTAGGGGAGCCCATATAAGATAGATTACGTTTGGGATTCAATTTTGATCTGGAAAAGTGGTTTGAATCATAATTCAAGCATATGTATGTGATAATGGAACATGAACTCTTTGTAAATAAATACTACCTCACACTCCAAAGATTAATATCTACCAATATTGATTCCAACCTTAGATCCAACCCTGTAGTCAAATGTATGATACTTTTCATGGATATATAATGACCAAACTAACCTTGGTGATGTCACATCTACATCATCAGAAGATGATAAAGATCATTTTTAGAATAAATATTAATGGAGGAGAAGTCAATATCCACATGGATGTAGTCAATATCCTTAGAATATGGGAGTGATCAGTGAATCCAGGTTGTGATTTTTTTTCTTTTCTTATTAAATGTATCATTTGTGCTTTTGATGTGTCTTTTTGAATGAGGGAAATAATTTCTTGTCTGCTTTAATCCTCTCCAATATTTTTCTTTATAAATTTTCTTTATAAATTGTATTGGACCCCAATATTGTTTCTATATTAATAATAATTGATGGTTATTTTTATTAATTTTATTAATAAGTAATAGTTATTGAATAATTAGTAAATATATAATATTTCATTAAAAATAAATAATATTAATTACTAATAAATATTAATTTCATTATTAATAATATTAATGATTAACTAAATATTTACTAAATTATATGTAAATATTAATAATTAATATTAAATAATTATTAATTAATATTTAAAATTATTTTTTATTTAATAATTAATTAAAATAATTATTAAGCTATTATCATATTAATTACTAATTAGTTATAATTATTTAAAAATCCGTAACAGTAATTATATATATTTATTATGTTTAACAATAACTATTCAATATGAATTAATTATTAATTAAATAATAATAAATATTATTAATTCGAAAATAAATAATAATTTAAAATATTTATTAGTAATTGATTAATAATAATTATTACTATTAATTATATAATTAGTAAATACATATATTATTAATAATTAGTAATTAAAATGTTTCAATTACTAATAAGTCTCTAAATGAAATTTTTTAAATATTTATTAGTAATTAATTTAAAGCACATGGCCCTTCGGGGCCTTGCCTAAACCGATAGTAAGTTTAAGTACTCGACCATTAAAAGTTACATAATCAAGTTAATTCAACTGGAATTTCCTTTCTTACTATTCCAAAGATCATTTAGGTTTTAGGTTTTTTTGAATTAGGTCATAACATAATATGTAGCAGCTCTTATATTAAAACGTAGACACCTCTACTCACTATCAAATTTTTCACAATATGAAATTAAAAAAACATGATTACATCCCATAATAAAACTTCACAACTGTAAACGTGAATTCTTCTCTTCTTTTACCCATCTGAAAACCAAGTGAAAAACATTTTAAAACTAGGTATGAGGACAAACATATCAGTAAGGGACATAAAAAGAAAAAAGATACCATTATTCCATGAATGAAAACATTTTTACAATGTTTTAACTTTTACCCATAAAACATAAGCTCTTTAGATTAAATTTTGAAATCATAGGTTTCCTATAAAAACATAGAAAGAATAAATCATAAACGAAATAGGTGGAATAATTTTCACACCACTCTTTTATATAATGTATCACTCTCGGCTATACATGGATTAACAATCATGGTTATGCTTCAAAAAATCGTCATAATGTATTCCCATAATCTCTTAGGCGAATAATAACTAGTTAACTCAATGTTTCAAAAACCATCTTAGATACCCTGGTACCCTAATACCTGACCCAATCTTGACATGGCTTGAAGGGAATTCTTGATCCCCACAGGTTGGTGAAAATCACCCGGCATCAAACGATATGAAATTGGGAATGGGTTCTCCATATTGAAAATATATGAAACTGATACAAGTTAGTATTATCAAAAAGAATAATTCATAGGGAGAACTATACCTAAATTCAAACAGGGGGAACAAACCCAATGTACAACCACAAGGTACGAGAGAATATGATAACAACAAAATTCCCAACATACACAACAACTCATGCACAAATATCATCAGAAACTACCACCTCCATGTGGTTCTCTTCTATTGTTCGAACCATGAATGAAATAATCTAAAAAATTCCAAAGGAACTGGTTGAGTTTGAGCTAAAATACTAGTAGGTTATGACCAATTATTCCATAATATGATGAATCAATTAATTAACCAAATGATTCTTTCAATTTTAAATAAAGAGGAATGGTCATTCAAATACATATTTAAAACAAATCATACATTATATTTCAATTGATGGAAATACATTAAATAAATATTTTAATAAATATTTTACATAAAAAGTTTATATAAATTCATATGGTATGGGTAAAACAGTTAAAAAAATTGAATATATATTAAAACAAAAAAAATGGGTAACATGGTCATATGAAAAGAAGTATGATAGTTCCAGATTATGGGATCCTCACACACTCATATGATGATCACTAAAACGTTTACACATATACCACTAACACTAGAAAACGAAGACTAACCAACCACCCATTAGGGATAATATCTTCCTATATGTTTATGTTAGAGTCGTAAAGTGTCAACCAATTTCTAGGTAAATTCCAAACTAGCACATTTGTCTCAAATAACTCACTAAATACATAGGCTTGCATGTTCTAAAAAATATAAATAATGGGAAATTTATTTAAAAAATGTTTGATATACAATTCATCCCATTTCAATATTCCAATTTCTATTTTAAAATAATTATGAGTTTTTAATCAAATCATGCCTCTTCCATGATAAAAAAAACTAGTTTTCCATAAAAATGTAAGTGTTTTTTCTCAAATAAAATTTGATATCAGTTTCACAATTCAATATCAAAATTTAAATCATATAATTCAATTTCCCAAAATGTTTTATAAAACTCACAAACACACCCTAATTAAATATAATTGAGGTGTTTTCCTAATTTAATTCCAAATATGATTCAAATCCTCAATTTAATGGAATTAAAATTTGAAAAACCAAATTGAAAGAAATTAAATTTAAATAATGAAACTAATTTAAATAAAGAAATTTAGGGTTAATAAAATGGAAAATCATAAATAGATTAACCAACCTTTTTCAAAGAAACATAATTCCCACAATAGAATCCTACCACAAAAAAAAATACATAGAAGATATAGGAACTCAACTTAGACAAAATATTCAACAACACAGGTTTTAGATCCATCAGTCCCAAGATAATCCATTACAATTCAAAGATGGAAAGAGAATGGGAATGAGATGTAGAGATAACACTAAGAAAGATAGTCACACTTTAACTAGAAAATTAATTAATCACATAAATAAATGACCCAGAATTGTTGGACGGCTTCAAACTTTCTTGGGGATGGCTCATGGTCAAGAGCAAGGAAACTTAGAAGAAGTGAATATAAATTTTAGCCAATCCTATAGCTTAAAAATTTCACTCTGGAATTTATATGTCATGTAACCCAATTAAGGGTTGTGAAATTTAAAATCCCTATATACACATAAAAACCTATCACCATTTATTAAAATGAGGATTTGTTATTATTTTTGAATTTACATGATTTTTACCCATATTACGCAGCATGTAAATCCCTATTATGCTAGAAAACTAGCTGGTTTTATGCTACAAATTTCAAAAAATACCTAAATTCACCATTACAGGTATCCTCCTAACTCATTATTGTCCCTACCCATATTATGAAAAAGGAAAACAATGAAAAGGTTTAAAATTTACCTGAAAAAATGTAATGGGATGTTATAACATTCAAAAATAGAATCGTTCCATCCTCATAAATCCTGCCAAGAAGCTTCCATATCAAAAAGGTGAGGCCACCAATCAATAATCAGTGCCTTATCCTCCTATGTATCATGAGAAAAAGAACCATGCTTCCATAAAACTCTAACCAAAGGTATCATCCTACCATAAATCACCTTATTTTCATAATAAAATATCCTAAATGGATTCTCATTAACAGATAAATCATGTCCAACTTCAAAAACACTCTAGCTCATAACATGAGATGGATTAGTAATATATTTTTGTGGATGAGATACATGGAAAACTTTAGGCATCAATATCAGCTATGGTGCATGTGATAAGTGATAAGAAACTTTCCCCACCTTCTCAAAAACCTCACAAGGTCCAAAAAAACTAGGATAAATATTTCATTTCCTCCCATGTCATCAATGACCCAACAAAGGTGAAAATTTCAATAATACCTGATCATCAACTAATAAATCCCAAAATCTGTGATGGTGATCAGAATATGATTTATACCAGCTCTATGTTTTCAACATTTTATGATTAATCATCTAAATATTTTATGTTGTATCTTGAACCAAGATTGGTCCAAACAAATAAAGTTCACCAATATCCAACCAACACAATAGACATATATATGGTCGACTATAAAATGCCTCAAAAGTGTCCATTTGGACATAAACATGTGAATATTTTTATATGAATTCTAAAATAACCTTAGAAGATCATTCTAATCCCCACCAAAGTAAAGAAATGAGGTGTGGAACATATCCTCAAGAATCTATATAGCTATTTCAGTTTGGCCATCCAATTTTAGATGGTATATCATGCTCAAATGGACCTGAGATCCTATTTCCTCCAGATGGATTCTCCATAACTGAGAGGTAAACCAAGGATCTCTATCAGATACTATAATATATTGAACTCCATGAAAATGAACAATCACTTTAATATAGAGATATTCCACCTACTCAATGTTGGTTATATCATGATTGGGCATAATGTGAGATGATTTGGCTAGCCTATCCATCAAAACCCATATCACATTTTTCTATATTTTGGTACATGAAAACCCAACCACAATGTCCATAGTTATCTTATCCCACTTCCAAGTTAGTACTGGAAGTGGATGAGGAAAACCTGAAGGTGTCTATTTCTCATCCTTAACCTGTTAGTAAGTATAAAAATGAGATGAAAAATTAGCAATTCTCACCTCATAAATGCATAATAGAATCATTTTTCTTATCATAGACAATCTTTGTATTTCATGGGTGCACTTCTGTATTGGGATTATGGAAATCTCTCATAATATATTTCTTTATCACTAAAGGCACATAAAAATGATTCTGATAACATAGAATACCCTTCATGGAGAACGAACACTCAATAAGTGTTTCATCATAATAAAGATAGACTCTAATTATATGGAACTCATCTTCCTAACGTTTTTTGGAAGTATCAACAAGATAAGAGAAGAGGCCAACTAAATATTGGAAAAAACAACCTCGACCCCCTTTTTCCCAAACTCCTATATGAAAAAGTTCAAAAAGATCCATCAAGTACCACATTTTTGATGATTATTTAAATGATTGGGTCAGATGTTCCATGCTCAAATAATTTGTGGCAAAATTCCCTTTACCCATAGTATAGGCGATTTCAATGTCAAAATATTTTAGGTATTCCACCGAACACCTCCAAAAATGATTGAAATGTTTTTAGAGAAAATATAACTCAAGATCTTGTGGTTAGAATACATAATAAAAATTTCTTTGAAAATTTCTTTTTTCCAACTCTTTTGCGTGTTCTATAAAACAATATGTTCGAGGACATGGGTTAGATAATTCTTATCATGGGGCCTAAGATTCCAAGAGTCATAGGAAACAACAAGATCACCCTATATAAGAACACAATCCAAACCTAAATCAAATGCATCACAGAAGACCACATAGCCCTGCTGATCCACTGAATGGGTCAACACCAATGCAATTTTCAAGATATGTTTCATCTCAAAAAAATAATTCTATCATTTTTCATCCCAAAAATTGGTATTCCCTTCCAATTTAGAGCTGTCATCGATGAATCCAACTTTGAGAATTAGATTTAAAAGCAATAATATTACCTTGCTAATCCCAGGAATCTCTTAAGCGTGAAAATATTTCATGGTTTTCCCCATGTCATATTATCCTTCTCCTTGTCAGGATCAACTGATATTCCTTGTTTTGACACCACGGGTCCCAAGAACATCACATCCCAATTCTAGAAATTAAATTTCGATTTCTTGGCATAAAGTTGTTTATATTTGAACAATTCTAGAAATGATCTATGATAACACACAAGACCCTCCTCTGATATATACTAATCATATATGTCATCCAAAAATACCTTCATAGAAGTCTCAAGATACTCATGGAGAATCATGTTCATTAGATCTATAATGACTATAGTAGAATATGTTAAATAAAAAATCTTGTAAAGGTACTCATAATGGTTGAACCTACTCAAAAAGGATGTTTTATGAATTTTATATTCTTTAATTCTCTACTGATGGTAACCAAATTGTTGATCAATCTTAAAACACCACTTCTCCCATTTCAACTGGTCAAAAAAACTATTCATATTTGGGAACATATACTTTCTCTTTATCATGAATCTATTGATCTTTCTATAATTTACCCAAAGGTAAAGTGGCCCATCATATTTCTTAGAAAATACTATCAGTGTCTCCCATAGTGACACACATAAGCATATAAATAGATTTTATGAAATATCACAATGCTTAGTCTTGAACTCTTTTACTTCATTTGTATCCATTTTATAAGATGCAATAGATATTGGTTGAGTACAAGGAATTAAATCCCTAGAAAACTCTACCTCCAGTACCAGTGGTAAACCAGTAAATTCATAAGGAAATAAATTGGTAAACTTAACAACAATTGGATTGAGATAATTACTTAAATATTCACACTATAGATCAAATGAGTATAATGATATTTCTTTCCATTAATCTAGATAAAAAGGTTCATCTCTGCATGACCTTGGGTGCGATTATTCTTGAATGATAAGACCCACCCCATCAGGTGTTGTAATGAAGACCCATCGAAGATAATAATCCATCCAGGAATAATTCAAAATGATCCAATCCATCCCAAATATGACATCAAGATATTTAATGTTAGGAACCTAAAAATACCAAGAAATATCAACACCTGATAATGATAAAACAGAAGTAGGACTATGAAGACCATGTTATCTCTTTTTTCTGAGGGGTGTAGTAATATTCATCACATGAGATAAAAGTTCTCTAGAAATTTTTAGTGGATTCACAATATGATTTGAAATAAATGAATGGGATGTAGTAGTGTGAAATAATGTAGTCAATAATGAAAAATCTATAGTGATGGTACTTATCATAGTCACTGGACCCATATATGTTTCCTCTAGAGAATCTTCCAGTATGTGAAGAATAATCATTCCGGTTTCTTATGGTTGGAAGCCCTAAGTTCAAAAAGTATCTGATTTCATCAAAGTATTGGTAGGTACATATAATCTCACTCCACTATGGAGAGTGGAATAGAAATGGTATAACTTCTGCAAGTGACCTGAGCATATACAAGAACCAAATTCTTTGAGTGAATGAGTAAAAAACCACATTGGGTTCGATGACATTTAATTCTAATAGATAATCCAAGGGCCTCTTCCAGGAACTATAGGAGGTATAGAAAAACCCTTATATCAATAACTACAATGGGAATCATCACACTTACTCTTCTATTTAGTGGAATTCATAGATCCTCCATTGGAAGAAAAAGGAACTATTTTCAACCCAAACTTTATAGCCATTCCATTTCGACAATAAATGATTTATCCATCACAGTAGCATAATATGGTAGCTTCAGTAATTAAACATGAGAGAGAATGTCATATAGAAGTCTCATCTACATATTTTGAGTCTTAATATTTCAATTTGATAAAATCTCAGCTTCAAGCTACACAATAATAGAAAAGCGGTTTGAATATTCTGTCATCATCATGTCAACCTTCTCATGTTCGAAAAACTCAATATGATTCAGTAACACCATCAACACTAAGGATAATTGGATTGTGAAAATAAAATTAAATCCTTTCCACAATAAAACCTCATGCTTCTTCATCATCACTATTATTTACAACCATTTCATGTTTTGTCCCTCAAGCATGATGGTGGAAAACTATAACTTAATTTCCTCAAGTGTCTTGAAGAACACCAAACAAATTATCAATCATGATAACACAACCAACATCTTATTGAGGATCACTGGATCCATTGTATGCTAGTGGATTCTTGTGAAATAAATCCTCTACATGATTTTAGAAGACATCCCACTGAGGTTCCATAGCTGGTTCTTAAATGGGAATGGGTGTAAGTGCATATCCTAGAGATCATATATAATGTAAAATATCCTCAACTAGATTTTAGTCCATTGGATAATTTCCTTAATGAGTTTCATCAGCAGATTTATCCCAACTCTAATATTTTTCCTCTTAAGGGAATAATGATAGACAACATCAGAAAACAACATTGAGGACATAAAATTAACACTCAAACAAAGCAACAAGCGAAATTAATCCCAATAGATAGATAAAAAAGATTCTGATTTCATCCTATCCAAATAATAATTAAGGAAATGAAAGAAATACTCATCAGTATGCCTTTACCAACCCACACCAGGTGACATAAGGATTGTTGCAGAGAGAGATTTCTAGAAACTGAATCACAAATACCTCCTACGTATCAAAAATATTACACAACTATATACTAAAATCACATCAAGATGCTTAACCTACACCTTTGATACCACCTTATCATGAACCTTCTTGGATACCCTGGTACGCTCGTACTAGATATGATTATCACATGGCATGAATGGCATTCTTAATCCCAACAGTTTAGAGACAGGAATCAGGTATCAAACATTATGAAGGTGGGAATGGTATTTCCACATAAACAGTAAAAGAAACATATAAGCGTTAGTATGCTAAAAATAAAATATCAACAATGAGAACTGTTCTAGATGTCAAATAAGGAAAAACCATAATACAAACACAAAGTAATAGAAAATTGAATAACCACCATAGTAACAACTGGCAAGGAAACTTAATCCAAAAGATTAACAATAACTACCACCTCCATGTGTTTTTTTCCTTGCTTAAACATGGAAGGAGGAAATATAAAAATGTTCAAAGGCACTTGTATGGTGTGATCTGAAATCCCAGTAGGGTATCACCAAGGATTCAATAATAAGATTCCATAATTAATTATCCAAATAATTATTTCAATTCTAAATAAACATGCAGTGCAGTTCAAATGGATATTTCACACAAATCATGCTTTATCTTTAAATTGTTGCAAATACTTCAGAAAAATGACATAATAAAAATTTTCTATAAATCAATTTATATAAATTCATAAGGAACTTGTAAAATAGTTTATAAACTATGGAATATATATCAATACATCAACATTGAGCTACATGGCCATCTACTAAGTGGTATGATAGTTCCAGGTTATGGGATCATCACACACTCATATGATGATAACAGATATGTGAACACACATACCTCTAACTATGGCCAATAAAGACTAAAAAACATCCCATTGTGGATAATATATACCAATAAGTTTATCTTAGAGTTTTAAATCATCAATCCATTATTAGGGAAATTCCAACATAGCTTGTTTGTATCAAATAACTCACTAACTACCTAGGATTGCATGTGCTCAGACAATAATCAATAATGGAAAACATAATTCAAAGCTGATTAAAATAAAATTAGACCAATTTCTTATTTCAATATGAAAATTTACATTTTAAAACAATAATGTGATTTCAATTAAATATTTATTTTTTTTAAGAAAAAACCAATGGGTTATATCAAAACAATTTGAGCAATTTTTTCAAATAAAAATTTAAAATAGATTTCATAAATAAATTTTAAAATTCAATTTCAAAATTTAAATTCAAAAATTTAAATTCCTAAATTAAATTTCTAAAATTTAACATAAAACTCATAGAACACCCCAATTCAGTGGAATTCAGGTTTTCCCCAGTTTCATGTAAAATCCGATTAAAATCCCCAATTCAATATAATTGGGTTTTTAACAAACAAATTGAAATGAATTAAATTTAAATATAGAAATTTAATTTAAATTTATATATTTAGAGGTAATGAAATGGAAAATTTTAAATGGAATCTCATACCATATTCATGGAAAATGAATACCTATAATGGAACCTGCGAACAAGAATGAACGTGCAGAAGATCTAATAAATCAACCTAAATATAGGATTAAAAAACATGTGGTTTAGATCCATAATTCCCAAGACTATCCATAAAAATTCAAGGAGGGAAATATAAAAATAAATAGAGATAAGAAGAAAACTTACCAGAAGAGTCACATTAAAACCGCAATAATGATCAATCAGAGAATAAAATGGCCCATAAGTATTGAAGTGATCCAAAATCACTTGGGGATGGCTCTAATATGATAGTAAGAAAACCTAGAGGAATGTAAATAGTAATTTCATCTGATACACTTGCTTAAAAATGACACTTGGGACTTTACACGATGTGTAACCCAAATACACAACATGTAATTGACAAGACCTATTTACGCATAAAAACATTTCACCTTTTATTAAAAGGTGGATTTATTATTATTTTACGATATACATGGAATGTAACCATATTACATAGTCTGTAAATCCCAAGAAGGCTATTAAACAGACATTTTTTATAATGAATATTCCAATAATTACCTTACATCACCATTACATGTATCCTACCAACTCTTTCTTGTCCCTACCCAGAAAATGAAAAATGAAAACCACAACAAGGCTTAAAATGTACCTGAGAGAAAGGTAATGGGATATTACAGAATAATTTTAAAAAATGTATTGTAGAGATATACTTGGCTCACCCACCCTCAATTTATTATGGAACTACCCATCATCATAACAATTCCTAAGAACCATCACATGATCATAACACATAAATCTTTTATAAAAGAAATATTTTTGAGGGAAACAACACATCCATTTTGAAGTCACATTTAATTTTTTACAATACACGCACTATTAAATGAAGATAATTTATTTTTATTCTCATAAATTAATATTCAAAGTAATAAGTCATTTTTAAATTGGGAAATTATGTTCATGTAATATATGTTAAAAATAATTCCTGTGTTATTTTCTAAAAATATTCGAATGAGTTACATAAAAAAAGGATTTTAAAAAATCCCCTTACCTTAGGTTCTAATTCCTTAGTACATGATCAAATATCCTAGATAATGGTAAAAATAATGATATTAATTTGTTCCAGAACTGTATTCAAAATAAAAATATCATATATGTTCCTCATATATAATCTTATAACTCTTTGTTTGATAATATTTTGCTATTAACCTAGTTTCTGGTGTTAAATTTCTTATAATGAATGTCACAGTTCATTTACATTGGATGTAGATACTTCACTTACATAATGATATTAATTTTATAAATATCATTAGTAATCATTTAATATAGTTTTATAATGATTCTTGAATGTTGATCAATAAAAATGAATTTCATTGCATTATGGAGATGGTGGGTCAGATGTATGCACGAGTGATGATATCATGCCATAAATTGGTGAGTAAGTAAGAAAGTGGATGATATACAAGATATAAAGAATTTATATAATATTATAAATACCACATATATCCATTATTTCTATCATTAAAACCATCCATGTAAATTGTTAATGAAAAAAATTACACCACTATGTGGAGACGATATGTCATACGTACGCACACACGATGCTTTTGTTTTTTATAGGATTGATAAAAGGTTGAATATAGTTGTCCCATAATCATAATAAATATTATGATATATATGATACTATAGTGGTCATATTATCCTAAAAACAACATATCTAGAGGAATTAGAAGAAGAATAAATCATGAAAGAGTACATAATGTTGATTACCTCTTCTTCGATGGACTTCCTTAAATATCCTCATAAGGGATCTAGGGTTGGTATTTTGAGAGGAAAAAACCCTAGGAATATAAATACTGATTAAAAAAAAGAAATTAATAGAGATTTTTCAATATAAAATTATCTACATGGTGAAATTAAATTATGAAGTTCCCATTTATAATTTATGTGAGGGGCACTTTTGGAAGTTCTTAAAATATTAGATTATAATAAATTTATTTTCTATCCAAATAGAACCAAATATCCATGGATTCGATGATTAGATGAGACATGGTTTTAATATCCTCATTCAATAAAATTTACACATGTTTCTGATTTATTTTGAACATTATCTTTTTCATTCTCTTAAGTTAACATATTTTAATTTTATTTATGCTACCAATTAATATAAACTTTAAAGGTTGTAATTTTTACTTATAAATTCAAATTAGACGATAAATGAATTATTTATGATATTTTAGACCAAATAATAATAATTTTTTATTTTTTAACATTTTTTTATGATTTTTAAATAATTTCATAAAATTTTATTTTGATAAAATATCATTAGTGTCAATTTTGAAACTATTCATTTCATTGATTTTAGGAAAAAAATACAATAAGATAAATTTGAATAAAAAAAATAATACACCCATAATATGTCATAATACTTGAATAAATTCATTGAAAACCTTAATTAATTCCAAATTTTATTTATTTTTAATTTTTTAATAACATCTATTTGATTTTTTCATTAATATAATAATTATTGCAGCGTCATTGTATAATTATTTAAGTTGATTATTTATTCACTAAACTTTTAAAATAAAATACCATGATATAGGATAATATTTTATATTTTAAAATAATATATATAGTCTAAGATATATTGTAAATAAAAACATATTAAAAATGATATAATTATTTAAAATATGAATGTGACACCTTTTTTCGTTTTTTGAAAAAAATATTATAAATATCATAAATTAGTCTAAATAACCCCAAAATTAATAAATAAATTTTTATGATGAAAATAAGCTTTCTAATTTCAAAATTTATACTGATATTTTTTTCTCAACACACCCTTTCCCTTTATGGACACATAATATTTCATTATGATAGAGAGATTGGCATTTTGGGGTATTCTGAAATTTAAATAAAATTAAAGTCAATTTTCTAGTAAAAATGTAACTTAAATAACTCATATTAGAACATTATATGTTAAGGGTCTAATATATATCATCATATAAAATTAGTACAAGTGTTTGGATAATATTATATTATTTTTTACCCATAATTACCTTATTTACTCTTTACTATGGTAGTAATAATTTACCAAAGATATTCTTCATATTGACAATAAATAAAAGGAACCTATTCACTAAATTTGGAACCTTTTTTCCATAAATAAAATATATTTTTAAAAATTAGAAACAAATGAGTCAAATAATTTAATTTAATATTAAACTAATAAAATGCAGAAAAAATATGGCTTTTCAGAAAAACACATCTTTTAAAAATATAAAATGATTCAACACACTGTTAATGTATAAAATCCATTAAAACGATAACTGGGCTAAAATGAAAATAAAATAATTAGTATTTAAAACTAATAAAAAGAATAATTTTGAGCTCGTTAAAAAAATAAAAATTTCAATAAAACCAGTATTTTTATTTATTTGTTAAAAAATCAATATTTTCATAAAAATATCAAACATTCATTATAAGATAATTTTGACATGATGAATTTAAAAATAAAATTAATTTTTTATATTTAAATTTATATTACATAAAAAATAAATGTAAATATAATAAAAATGTAACTAAATATTAAATGATGAATTCCATCATTACCTCAGTTGCCACATTCCCCCCCCATTTTGGAAATTGCATTAGCACAATTTTATTCCATTATTAAATAGGTGAGAAAACCTTTCTGTCATAGTATTTTCATATTCCCATTTTCTTCTTCACTCATATGATTTTTTCACGAAACATTAACATGGTGAATTGACTTCTTCCGTAATACTTGTTCTCTATGGTCTAGAATCTGAACTGGCTATTACTCAAAAGAACAGTTCCATTCCAACTAAACTACTTCCAAGATCAAAAGATGAGAAGAATCTAGCCCATACTTTCTTAATATAAAATCATGAAAAATATTGTGTACTTAGGAAAAACATGGTGTCAACTACACTAGGTATGAAACTAATCCTATATTCTCCAGAATTTTATATGGTTCAATGAACCATTGACACAACATTCCTTTCTTACCAAATTTCATTACACTTTTCCATTGATATATTTTACGAAAAATATAATCACCTACCTTGAATTAAAGATCCTTCCTCTAGTTATCTATATAACATTTATACATTATTTGTGATTTCCTAATGTGATACTAAATAATATTAAATTTTTCAACCATTTCTTCAACAAATTTTAGTCCTAACAATGTCATTTACATAACTTCATCCAAAAACATTATAGTTTGACACTACTTCCCATATAATGCCTCAAAAGGTTAAATCTATATACTAGAATTAAAACTATTATTATAAGAAAAAAACTAAATAAATATGTTGATTATGATATTCTAGTAAATCCATGGAACAAGAACATATTATATCTGTCAAGGCATGAATTGTTCACTAGGGTTGTCCATAAAATTGGGGATAATGGTTTTTACTAAAACTTAATTCAGTTCCCAATGTCTTCTGACATCATTTACAAAAGTTATAAGTGAACCTTGGATCAAAATAAGATATAATGGAGATAATAACTCCATGCAAATAGAAAATATCATTAATATTCATGAAAAAATGTTGATCTAGAGATAGAGTGTCTCAAATAGGAAGAAAAAGTGCGAATTTTTCCAGTTAATTCAACAATAACCCAATTTTCATTGTTACCTGAAGAAGATTTCTATATTACTACTATGAAATCAATGGATATATTTTCCCATTTCCTCTCTAACACTTGAAAATTATAAAGAGTCACCTTTATTAATTTATATTCTACTTTATATTATTGAAAAATTAAACATCACATGGTAAAGTCGATAATATCTATTTTCATTCCTTCCCACTAATAATACACCTGAATGTCTCTATACAAATTAGTATAGCCATGATAAACTAAAAATGAAAAATTATGTGCTTTAATCAGCAACTGTTTCTGGTGATCATAAGGAACACATAATATTTTTCTAAATCTTAAAACATGTTCTTTATAATAATATAATTTATAAAAATTACCTATCTTAAAAAATTATACCATTTTTCTATCACTCACAGTGTTCTTCTTGAGAATTAATAATTCTATATGAAAAAAAGTGACTGTACTGACACTTGAATCAAAATAGAGGAATTTCCTACACCACAACTTCAAGGGATAAAATCATGAAATCATTAATCAAATGTTTAGGTTCAATATGTAACATGGTTAATTATGCACAATTTTTTCAAATAAAGGAATAATCCGATTGATTTTATTTTCAAGGATAATAATTGATCATGTAATCATAATCTTTTATCACTACCAACCATCTATTCAATCTCAAATTCAACTTCTTAAGAGTAAATATATACTTCAGACTTTTACGATCAGTATATATTTCACATTTGGATTCATACAAATGATGTCTCCAAAATTTTTAAATTTAAATCCACTATTATTTATTCCAAATCATGTGTGGGATAATTTAACTCACAAAGTTTCAATTTCCATGAATCATAATAATTTACCTAATCATTCCTCATTAGAACTCAATCATGTACCTTTAATGAACCAACATTGTAATTGAAAAATTCACCATTCCACATGGGTGGGGAATGAACTAGATAATTAACTAATATCCTTATTAATTCCTAAAAGATATTATCACATTTCCTTATCCAGATTAATTTTAACTCTTTTCGTGCTAACTTAGTTAGGGGATAGACAATGTATCAAATTTTTCAATAAACCATCGATACTAACCCACTAATCTAATAAAACTATAAATCTTAGTAACATTTGAATGTCTAGGCCATTCAACAACCAATTTTGTTTTAGAGGGATAATTTGAAATTACATCTTTACTTATAATGTGTCCATGGAAAGAAATATATTGTAACAAAAAATAACATTTTATTAATTTTTCATATAAAATTTTTAAGGATGAAACAATCCTTAGATTATTTTTATGATCCTCATAACTTTTTGAATAGCACCTACTATCATTGATAAAAACCACCACAAAATTATCTACATATTCATGAAATATCCTATTAAAAAGATCCATAAGTAAAATAAGATAATTTTTTAAAACGAAGGGAATAACCACAAACTCATAATTCCCATATCTACTGTAAAATTATTTTTTTAAAATTTAATCCTAATTTATCTTCAACTAATGGTACTCAGTTCTCAATTCATCCTTTAAAAAATACTGAGCACCATGGAGTAGATCTACGAAAACATTAACATGAGGGAAATTATACTTGTTCTTAATAGTGATGTTATTCAGTGCTCTATAGTCGATTAAAAGTCTCAAAAAACCATATTTATTTTAAAAAATAAATAACACCATCCCAAGATGAATGGATCATATGAATAAAATAATTATCTAGAAACTCCTAAAATTTCCTTTTTAGTTTCAAAATATAAATATGAACCATTAGATATGGGTGTTTCAAAATTAGTTTATCATTTGGGAATAAATAAATAGTAAACTCAAGCTCCAAAATAGAAATGACTCCAAGAAAATCATCAGAAAACATATATTAATTTAGTTACCTCTAGCACATCATTAATCCAAATAGTTCTCTTGTTTTCAAGAATATTTTTCATGATAAATTTATTTTCCATCATTTAACAGATTTTTTGATTCTAGAGATTTTTTTCAATGGTATTGATTCATTCATGTATACAAACTAAAAATATTTCTAAAAAAACTTCTTTATCCTTAAAATCTATCAAATAATGGTAAACAAAAATCCAATCCACACCTAGAATAACATCAAATTATACTAGGGGAAAGAAAAAACCATTTTTGGTAAATTATTTCCACATACAATGATTGGAAGATTGTCATAATTTATTTTATTCTTTATATTACCCCCATGTTCTTTAACCATAAGTTATGGTTTCATTTCCTAAGGTGGAATTTTAAATCTAACAGAAAATTTCTTAGAAATTAAAGAATGTGTAGACCCCTTATCAATCAATACATTATCATAATATGATTAAAAAAAATAATGTTTTGATACCACTTCATTTGATGTACTAACATCTGCCGAAGTAGTTTCAAAGGATATTTCCACACCTTTCGGCTTATAGTTTGGTTTCATCCCACTATTCAGGTTCCTCTTCAGACACTCGTTTTCGGGACTCATCTATTTACATTTATAAAAATTATTTTCTGTATATCATAATTATTCTTTCCCCAACCCTGATCTTTTTCATTGTAATTATGACACATATTCCTAGACATTCCACATCAAAAAAACATGCTAGTCATGAAAATGAATTCCCAATTATGTTTTTACCATAATTCTTATAAAATGAAAACTTAATTTTCATACCATCAAATATATTTGATGAATTATTTCCTTTTTCATTCCACGTAGACATATTTTTTCTTATTTTTAAAGAACACATGATCATCGGTAAACTTTATTTTCACCTTCTATTCACATCAAAAAAGTTTTTTGTATCTTTTTACTTCATGAGATTCTAATTCCCTTCGATATTTTGGATTCAATCCAAATTTAAAATAATTAATTTTACTATCATGATCCTTGATAATAATTGGAGTGTACATTTCTAATCAATCGAATTTTTATTTTCCTATTGAAATTGAATCCTCACCATGTCTCAATGAAAAGAATTTCTCTTCCATTCTAAGTTAAATAACCCTAGTAAAATATTTATCCTTAAAATAATTTTTGAACTCATACCATTTCAAATCATCAATATCATTTTAATCCTTTATATTCTTGACCATTGAACACCACTGGTTAGCTTTTCCTTCAAAATAGTAAAAATAAATAATATCCTTTGGATTGTTTAAACACCTAATAACATCAAAAATAATTTTTAAGGATTGAATACACCCTTCATATTCAACTAGGTTAGAAGAAGAACTCAAAATTGGAGGATTTTTATTCATAAAATGTTCATCCAATGAGATATTCATCTTTGTTTGAACTTTCTGACCTCATTCATAGATGAAACCACCATTTATATCCTGCATCAACTCAGACATTACTATCATAAATTTCTCAATTCAAATTCCCATCATTCTAGGTTGTGAATTCATATGGATATCAGTCTCTCAATACCTTCATAATTCAGCTTACCTATTTATTCTATTGAAAAAAATTCTTAAAAGACATATCATAGATGAATCAACATTTTAATCTTTAAATTCAATATCATTTCAACTATACGATTAAATAAAAAAATCATTTATGGGAATTATATTGACATTATCTTACCCCCCTAAACTTATCTAAACCTTTCTCTAAAACCAACAATAAAGAATTATACATTAAACATTACGTAATCAAGTTAATTCAAGTATAATTCAATTTCTTACAATCCAAAAGATCATTTAGGTTTTCTTTTTTATACAACTAGGTCATTAACTCATACCTAGAAACTGATATATTACAAAGTAGAATCCTCTTCTCAATATTCATTTTTTCACATTATTAAACTTTTAAAACAAAACATGATTTGTCTTCATAGAAAAACATCACATCTTTAAACATGAATTATTCTCTTCGTTTACCCATAAACAAACCCTATAAACACATTTTAAAACATAGGATTGAAAAAAAAAAGTTAGTAAGGAACATAAAAAAGGAAGAATCAAAATGTTGGTCCTTGAATGATTTTTTTTCACAAAGGTATAACATTTAATTGGATGATATTGGGTATTTTCAAACAATATTCAATTAAATTATTATTTACCTAAGAATGAACTATAGTGGCACAAATAAGGGTCCATCATTAGTAGGACACATACATGAACTACTTTTTTATGTAATGAGTTATAATCTAACTAATATAAAACAAACTTAACTAATATAATGATGGGGGTTTTTAAAAATACATGGAATATAAAATACTAATATAATAATAAAATGTAATTAAAAAAATAAGATAGACATAAAGTAATAATAAGAATGTTATTAAAAGGTTACAGTGATTGATAGCATTGTTCTAAATGAATATAAATATTTAATTCAATGTAGTGATCAGGACTTGTCACACTACACCTTCTCATTTGAAATATCATTACCCCATACTAAGACCTAAAAATATATTTCAATTAGCTTCCAAAATTCATCTATGATACCTATTTACCAACCATAACAATATATGATATTCTCCACCATATTCATGAGAAAAAAAGTGAAGGTTAGGGAAAATGGTAAATAAGAAGAAGAATTAAGATGACAGAGAAAACAGGGAGACCGATCAGCATAATCATTTTAACCATATCCAAAACTCTTAGAATTGAATAAATAAATAAGAAATGAATAAAAATAAAACTCAATCAAAGAACCATTCCCTCCCTTGAACAAACAATAAGGTTAGTTCTCTAATTTTAGTGGAGTTAATAAGTGAACACAGTGTGAGAACCACATAAAATAACAAAAATGGAAGGAGGTATGAAGGAGAACACTAATATACTAAAAGATAACAAAAATTAATGAAAGAAAGAAACTAAAATGAAACTATAAATAGCTAATAATGTTTTCCCCCTAGTTACCAACCCCTTGAAATGAATAAGTGATACGATTTTATTGGGATAATGGAGGAATTGGATCCAAAATACTACTTTGAATGCATTTTCGTTTTAGGACACATCAACGTATGAATTTGGATAGTTTATCTTCAAGATAGTTTTATGTTTTTAATCATACTTATAAAAAAAGTATGATAATAGTTTTTAATGTTTGTAGATATATATTGATGTTTACTCTATGATATTTATTATAGCCTAGTGACACTTCATATTCCAATTATTCAATTTTCTATTCCATTATGTTATTGAAACCAGAGGATTCTGGAATTGAAACCTTAATGAAATATGTTAATTAATATCATATCCATCTCCATGATAAATTAATCTTTGTTTTTCTATACCACATCAAGATATAATCTCATCTTTAAATGTGTCAAAATATGTGCATAGTTTTTGAGGATTGACTTGTGAGCTTGTTTTGGGCCACCATTTCTTGGACTGATATTTGGCTTCATTATAATTAAATCAATCCCAATATAAATGGAATCCTATAAAAAATGAATTTCACAACTTAATTATGTTTATAAATAGTTCTCTATGAAATACAAAATAAAAATAAAATAGTTTAATTCCAAAATAAGGTCATTTTTTCAATTAAACTCTAAATACGTCTAAAACAAAAAAAGGTGACAATTTATAATAAAATAATGCTATGGTGGAATTTAAAACATTTAATTGTAGTAAAAAATATTTTAAAATGTTTTTTTCATCACACCCCACCCTAAACCATTAAACTCTTGAGAAATCATCAAATATTCAAATCAAAATCCACAAAATTATCAAAAATGATAAAATATCTATGATCTTATCCAAAAACGAATTATATCATGTCTCATATATGAAAAAATACCCTATCACTTTAATTAATTGAATTTAAATTTCTAAAACCTCATAAATCCATCAATGAAAAAATCACAACATACCTCACATTGAATTTTATGTCTCTATTCACATAAGAAAAATTGAATCTGGATTTATTCTCATACTTGGAAAATTCAAGTATCACTATAAGCTTTTGAAAATTATAATCTCTCCACAATGAAAAATATAAAAATATTCTAAATTTTCAGTTCTTTTCTTAGGTTAATTTTGTTTCATAGGGTTGGTGGGAAAATTAATGAAACATTTATTGTCAAAAATATCAGGTTTGCCTCTTACGTATAATGCATGAATAATAATGTGAAAACATAAGATTAAACTTACTCTGTCCCCATTAATAATTTTAAAAAAACAACATACCTTTTTATTACATTATAAATGATTAAATCAATTATTATAATGAAAAATATCTACCAATTTACCCCCCCCCATTGTTTTTTTGTACAGCTCCATAAAATAAAAAATATCAATTTTTGTATTAATTTATTTTATAAAGAATGTGATTACAATTGAATAAAATGAATTAATGAAAATAATGAATAATATTTTATATAGATATATGATTCATAAAAGAAACTATAATGAAAAATTATAGATCAACTCTATTTTTTCATTTTCTTTTTTTCGAGGAGAATTGGATAAAGAAAATAAAGAATAATGAAATGATGCATCAAACCCAATTTTATCATTACCGATATCTCAAATTGATGTCAAACACCGAAAACCACCAAAAAATGGAACACATACAAATGAAAAAAATGAAAGTTCCTTCTCCCACATCCAAACATGATATATAAATGAAACAATTCCTATAGTTTGAGTAGGAAAGGATAAATCATCTTGTAATGTGGCCTAAAATTATAAGTCAATTCATGAAATTTTAACGATAAAAAACAATAAATGTTAAGGTGGGAATTAGTTTAATTTGTTTCTATCTAAATAAGTCCCTAAATCATATTAAAAACATTCTATGATGTCTAAATATTAGAAAGTTAAAAATCACAAGTTCTAATTCTTATACAAAATCCATGTCTCTCTCAAGAAATTGCAGGTATTTAGTAAGAATATGAAAAAATGGTTTAGAATAAATCAAGGGATAAGAAAAATAATTTATGTCAGTGTTTCTTGGGAATAGATTTAATACATCATTCATACTCATAAAAATGATTGAGTACCCATATCAAGGAGAAAAATTTCACATCAACAATCATTGAAAAACTATCATTTCAAAAATAAAATTTATTTTCTCAAAATCAATTTATGTGTAAAAATTTATTAGAATATTAATTGAAGTTAAATAATAATAAAAAAGAAAAAAAGGAAAATAATATATGAAAAACTACATAGGTTGACACTCCCCCACACTTAAAGTTTACTGCCCATCATTTCAGTTCAATAAAAAATAAATAAAAGGGATGAAAAAATAGGGAAGGAATGATGAAACGTAACATTATTTTTCAAATTGGAAGCCCTGAGTTATGCTCATATATACTTACACTAATATAATAAATCATGAAATTAATAAAATCATAATAAAAATAAATATAAATGAAAATTAATGGAAAAGAGGATAGAACATGGTTTGGACCACCATGTGGGTGCTAGGTAATTAATGCCCCTATCCAGGTTATAATAGTGGTTTATCCCAAATCTAATGGTGAATGGGGTACCATGTTTACAAACCACCACATATTATTTATCCCAATAGATATCAATATAGTATAGGGGTGATAAGCCCCAAAGAAGTTAATAATATCCACAACCCATATATAAGATAAAAGAGAAAATTTTAGATCAAAAGGTGGAAGAAAATATATATATGGGTTCTCCCTATTTCTTCTAGTAGGAGGAGTGGAATCCACTAATGGTAGATATATTTTAATAAGAATTGGATTATATTATGGTTCATTTTCAAAAAAATATTCCTCTTTTATTTCATTGTTTGTTCCATCATTCTCAATTTCACCGGTGTAAATCTCGACTAACTCATCCATTTTATCCTCAACACAAGTATCTTATTCATCTTCTTCAAGAAGGGACAATATTAATGGTACTGAATCTAAAATATCATCACAAAGGATATTTTTTCAATTCGTAGTCAACAAATTGTTTATAAAAATAATGCTTAAAATTTTTGTCTCACTCAAAAAGTTCATCATCACAATCTTTTTCCTCAAGGATAACAAGCTATAATTCATTTATTGGAGTTGCAAGTGGATATAAAATTTTCACTTCAACCTCTCCAATTTATTCCTGATTTTTTGTAGGGAAATAATTCATTCTGTATATATTGTCTTTACTTTCATTCCATCCATATGAGTTAAAAGTAATCAACTTCAGAAGACAACAGTGTAACCATCTTGATTGATTTTTCTAAAACATTGAAAATATTTTGAAGCATCAATGAATTGGGTTCCATTTTCCTCTTTAGTCTATTTTCCATTACTAGCTAACCATTAAATTGATTTATAGTCCGATAATTATATTAATCACCCTAAAAATTCACGTTGGTCAATGAAATCAAATATATTCTATGAAGCTCTTTTTTAGATTTGGAAATTTTTGATTAGTTTATTTTGGGAAAAAATGTGTGCATACTCTTGGCCTCCTTGTAAATGATTCCAAATAGATTATAGATGTTTTTTATGATTAAATATTCAATTAAATTTATATTTACTTAAGAATGCACCAAAGTGGCATATCCTAGTTTTAATCACAAGGAGGAAGTTTACACACACTAATATTCTATTATAACGATTTATAATCATTCTAATATTAAAAAAACATAGGTAATATAAAGATGTGGATTTTTTATAAATACATGAAAAATAAAATACTAATGTAATAGTGAAATTAAATTAAAAAAATCAAGTTTGACATAAATTATTATTTAAAATGTTCTTAGGTGGTTACAATGATTGATATCATTGTTCAAATTGAATCTCAATATTAGATTCAATGTAGTGATCAAGACATGTCAAACAACACCTTATCATATAAAATTTCCTTACCCTATTCTGATACCTATGAATATGGTTCAATTTCCTTCCCAAACCCAGCTAGGACACCTCTTATATAACCATCGTAATATATTCCATTCTCAACTTTATGTGCAACACAAAAAGTGAAGGGAGGAAAAAATGGTAAATGAGAAGAAGAATTAGAACGATAGAGAAAATGAGGCAACCAATCACCGTAATCATTTCAACCATCACCAAAACTCCCAAAATTGAAAAAATAGATATGAAAAAAGAACATTAACACTCAATCAAATCAAAATTAACTCCCTCTAACAAGCGCTGAGGTTATTTCAACATTTTTAGTGGAATTAAAAAGGGAACATTATGGGAGAAACACATAAAATAACAAAACTAGAAGGAGGAGGTATGAAGGAGAAAACTAATATATTAAAAGATAAATAAAATAACCAAATTAAAAAAACTAAAAATATAATATAAATGTCCAAAAAAAGATACCCCTATTTACCAACCCCTTGATATGATGAACGGATACATTTTTATAGAGTTTTGGGAAATTGGATCCAAAATCACACTTTGGGGGTTTCAACCTTCTATTCCACATAAATGATTTTTTTGGATATGGTGTCTTAATGAAAGTTGTTAGGTCTTCATCATATTTATACCCCAAAAATTATTATTGTAATTTCCCTTGTTTGTAATGAGATATTTATGTTTTACTCTGAGATATTTATTTTGGCCTGGTGACTCTTTATATTCCAATTCTTCAACTTCCCTTTCAATTATGTTCTTGTAATGGGTGGATTCTCATGTGGACACCATCATATAATATGTTCAATGATATCTTATCTTGATCAATCCCTATTTAATAATCATTTCCTAGGCCCACTTTAAGATATAAGATCATCATTAAATGTGTCTAGATCTAGGCGTAGTTTTCAAGGCCCGCATTGTGAACTGATTTTCAGAATCTCATTGATGGATTGAGATTTAACTCCATCAGGATTAAATAAATAACATGGTTTATTTAATCCTATAAAAAATAAATTTTACAATTTAATTATTTGTATAAATAGTTATATATTAAATACATAATAAAAAAACAGTTAAATTCCATAATAAAGCTATTTTTTCAATTAAACTCAAAATTCCACTAAAACATAATAATGTGACAATTTCCCAAAAACTAAAACTATGGTGGGATTTAAAATATTTAATTCTATAATAAAATATGTTAATATGTTAGCTTAATAAAAAACATAAAACATATGCTCTTTACCTTATCTTATGAAACCATAAGCTTCCTCTAAAACCATTGCAAGAAAAAATTATAAAGGTAACTTGTGGCATAATTTTCATATCACTCTTACATATAAACTAGTTATAATTCCTAAATATGTAGTAACCAACCTAGTTACACTTGGAATAACCATCGTATTATATTTTCATAATCTCTTAGGAGAAACATAACTGGTTAACTTTGTCCCTTTAAAAAATGTCTTGGAGAGTTATAATGGGCCCACCGTCCCTCATTTTTTCATGGAACAACCCGTTAGAATAACAGTTTCCAAGAATCATAACGTGATCATAAATTATAAATCTTTCATAAAAGAAACATTCTTAGGGAAAATGAATTTCCCATTTTGAAATCACTATTTATTTTTATAAGTGTTTCACTCATAAATGAAAACATTTTATTTGTAAACATGTAAATTTATCTTCAAATAATTTAATGATCATGAAATCAATAAATTAATTTCATCCAATATATTTTGAAAATAATTTTTTTTCTTCTGTAAAATTAATTGAAAGAGTAACATTAAAATATTATTCCAAATAATTCCCTTACCACATGTTTGACTTCATCAAATCAAGTTTAAATATCCTATATAGTGGTTTAAATAATGTTATAAAATGTTTCCATAAAAATATTCATAATTATGATATTATATATGATCATATTGTATCATCTTATTACCATTTTGTTAACAATATTTTGTTATTATCCTTGTTCTGGGTGTTAACTGCCTCGTCAAAAATGTCGCAGTTTATTTTCATTAGATATAGATCCATCACATATATAATGATATTAATGTTATTAATTTTATTTATAATAATTTAATATAGTTTTATAACCTTTTCTTAATGATGAACATAGAAAATGAATCACATATTATCATGGAGAAAATAGGTCGTACGTACACACGAGCGATGATATCATTACATTAGTGGGTGAAATGGAATGAAAGAGGATGATATAGTGAATATATAGAACATTTATAATTTTATAATTTTCATATATATGCATTATTTCCATCATTATATCAATATAAGTAAAGTGGTGATGAAAAGAATGCACACCACTGTGTGAAGACAATATTTCATATATATGCACACCTGATGATTTTGTTTATTATAGGATGGATAACAGGTGGATAATGGTTTACCAATAATAATAATAACATATCATCAAATATATTATAATATATTAATTATTTTATAATGTAATCAACATACAAATAAGAAGTGGAAGAATAAATAATCATGAAATAGTCGATAAAGACAATTACCTCTTATTTTACGGACCTCATTTAATCTATTCTTAAGTGATCTAGGGTTGGTCTTATGGTTGGAAAAGAACAACAAGAACATAAATGAAGATGTTTTTAAGATAAATGTATATATTTTGGTTGATATATAAGGATAAATGTGGGAAAATTAAATGATGGAAGGAGTGACTTTTTAAAATTAAGCTGAGGGGCACTTTTGAAAATTCTCAAAATATTTGATTATATTAAATTTAATTTTTATAAAAATTACACCAACTAGAAACATATTCGAAGATATGTTTATATAAGGTTGTAATACAATGGTATAATAAAATTTAGACATGTTTTGGTTTTATTTTAGACCTTATAATTTTGATTAACCTTAGTTAACGTATTTTCATTTTAATTATGGTAATAATTAACATAATATTAAAATATGATAATTTTTACATATGAAAAGTAAAATGGTCCTTAAATAAATATTTTATTCACTTAAGATAAAATAATAATAAATTATTATTTTTAATTTTTTTTGTATTTTTATATAATGTAAAAAAATATTATTTTTTTAAAATATAATTAATGTTAATTTTTACACTATTTATGAAATACATAATAAAAAAATATTTAAATACCAAAATAAATATATTTTTGTAATTAAACTCAAAATTACACTAAAGCATAATAATGTGACAATTTCCCAAAAACTAAAACTATGATGAGATTTAAAATATTTAATTATATAACAAAATATGTTAATATGTTAACTTAATCCTAAACTTAAAACATATGCTCATTACCATACCTTATGAAAGCATAAGCTTCCTATAAAAACAATTGCATGAAAAAATTATAAAGGTAACTTGTGGCATAATTTTCATATCACTCTTACATATAAACCAGTTCTCTTTCCTAAATATGGAGTAACCAACCTGGTTACACTTAGAATAACCATCGTATTATATTTTCATAATCTCTTAGGAGAAACCTAACCGGTTAAAATTTTCCTTTTAAAAAATGGCTTAGAGAGTTATAATGGGCCCACCCTCCCTCATTTTATCATGGAACAACCCGTTAGCATAACAATTTTTAATAATCATAGCATGATCATAACTTATAAATCTTTCATAAAAGAAACATTCTTAGGGAATATAGCTTTTCTTGTTTGAAATCACTATTTATTTTTATAAGTGTTTCACTCATTACTGAAATCCTTTTATTTGTAAAAATGTAAAGTTATCTTCAAGTAATTAAATGATCACTAAATCAATAAATTACTTTCACCCAAAAAATGTTGAAAAAAAATTCTTTTTGTCTTCTGTAAAATTAGTTGAATGAGTAACATTAAAATAGTATACCAAATAAGTCCCTTACCACATGTTTGACTTCCTTAAATCAAGTTTAAATATCCTATATAGCAGTTTAAATAATCTTATAAAATTTCTCTATATCAATATTCATAATTATGATAGCATATATGATTATATTGTATCATCTTATCACCATTTTGTTAACAATATTTTGTTATTACACATGTTCTGGGTGTTAACTGCCTTGTCAGAAATGTCGCGGTTTATTTTCATTAGATATAGATTCACCACATATATAATGATATTAATGTTATTAATTTTAATTATAATAACTTAATAGAGTTTTATAACCTTTTCGTAATGATGAACATAGAAAATGAATCACATCTTATCATGGAGACAATAGGTCGTACGTACACACGAATGATGATATCATTACATTAGTGGGTGAAATGGAAAGAAAGAGGATGATATAGTGAATATATAGAACATTTATAATTTAATAATTTTCATATATATGCATTATTTCCATCATTATATCAATACAAGTAAAGTTGTGATGAAAAAAATGCACACCACTGTGTGAGGACAATATGTCATATGTATGCACACACGATGATTTCATTTGTAATATGATAGATAAAAGGTTGAATATGGTTTTACAATCATAATAATAACATATCATCATATATATGATACTATATTAATTATTTTATAGTGTAAAAAACATACAAATAGCAAGTGGAAGAATAAATAATCATGAAATAGTAGATAAAGATGATTACATCTTATTTAGCGGACTTCATTTAATCTATTCTTAAGGGATCTAGGGTTGGTATTATGGTTGGAAAAGAACAACAAGAACATAAATGAAGATGTTTTAAAGATAAATGGAAATATTTTGGTTGATATATAAGGATAAATGTGGGGAAATTAAATGATGGATGGAGTGACTTTTTATAATTAAGTTGAGGGGCACTTGAAAATTCTCAAAATATTTGATTATATTAAATTTAATTTTTATCAAAATTACACCAAATGGAAAAATATTAGAAGATATGTTGATATAAAGTTGTAATAAAGTGTTTTAATAAAATTTAAACATGTTTTGGTTTTATTTTAAACCTTATAATTTTGATTAACCTTAGTTAACTTATTTTCATTTTAATTATGGTAATAATTTACTTAATATTAAAATATGGTCATTTTTACATATGAAACGTAAAATGGACCTTAAATAAATATTTTATGAATTTTACATAAAATAACAATAAATTATTATTTTTAATGTTTTTTATTTTTAAATAATGTAATAAAATATTATTTTTATAAAATATCATTAGTGTTAATTTTTACACTATTTATTACTTGGTTTTAAGTTAAAAAATATGGAGATAAATTTAAACCAAAATATTTAATACACTCCAAATATATTATAGTTATTCAGAAAATTTGTGGTGTGCCTTAATTAATTAAAATAATATTTTTTAATATTTTTTAAATCACTTATTTGATTGTTTCATTAATAAAATAGATGATGAATCATCATTGTATAATTATTTAAGGTAAATTTTTATTCATTAAAAATGAAAAATAATATAACATGACATGGAAAATATTTTATATTTCAAAATAGTATCTATTGTCAAATATATCTTCTAAATAATACCATATTAAAAATAATATAGTTATTAAAAATATGAATGTGAAACATTTGTTTTTTTAAATAAAATATTATAAATATCATAAAGTTATCCAAATGGATTAAAAATTAATAAGTATATTTCTATCATGAAAATAAGTTTATTAATTTTAAAATAGACACTTATATTTTTTTAACCCAAAATTTTCCTCATATGGACAAATAAGAGATGTTTAAGACAATGAAATTGACCTTTTGTGATTTTTAATGAATTAAATAATATCAAAGCCATTGTTCTGAAAAATTGTCCTTTAAATAATTAAAATTAGAACCTTTTTGTATTAAGTGTAGAATATACATCATCCAATAAAATTGGGACATGTTTTAGGGTAATTTTATATTACTTTTTACCCATAATTACCTGATTTACACTTTATAGTGGTAATAAAAATGTACAAAAGTTGTATTCATATATTGAAAAAAATAAAGGGCCATATTCACTAAATTTAGACACTATGATTCAAAATATGGAATCCATTTTTCAAAATTAAAAACAAAGATTTAGAATAATTCAACTTAAAATTAAACATGTAAAATTCATTGAAAAATGATTTTTCAATAAAATGCCTCGTAAAAATATAAAATGTTTCTATATTCAATAAAATTATTAAATCCATTACAAAAAAAATAATTGTATTAAAATAGAAATTAAATAATTATAATTTCAGATAAATTCAAATATTAGTTTTTTCTTTCTAAATAAAATAGAGTTTAAATAAAACTAGTATTTTTCACTATTTGCTGAAAAATTAATATTTTTATAAAATTATTAAATATTAATTGTATGATAATTTTGAAATGATGAATTTAATTTTTTTTTTCAATTTAAAATTATATAACAAGAAAAAATTATAAAAATGTTACTAAATTATAAATTATTTATTCTATCATTACTTGGTTTATTTTAGTAAGCTAATTAAGGCACCTCAAGCCCACCTCTAATTGAAATATCTACTAAATTAGAGGACATAACCTAATGAACCAATACACATAGACACCTCCAAGTACATCACAACCTTACTTGATGGAATATTGTTCTATCCAAAAAAAAAATGTGTCGGATAACCTTATGAACTACTAGAGTGAACCGATATAAATATATCTAAAGTATGGAAGAGAAAAAAAATGCATAACCAAAAATAAATTGAGTCCCAACATTAAAACTGATGGTGTGTAATATCCTTCTTTATATCTATGATAATGGATTGCGATCTTCATCTCTAGGAACAATTAATCCCCATTCATACGAGGCCTTCCAAAGTCATCGCATAAATGCACGTAGTCTATATAAAAGATTATAAATGTTGGGAATTACCATGTAGGTGTGAATATATATATATATATAGTACGATTTCCCAATAACCAGAGTGGAAAAAATATAATCAAACATTCATATCAGTTCATAATAAGGGAAAATAAACCCAACAAACAAAAATTCTCAAAGCAGTAACTGAATGACGAGAGAGATATATACATAGGGGATATGAACCCATTTTACTTCATGACCAAGTAATGATGATGAATTTTTCTATAGCTCCAAATTCTAGTATTATCCCCAGAAAATTGGACCACTATAAACCCTAACATATAGGGGACCGAAACCTTGCTGTTGGGAAGTCAATGTCGATGGGGTTCTGACTCCATGAGTGAAGAGGACCCATACCTTATCTGTTCTGAATGGTGAGAGGAATCCACTACATCAATATATATCCCAAAATTGTGGTTGTGTACATGGGTGAGGTATTCCAATATTATATATGATGGAAATGGGGGACCCATACCTTAATCTAAGCATTCCTCGAGGGGTATTCTAATAATTTTGTCACTCTATAGATCACACTTGAGTCCTATAATTCACCAACGATGCTAGGGGAGAGATCATATCATTCTACCTTATGTCATATTTCTAATATCTGATAAAAAATTTCACCATCTCTTTCCACATAGAATTTTTTTTAGGTTGAAATTTCATGGGATTGATTCTACATCATAGTAAAGGATATATGAATGGTAGACAATTATAGGGAATGTACATACTCTGTTCCTTGGTGGAAATAAGGGAGTAATTTAATGCCCTTTTGACACATAAATATTCCCACATGGTATGTCTTTCGTCAAAATACATAGTGTGTCATTAGGATTTTTGAAGGTGGTTGTCTTATTTAATAGTCCTTCCCAATTCCTTTAGTTCTTCCACCATTTTTACCTAAACATCTACCTATGGTCTTTGATGTGCCCTTTTCATGAGGATGGTCAAGTTTACATTTATAAATACCCAAGATATAGCACAATGTCTAACCTCGAGATTGCTTTCAAGGAAGTAGTATCGAATGACTAAGTGGTCGTTTTGAAAATCATTCTTTGTTTTGTTTTTTTAGTGTTTTGAAAAAAATAGAACACTAACCCTAAAAAAACTCTAATCAGTGCTCAAGAGCAAAATGGAGAGAGATGAAACAGTGATAGACCAGTGAAGAAACCTAGACATAGGACAACACTACGTGAAATTAGAAAAGATAGATAGCAGACACAATACAAGACACAAAACAAAAAATAAATGACACCAAGACACATAAGTAAAAATTCAGTGAGAACAGGGTCGGACCCATGTTAGTCCACCCTCTACTCCCAATCATGGATCCAATTAAGAAATTAATCAACAATTCTCAAATTCGCTCAGTGCACGACTGATGTCTCATATCACACACCAATCTCAACTAGAAATTATACACTTAAGCATCGAAGTTCTTCAATACTAAATAATTTCTCCGAACTGCAACGTGATTCACTCAACAAGGTCATTCTGGATAGAAATTCTCACAAACCAGAATGATTCCACTAAGATCGTCACATTGTGCAAAAAATATTGATTCTCAGTTTGAGAAATAAAAATAGGAAGGGGAGAAGAAATTAAACAAGAAAGTGGCTAATCGTCTAATGCAAGATCTTTCCCTCGCTCAATATAACTCAGAGATGCGATCTACCAATGAGAATAAAAATAACGTGATTGCGTTAATGTATGGATCTCCCAATCATGTTGGGTTTCAAAAACTAGTTCTAACCTCGTAAGTTAGATCTCCATTTCTGGAGATTGAAGATCACGACATAAAATGAGGATGAATGAATGAAACAACACAAATGAAACAAACATCACAATTCAATTAACTAAACATGCCACACTACAAGTTATAAACTCAACATAAAACAAAAAAAATAGAGCAGCAGTGGAGAGGTGGAGAATGGAAGGGAAGGTCTTGTCTCCAAGTCAAAAATGGTCCCAGTTTGCGAGATATGGATGGAATGGATGGTGAATAGTAGTGGAGTCTCCTCCTTCCACCGTGGAAGGGTGTCCTCCCCCGGCCATGTTCCTGGTCTTGGATGGCTCTACGGAGGAGAGTAGTTGAGATTCCTCTTATTCAAAGATTAAAATAGTGAAATGAAATTAACAACCTAATAGATTGCAGATCCACGTGGCGTGTCTTTTAGATTGATCGTCACTAACTCCAGATTGAACTCCCTATGAGTGTAGCCTATTCCCCTGCAACGACCTCAAGAATCTTCTCACGTATTTCCCGCGAACATCATTTTTTCCTTATCCCCACTTCTATGAGTAACTTCCCCTGCACTAAACAGTATAAACCAAAAAACATGTTAAACAAATAAAATGAAAATGAAATAACTATATATTAAGAAAACTTATTAATTTTTATATAATACTTAATATTATTATTACTTTTATATATAAATATAATTATTATATTTATTAATATTTTACTTGTTATAAAAAAAAGTAATTAACATTATATATATGTATATGTATATGTATGTTTATTATATGTTATATATATGTATTGTATTATATATATTATGATCATTATATAAAACTAAATAAAAGAAACAATGAAAAGTGAATGAAAAAAATGTAGAAGGGTTTCATATTAGAGGGAGAAGGATACATAAAAGGGGGTTGGATTTGGGCTTTGGGGAAAGGAAGAGAGGGTGGCAGGATCAGATTTGCGGTAGGGGTGAGCGGGTGTTCTAGTAGGGGCGATGGGATAGGAGGTGTGCCGTGACTCTAGTGAGACAAGTCGGCATAGCGGTATGAGGCAGCTTCGCTATGCAGGTGATGCAGTCCATGGTGGATCTCGAGCAGAGGGGGTGGCGGGTTCGACACCATCAGCATGAAGCATGGGATATATGACCACGGTGGTGAAGTCGAGAGCTACATAGGGTTTGAGTGTGGACAAAAGGTAGAAGAGGAGGTGGGGACGTGATGACTCGGCTTGAGGAAGAGGGTGATATGAAAAAGTGGGTGCAACAGATTCAGGTAGAAGCATGGTGGTGGCTTGGAAACTGGTTCGCTGCGATGAGGGGATGCAGTTGTGACGAGGAAGCATAGACAAGGCTCTGGGAGGTTAGGCTAGTAGTTCAAGCTTGCAGCAAGGGTAGAGGTTCATGCAGCGACTTCAGGTTTGAGGGATTTCAATTCTGGTAAGATTTGGGTTTCTTCTAAAAATTTGGATTTATACTGGTATGAGATTTGCAATATTTTATGAATTCTTCTACTCTGGATTTGATTTTGATATGCTCTTGTGGTTGGTGTTGTGCTACTTGGGTGAGACGGGAGAAGAGGAGTTGTATGATGGTTTGAAGGATGCTGGGTAGATGAGTGTGGCAAGAGATTATGGTGAGATAGGCACCGTGAGTGAAACTCACAGTGAGACCATGAGGAATGGGTTTGGAAAGGTGAAGCGGAATAGATACGGTGGGATAGTAGTGGTGAAATGGTGAGACAATGAGTGAGGTGGTGACTAAAATGGTGAGTGATGTTCATGGTGAGACCGTGAGGCTGTAAGGAGTGAAGTAGTGTGAGGGGAAACTGGTGACATTGTGAGTGATGGTCATAGTCTCACTGTGAACGATACGGTGGTAGCAAGGGGTGAAAACGGTGGGATGTTCAACCATTAGTACCTGAAAAATAAAAAGAACAGATTAAATAATTTAATAAAACTGAAAAATAAATTAATAATTCAATTAATAAAAATAAATAAAATAAAGTAGTGTTAAATAATAAAATTAATTATACATTTTTTAAAAGAATGAATTTATATTTATAAAAAATTATAACAAATTTAATTTAAAACGAATTAAAAAATTTAAAGTATCTAACTTATATTAATTACCCATTTAATTAAAGAATTAATAATGTAAATTAAATAATAAGAAAAAGTAATTAAATAAAATTAAATTGTTAAAACTAATTAAATTATTAAAAGACTAAAAACTAAAATGAGTTATTTATTTACAATTTAAAGGAAAAAATAATACATAAATAAATTTAATAAATTAATAAACTAACTAGGATTAAAAAAATTTAAAAATAAAATAATAAATAAATGAATGTCAAATTCAAAGCAATAATTTAATTTAAGAATTGTTTAAAAAGAACAATAATGAATACTAAAAACACATGATTTAAACTACAATTGATTATTTTACATAGAAAATTCAAAAACACAATAATTATCAATTATTTAATAAAAAATGTCATTTTAAAAATAAAAAAGTCAACAAAAAATACAAAAAGGATGTGAAAAAACATGTGAAAACACTGCCACATAATTCTTGATCCTAATGAAATGTCCTTCGGTCCTATATTTCTGACCATCAGTGATTGGAAATTGGATTTTCCATTAATCAATATGAAGCCTATTTTTTATTTTTCATGGTCCCAGGGTCTGACCCCCCCACCTTTTACCATGAATCATATCTGGATTATCATAAATTTTCAAAACATTGTTCCAATCATTGAAATAAAAAATAACAACAATCTAGTGTTTGACCATATCTTGAACATGATTGACCATAAAATCATCATTCTATCAGTACTTTTTTATTATCACATGAATAAATGAAGGATAATGGAATACTAAATAAAGTGAAATCATCATTAGTCAAATTGAACATATCCTTCGATCAGAATAACTAAATTAAATAAATTCTTATGAAATCCTACATTAATAATATAAATAGTGGTTCAATAAATTAATAGATAAATGGGAAAAATAATTTAAAAATTACAATTTTTTACCTCATTGTTGGGTTGTTTATTGATGAATATGGGTTTTTCGAGTTTTATATCAATTTTGGTGTTGATTTATAAGTAAATAATTCATTAATACATGATTATTTATTGTTAATTCATCTTACATCCTCTTAAAATATCCTCTATAAATCTCAATGATTATGTGGCTAAGCTGTGATAATTTCCATATACTAAAGTGTTTTTTCTAGTTGTTTGTATTATTTTAAACGAAACAATAAAAAAAAATCCAATTTATTTATTTCATATACCATCCTCCTTTGATTTTAAGTTAATTAAAGGTCTAATGTTAACTGAACTTTTCATATTTTGGTTAATCCCCATATTTTGAATCCAATAACTATATCATATTTTTCATCAAATAATCTGATTAATCTGGAAATTAATTATTTCCAAAAATATGAGTGTACATGGATTAATATATTTTATATTCATACTATATTGAATCAAGGTTCTTGAAACACATATCACCATTCCCACTCTAAATAACCACCAACATTTTTTTAAATTCTCTCACATAAAGGGTTTAAAAATAAAAAATGGTGTATCTATATTTCCACACCTCTTAGATTTTTCAACCCAAAAAAGAAAAAAACTACTTGAAAATATGATGGAACGAACCTTGTATCTGGATCTCACACTTCCACAAGACCTCTTAGTAGTTGTCATGATTTTAAATAACTCACACAAGATGATAGATCACCCATGAAGGATACACTGCTTCCAATACTCAATAGACACCTGGTACTCAGAAAATTTGTGTCACTCAACAACATCCAGATTACCCTAGTCTATAACATATGATGGGTATTTCATGTTTCAACTCTATTGTAACATGTGGAAGATTTCATTCACTCAGTCTAACATCTGCGGTATGTCGAGGTAGTGATAAACCCATCTTAGCCTATGTTTTACTAGGAATTTCTAGATGAATCTTGGTTATAACTTTTTACCCCAAATAAACCTTTGAAAACATATTTATGGAGAGAAATTCATGAACAGATGGTCTTATAGGTTTAATATATGGGTCTCTGATGTTCATCTAGAAAATATATTTTCGACTTTGATCAGTCTTCATTATTTCATGGATCAACTAAATATTATCTTTTATCTCCTGCACCAGCTTCGGTCCCATAAACAATTACTATAATATCTTTTTTCATCATAAGGGTGACCTATATGGTGTCTCGTACATATATTTGAATGGTTTTGTGATGATTCTGGAGTGATAAATAAAATTATAAAGGATTTTAGATAATGGAATGTGATCCTCCCAACTCCGACAAAATTATTACATGAATTCCCTTAGTATATCATCCAAAACATGGATGGTTCATTTATTCAATCCATCTATCTAGGGGTGGAATCTCATGATTATCCATAATAGTTCCCCAAAATTTCCCAATAAAAAAACCCACAATAATCACGTGAATTGATCATCATATTTGGATACAATATTTAATGGTACAACATGAAACTGGATATTCTCCCAGACATTCATGAAACTCAAACTCACCCATGGACTCTTCTCATGGATGAAAATAATGTGATTCAACCTGGAAAGATTCTAAAAAACAACCTAGAAAGTGTTTTATCATTTTTCTATATATTTAATCCCAAATATAACATCCATTGACCTTCAAAATCAGTTTTAATTATGGATTTAGATAGTATAATTCAAAGAAGGTTGAAATTGATGCTCTACCTTCACATATTGATAGGTGAGAAATAATTAAATAAAATAAAATAAACCCATTATATACATTTCCACTAGAACAATCATTGATGGTATGGATACATATTCATTATTCTAGGATATACCACGAAGGGGGAGTTATGAATCTTTTTTAACAACTCTTCAAGCTATGTGATCGGCCACACTGTTCATTATTGAAAAATGATGATTTTCTCACCACATTTAGAAAATAAATCTAACAAATATTCTACATATATCTTATCACATATAACATTAGAATAGATGTATCCTAATATATCATTTACGATACACTAGAAAAGTGAAGGTGTAACTAAAATCAATTGGAGATAAGGTGTCTCTCTTATCCATAAGGGTTAATTGAAAATAGATGGACTGCACTGATTCCTCCTTTTCCAGGAGAGAGTAAAATTTATTATTAAGGGATTTGTATAGAATATTGAACTTCCCTAGAGTTTATACTATTAAAACTCATATTCCTTTAAGAATTCTAGAAAAACAATAATCCATATAATAATTTATATCGATGGAAAGTTATACTAGAGACTCCAGTGTTTTGATTAAACCAAAATCTACTCCCCATGAAGATAAGGCATCCAAATATTTTGGACGATGACCACAGCATACATCTCTATGTCATTAGTGACATAGTTTTGACCATTGGATATCAACTACCTATACTCATAATCTATAGACACTTCCTCGGTATCAACACACCCTAGATCCTAACTTCAGGGGAATCATAAAAGACCATATATTCAAAGCCCACCTCTAGAATATTTAAAATATGATCACTATCTCACCATCACCATATCCTCTCCAATTCATTCTGATAATTCTCAACCTTAGTGAATGATTTCCCTTTTTTTTCAATGTAGCTAATGGGACCGAAATCATGGAAAACAATTCCATAAAAATTCGATAATTGGAAATAAATTTAGGAAAACTCCTCACCTAAAATATGATTTTGGGTGTGTCTAAATCCAACACTAAATATTTTCTTACTAGTAAAAAAATTACACCATGTTAATAAATGAAATTCCATATAAGGGGAACCTCTGCAACCTAAAATTTAAATTTCAAGAGTTTAAAATGTAATTGGTGCATGAAGAGTAATCCCAGAATCATCCTCAAAAGATATGTGTTCTCCTCCTATAATGGAAATTAAAATATAATGTCATTATTATTAAAAACCAAAAAAAATAAATTAATACATGTTTTATAATTCCCATGAAGATAAAAATTATATTCATCATAGAAAAGAAAATCTATATGAAATCATAATATATATAGAAACATCATTTTTTAATAATTAGAATATTTATCTTGTTAACCTTTAACTAGTGTTATCTAGACCTAAGTTCAAAAAACCTGAACCAAATCACAACTTTGAACTAGATGAAGAGGTCATTGATCCTTGGAAAAGGGTACATGTTCTTATTCATCACTTAAGTGAGGTGAATGTAATCAATGCACTACATCAGTCTCTCATCCAACATCATTGTGAAAAAAACAATAGCTGCCCAGGGGGACACAATAGCTCAAATAAAACCATTATCCTACTAGACCACAAACTACACCCTTAAATCCTATAGAGTATTGGGTGTCCTAAGATATACAGGGAAAGATTTCAGTCTGATATCAGGGTGCACAACAATGTTGTTGCTGATATTTCAACATCGAGGTAGTTCTAAAAAAAATTGGTTAATACATCAATGTAATGTTAGACTAATAATGGAAAAAATGTGTTGATAGAGCATGTTCCGCATGTTTCAGACTCACAAATTGATGGAATATGGATTTCAACTTCTAAATCATGTGTCCCACTCATTATCCTACTAGTAACTTCTTTTTTATTAATGGAGAAACATGTCCCATATATCTATGGGAACATAACCCTCTAATTATGATAACTCATCTTGGAATAAAATATGGATTTCCATTCCATTCAAATTATGAAATCATAATGTATCATCTAAACAACTAATACGTCTCATGAGAGACTCTTCCCACTAAGCGTAAGATTGCACTGCCAGAAGATTTATGAAACTATAGATTCACTCCCTAGAGAGATATCCAACAATAAATTATGTGATAGATTCTCTACTAAAAACTCAAATCCTTGATCCTAGATAATCAATGAAAGAATGAAACACACCTGAGTAAAATCATTATAGATGACAAACTAGATAAGAAAAAAAATACATACCTTGAACCATGTTGGAGCCACTAGATCATAAGATACAACTATATACTATCCCTCATCTATAATATGCTTCTGAATGTTATATGAAATAAGAAGTTTTTCATGATATTCATATCATTGATTATATTTTAGAAATTTCAGTCTTCAAGGAGGTATTTGATCTTTTAAACATTGAGTCTGAGTCCCAGCATGTGTATGCCTCTTTTATTGGGAGCATGAGACTCGACACCCAACCAATATTAATTGTTGGCATTGCTTCACAATGTATGTAACCAACTCCCACCATCTAGTATTACTTTAAAAGGAAGCATTAAATCACCATATCATGGACATGAATATCCCGATCCTACATATAGAATTAGGTACAAAGATAACACCCATTAAGGAACAAGTTCTCAAACTCTAAAAAGTTGTGTTTCATCACATCAAATTCTAAGGTAACTAGACCCCACCAACATCTATCCACTTTTTAGAAGAGTCTGTTACATGTGATACCATCTTATCTGATATTGGAAATATATATTTGAAAACTAAAGCTACATAATACAACCAAACTACTGCAACTTGGTGACCCATATCACCTAAGAATCTGGGTAGTATCTGATTATCTAACGATTGCATCACTTTTATTCTAAAAACATTTCTTTCCTAAAATATTGAAACGATATACTACTAAAAATGGTGTGGAACATCTAAAAAATCCATTGGTGATGGATATGGTTTCTAATCAATCATTGGATTATTTTATTTCTATCAAATTGATTAAAATACTTTACACGTTGGACTCTAAATGAGAGCAACGTTATAGAGATAAATTCCATTGCGATTATTTTATAAATTCCAAATCATCAGCATATGGGAGACATATTGATATTTGAAAATATTTTCTATGTTTAGAAGATCATATCTGGGGAGTTGAAATGATAATGATATGAAAATCAATGACTCATTCATATATTATTCATTTACCATTGGATTCCAGAGAACTGGTTCTTATTATTTCGAGTTAGTAAGAAGGTCATCTGAATCCTGATATATGGATATGGTTATTGTCATACCATCATTGAGTTTCCTATTTTGAAGAAAAAATTCATGAAATATTATCACCATTATATATGTTTCCTGAACTAATCCTCACCACACATCTAACTCTAATCACTATCTAGTAGAATGAATGATCATATGCTACTCTGTGATAACCTGAACCATTTAGGCCCTAGAAAAACTAGTAATAAGCTGAGTGTGACACCCCAAAATGTTTCATATACACTAAGGGAAGGTAAAAAGTGTTCATTATAAATATATCACATATTGGAGGCCATAAACTAATAAACAAGTATACATGCACACCTCATGTAAATCAAAATCATTGAGGACAAAAGATTGTACAAACCAGATAAAATGAAATTTAGTTTGATAACCTATAGAACAATGGAGGTGAAGTAGTATAAATAAACAAAATGTATTAAAGGTAAAAAAACAAACACCAAACAAAATAAATAGATCCCCAAACTACCAAACAAATAAGAGGCAGATAGTGATCATAATCTTCGATACAAACTTCCAATCTATATTCACTTTTAGTAAATACCATTAATATCTAGATATACGAAGACCACTAAAAAACTTTCAAACAACCTATTGTCTACATAAGACACGATACATATAGTAAAATCTTATGAAGGGGTGATTATATGTATAGACAACATGCCACCTCAAAAACTAGGGGGGACATAAAATCAAATAGTCATCATATCCAAAAAAGAAGAGACGATACCAGAAAAAAAAATATACATAAAGAAGTAACATATTAAAGAGATATATATAGAGTAAACCTTTGATATTCTTATCTGTCAAAGGACAAAAAGTCTATCTATAGCTCCATCTACTTTTCCCAATCCTAGTAGCCTAAAATATACCACACCCGATACATGGGACTCATGTCTCAATAGTGGAAGATCAAAACCATGGGGGTGATCACCCCAATTGGGTAGAGGACCCATGCCTTTCTATTCTCGATTATGAGTGGTAACTAGTATATATATAAAATACCGACACTTTTTGGGGTATTTGAGTGGTGGGGGTAGAAAATCCATTCTATACAGTAAATGGGGGACTTATGACCAAACCAATGCATACCGTCTAGAGGGTTTTCAACCCCAATATTGCTTCTGAGATCCCAATGATTTTTTAGTGTTAGGTAACTATACTAGAAGGAGTTATATATTCATTACACATTATGTCATATCTATGATGTCATAAACAACACCCATGTCTTGTCTTATATGGAATTCAACTCAAGTGAGACTACTTACAAGCTCGATCATGAGTTTTAAATGAGATACATGAGGAAGATCCACCTAATGATTGTACAAAAATAGTTACTTCGAGTACAAAGATATTACTTTAAAGTATAATACATACCATGTCCTATTTAACTACTCAATGCGTGAGTTTCACATACATGATGATTTCAACTTAGAACACAACCCGTGGGATAACTCAAGGTCATATGCATGTATTTTCTATATATGGAGTCATTGGATAGCTAGAGCCACATGGAATTTGGGGGAACTAAATAGAATGTGGTCCCACCATACAACCATGTCATATTTAACACTCCTTAAAACTCTAGTTTTCATAGAATGCAGACCACGTAAGTGTGTTCCTATTAAAGACACAATGTGTTGTCGAGAATTTCAAACCATATTATCTTCCTCGCTTGATCTTCCAAATTTTAACGATTTCTTTATTATTCTCACTCAAATCTCCATCCATGTCCCCTATATCAATGAAAACTACTCCATTTAGGGATTTATGACCACATGTGAATAAAAATATGATTTTATGTTAACTTGTGCCAAGCTAATCCCACTTTCACCACCATATGAGTTTTTGATCCTCTATCTATCATCTGTGACCCCACCTTGGATCATCCATTATTCCGTGAAACATGTTCAACATCCTTAAGTCCACAAACAAACATAAATTCATGGTTCACTCACATTGTAAACAATATTAAGCAATGAATCACTAACCTACCACTGTCGAAATATGAAAAAGTAATTAAATAATGGATAATATCACAATAGAGTATGTGAAATAAAAAATTTCCATATTTTTAAGGTTATTCATTCATAGTTACTGAATACATATAGAAGAATATTAAATTTTGTACAACAAATGTAATCAGGGGTCAATTAAATATAAAAATTGAGAGGGAAAAACATTAATTAGGTGGATGTATTAATTCTAATAAGTTAATTATCCAATACATGTTAGTATAAAATAAAAATGTAAAAATCCATAAATAACAATCCCTAACCTCATCATTGGATCATTCATCAATGTAGAATGATTTTTCGGTTTCCTCACTAAGGTCTGTGATGAATTCAAGAAAACTTAATCATCGATCCAATATTCAATGATGTTGATTCATCAAATATCCTCCTAACAATAAATCTATCAATTTATATAGTTATACAGCTAACCATAGATAATTTCCTATAGATATTATTCTCTAGAAATCATTGATCTAGTGTCTTCTATCAATTACATTATCCTGATTAGAAAAAACAAAATCCCAAAGGACCGAGAGTTTAATAGATTTGGTAAACAAGATAAAAACATGAGAAAATAATACACTAATTACAACACAATTTTATTCTTCTTTATAAATAAATATCTTCAAAGATAACTTTATTTCATCTATTAAATCTATGAATATCTTTTATAGCATTATTCTTTTATTATTTGGGAATGAAACCTAATAATGTTGAACTCAAATGATAAACATGTTTTATGTATAACAAAAACAATAATTAATAAATAAGATTTATAATTATTGAATGGTAAATAATAGAAATCACATTCCATATAATCAACAATCTAAGAAGGAAGTGAATAATCAATATGGATATGTAATAAATTGAAACACATGATATTAAAACAATTAGATATGGAAAAATCAAATTGGGAAGGTAAGAAACTAAAATGATTTCCAACTTATAAATGAACTTGAAATGAAATGTATTTATGGATATAACAATGAAAAATATATTGGATGAATAATAAGTGAGACTAAATGATAGAAATAATTGATTATTGGATTCCATGTTTTCTAGGTATATGGTACCTTTACCGTTAAGACCATTCCCAATATTATTTAAAAAATATGAGGTAAAATACTATCTAAGGAGACTAGAAAAATAAATCATCCCATGAGACTTCATAGGCATCGAGGATCTATATAAAACTAGGCCTCCCCATGTTATAATAGTCCAAATCATTCATCATATTGAATAATCATAATAAATAACATGCCTTATCAAATAACTATATTTAATAAACAATGCAAAATTATAAATATATCCTGAAATAGTTAAATAACTGTAAAAGTAGACAATACATGTAAAATGGTATACAGTTTAAGAAATAGTAATATCTAGGATAAATGATATGGATAATAAGGGTAAATTAAATGATTATAGTAGATTGAATATTTCAAGGGGATTTCAAAAATATATTAAGGATGTGAAAATAAATACTATCATTGAACAAATCAAATAAAAACAATCGAGTGAAATGATAAGTATTGTATCAATACAACATACCCCAAGTGGAGTAAAATAAATGAATGTTGTCATTGATGAATGGAAATATTAAAAAATATATTTTAAGAACATTCTTGAGGAAAATATACTTTTTTTAAAAATATTTTTTTGAAAAATATTTATTTTTAAAAAAAATTAATAACATTTTCTTAAAAAATTATCCTTTTAAACATTCAAATGAATCTTTCAAGGAATGATGATTGGGAAATATGTACATGTCGTAGAAGGGAAAAAGTTAAGAAAAATGCCTTATTTAGAAAGTTACAAGTTGTTTTATTTGGAAACATTGTTAAAATAAAAAAGAGGCTAAAAATTTCTTTACCAGATTATTTTTAAATTTTTTTTGAAAAATATTTAGTAAAACTTGCTTTTTAGAAGAAAAAAGGTTCTCCAACTAAAGAGATAAATAAAATCTAGTTTTCTGAAAAACATTTTATAAACCATTTTGAGTACCATTGAGTGGAACATGGTACTAATAATTGGAAAATTTCATAAGTACCTATATGGGAGAAAAACGAATGTTTTTATTGAGAAATGGCCAAATAATATTCTCTAATGGAAATTCCATTGAAATATCATTAAATTTATTATTGAGGAAAATATTCATTAAAAATTCCAATGTGTCACATACCATATTGAAACTTTTTAAATCATAAGCCTCATGAACGAATAAAAATTAATGGAAGTTATAAAATCATTATAGTAAGGAGATTCATGATATTTCCTAGAAAAGTGAATACAGACTCCATATAAAAGAATCTTGGTGCATAACAACAGATAAGTTTCAATGGGATATAAATCGAGATGAAATACTTTTCCTTGTGTTTCCTTTTAAATGAATTTCATTTGACTTCCTTTTTAATAAAATTATCTTAATTATTTATTTTCTTTAGAAAATTTTCATTTTTATCAATAATTTTATTTCACTTATTTCCATGATGTATACAATTACATAAAAAAATAATGTTTACATCAGTTTTTTTGACCAAATTAGGTTAATGTGTCTAAAACCACATTAGTAAGTAAACTATGTTCAAATATGGAAATATATAATATCTATACAAAAAAATCATGAAATAATTATCATATTTATAAATAAATTATAATTTTAAAACCAATCATTAAATATGGTTATGAAAAACAAATCAACGTTACAATCATGTAGATGGTAGGTCATATGTATACATGAGTAACATTATCATTTTTCAATGATCATTTTAAAAAGAAGGTAGGTAGAATTATATATTTTAAAAATGGTTATTATATCATAAAAACAAATTATTTATTCCTATATACGTATATATATAATTCTTGTGATGTAAAAAGAAATCAGATCGTGTCAAGGAGGCGGTTTTCCACACGTCCATGACCGAAATTATCACCTTTTTAATTTTTGAAAGAGAAATATAGAAAATGGTATATATAATATATTTACAGAAAGGAAAGCATGTCATTTATATAATATAAATATTTTTTATTTCACATATATTTAATTACGAAAATCGTTTATACACTCCATGTATGTCTGAAAGAATCACATCACTTGAGGGGGTGGTAGTCCACACTTCCTCAAACGATGTTATCCAATTCCCACAAAATAGTGTTCATAAGGGTATGTGTTGTAAAAGAATTATAGATGTTTAAATATATTGTAAATGTCATATATAATGTATATTAATAGACATTAAAACATAATTTGTAACATTCCTAATAAATGAAGAATAAGATATATTTCATATTTATTAATATTTTTGAATTAAATATTAATTTTACTTTAATGGGCATGCTATGTTCGATAGCGTACCCGATACGCAACAACAGGTTTCTTTAAAATCTTACGTTGCACACTAATAATATAATATTATTATTTTAAATGGTCGTTAACTCCTAGATGTTGTATTAGCAGGACTGAACAAAACTAACTACAATATGATTATACATGTATTTATATTTATCCAATAAAAGTTAGAGGCTTAAAATGTGAATGAATCTAATTTTAAGCATAATTTACATTAAAAGGCCGATTTACCGCCTTTTAATGGAGAAACATTTTTAAAAATAGATTTGGTCACTTCAATACATTATATATGACCAAATAAAATCTTTCTTTATAATGGGGACATCAAAATTTACTTTGTGTAAATTTTTGGAATTTTTCCGATAAAGTTCATTTTTAGTGAATAGTGAAAAATATTGTATTTTAATTCAAAAGTGCCTTTTAATATAATTTATTTATATAGATAGATTATATTTTTAATTGGTTTTAAAAGGAAAATAAAATATATTTTTACCATTTAATCCAATGTTGGTCATTGGAATTATTTTCACTTTGAAATTGGACATAAACAAGTATCAATCTTTTGATAGTTATTGTTTCATAAAAACAGGCTATTTGTTTTAACAATGGGAATTAATTTTAAAATTAATTAATGCCACTTCTATGTTTTGAATTTTAAAAAATAGTCATCAATTTTGAATTTGGAATATCAAATATATCTTAGGCTGAATTTTTTTTTATTTTTCAGAAAAACTTCAATTTTTGATGAATAGTGAAACCACTTAGTGGTAGTTAAAAAAACTGACATGTTCATTTAAATAGAATTTTTCCACTTCTGTGAATTTAATTTAGAAATTCCAACATACATAGTTGTTATTAGAAAGTAAAATGTGGTTCAATAAGATGAAAATAATTTTTGGTGAATAGTAACTTTTGACTTTTATTTACCGCGATTAAAGGTAAATATGGTAATGCAAGGTTAAAAGATTATTATAATAATTCAAAATTACCTTAAAACTTGTCCAAAACTTATTTTTTGATTCATTTACGACCATGGGAATCTTTGGGTAGATTTTGGGACCCCATCGATTCACTTGGAAGCGAAAATGACAATTTAGATTAAATAATTTTATGTAAAGACAAAATTGACATTAATTAAAATCTTATAGTAATTAATTTTTATATGGTGTAATATAAGTCCTATTTTGTCTATAAATATTAATTGTAAATCTAAAAATATTTCCTACATGATAGTATTTTTTTATAATTTTTAGACATCGAATAAATTAAATTATTTATGACACAATAAGGATGCAGTATTTACCTCATTAATAAATGATTAAAATAAATAAGATTATAATGATTAAAATATTATCCAAAACATTTCCAATTATGATTGGATGATTTTATTTTGATTATGAGTAATCTAATCTTAGACCTTAATGATTTTTGGACCATTAGAAACCGAATATCATTATATAATAAAATAATGTTTTCACACTTTTCTAAAGATCCCCTCCTCTCTCTTATAAAAGGAGACCATTTATATCCAATTCCTCACACCTCTAAAGACATTTGGATCATAAAAAATCTGCACAATTAAGCTCCCTTAATCCCTCTCCTCCTCATATAAGCCTTAACTTAGGAAAAAGTCATTTCAAGAAGTCCTTTGGTTCAAACCAAAGAGAGTTACCCAAATTAAAGGTAACTGTTTCTCTTCAATTGTTTTTTTTATTTTACTTATCCAACCCCTAAACTCTTTTTATTTCCTTTCTTTTGTAACAACAACAGTATCCTCAATATACTAGGATGTTGTTATGAGAAGTATTATAACTACACTTACACACACCTCCATCTAATGGATAAAGAACATAATGTTTCTGTGGATGGAAAACAAAGGTCTCACAAAATGATGATTGTTCAATTACATCTTACGCCTATCATGGTGGCCATTATGATGAAAATATATTTATATATGATATATATTAATTTTAGTATTTCCTTATGCTTCTGTACATTCCATTTATAGCCTTCCTTTATGGTTTCCGTAGGGGGTAATTACGATAATCTCATTTGAGGAAGTGCGGACTACCGCCCCCTCAAAGTGATATGATTCGTTAATGCCTTATGTGGGATGTATAAAGGATGTATTTAACGATATTATATATGATATTATACTGGAATTATAATATACCTATTTATCATTATGTTTTATTTCCATTAAAATAATAAATAGAAATGAATGTAGCGTTCATGCGTACGTACGACTTACCGTCTCCTTGAACGGTGCATTTCATTTCATACCTCTAAGTGTTATGTAATATTATAAATAAATGTATATACTGGATATATATGATATATTCGATATCTAAATAATGAATATCATTCTGGACATAATGAACCTTTGACCACATGAACAACATGTAATTATAAGAAGTCCATTTTTGACTCAAGTACCAAATATCGACAAAACGAACATTATTAACTTAAATGATTACATAATTTTTATAACATGGTAATAAGTGATATAAATGGAATAATAAACTTTAAAAGGGTTATTAAGCAAGTAGAAATTAACTTTAGTTTATTATTCAGGAAATTAAAGAACGATCGAGTCAAGTCGGACACGAGGTAAGGGATCTGACTTCTCTATTTCTTTTCAAGAACTCTCTTTTATGTCATTTCTTTTATGCTCCATGTTCCTATGTTGGAGGATGTTATTTTATATTAACCGTACTGTAATTTTTATTTTCATATGATGAGAGACCCCCTCTTACTCTCATAGATTCATTTTAATAATTTTTAAGTGGCATCGTTAGGCTACCGAATTTTTGTAAGGGATTTCTCATCTCACTTTTAATTCCGTGAGATTTTTATTATTCACCACCTATTTATTGAATGTGGTGTATTGTGTACTTAAATTTGATATATAATATCATGATTATATTTATATTAATGGTATTCGGTGATTATTTTGGTGGTTAATAACTTTTGGTTATACGACTCGATTGAATTACAACGTGGTAAGGGGTCTTCATTTAACATGTTTTTATTCCCATGAGATTCATGCTATTTTTGCCACTGTCTCCTTTTGTGTCATGTATGTACTACCCATGATTTTACTCTTTGTGTAATATAATCTTATTTAAAAGTATTTACATCTTCATTGGATGATCCTTCTTTCATGTGGCATATGTTTTGTAAGTTACCAAATCGGTAAGGAAGTCCTTAACCCAATTCACATTCTTTGGGTTGATATTCTATTTTTTTATTTATGTCATCCTATGAATATGTGTCAATGACCTCTTATTTTTTTACACTTAATATCCAATTATATTGGGTGTATTAATATTTTTCACACATAATTATGAGATTGATTTATCCTTAATTTAAGGATACCATCTTTATAAGGGATTTCATCTCAATTTACATTTCCTTTGAGACTTCATTGTTGTTATGCACTAATTCACTCTTATATGGTGTATATACCATCCTTTGACATATTATATCATGAATCCCTTTATTCTCATGATATTATAAAGTTCTAATTAAAATTTATTCTTCAATTATTTGTATTCAAGCATCTCTCTTTTTGTTAAAAAATCTTTAACTAAAATATCGTTTTAAATGTTTTAAAGATTTATTCTTCTAAATATTTATCATCAATGTCCATGTTTTAAAAATGGTTTTTTGATTTATTTATATGGAAATTAATGTTTTCAAATGATAATTCCTTTAAAATCATCAAAGTGGTATGGGACACTTTGATTCAAAAATTTGTTTTTAAATGGTTTTTGAAAATGGGTTGATAAAGCATTGTTTACTTCAATATCTTGATTTGATATAGTGTAATGTGGAAATATTATCTTTCCTTTATATTTGTTTTATGTGATATGATTATGTTATGGTTATTGGGCATTGTTTACGTATATGGGTGGTTCCGTGATAAACATAGGGCGGTTGAGCCCAAGATAGCTCTTTAATGCATTGGGTAACGTGACGGAGGTGAACATGATGTTTCTCCAAAGAGATTTAGGGAATATATTGTGATGGGTATTCCAAGTGTAACTCCCTATGTAGCTATGATAGCTACAATGTCAGTTTGATATGGATGCCATAAGTAACCTTTATGATTTATGACTTGTGTGTGTTATTCATAAATCTTATGATTTCCTAAGTTATGTTATGATTGAAAAGTATAGTTTCATGGATTTGTATTTATTGTTGGGATAATTTTTTCCTTCTTTATTTTATAACCTTTACTGAGCTTTTTATGCTCATCCCATGTTTTTGAAATGTTTTCCCCAGGACTTAAAGATGGATAGGTTCAAGGATGGGATCGAGAAAAAGTGATTTTGTCTAAAACATGGAACTAGAAATGATGTCTTTTTAAGAGTTTTTATTTTATAAAAGAAATAGATACTGATTAGAAGTGTCTAATTGTTATAGTTAAGTTGTTATGAAATAGTTATGGCCTAATTCTCTAAAACTATAAACCTGAAAAGATCCCCAATTCGAATTATTCATTTAATTCATGATTACATAATGTTTAAGGCTGGGTCCTTATAGTTGGTATCAGAGGTCAGTTTAGACAACTTTAGGGATTTGGAATTTTCGTTAGACATATGGTTAATCCCTATGTAATATTTCAGTTAAATCATTGTTTTATAACTTTTTCAGATCAAGGAAATTCAGTTACAAATGGAAGGAGGAGGATCTCAAACGAAATTCCTATCTCTTCCTGATGACATGCTTGCAATAATTATTGCAAAGTCATGTTCGGATGATTGTGAAAATTTTTCTAGCATATAACTCACTTGCAAGCAGTTGTTTGAGATATCAAACACCTCCACTATACCTCATTATCATCGTGGGTCATTTGTTGTATTTAGAAAAAACCTATTTTTACAATATTCCCATATTTTCAAAAAAGGTAAATATTATCAAGGCATTTCCAAATATTTTACCTTATCACAAGATTTTAAAGCATATTATGATTTTAAAAAAGGTGCTGAAGAAGGAGACCCTTGCACACACTATTTATATTTGATTTTAAAATATAGTCTCTTAGCACAAACTTATGATATTTTAAAAGGATCGTTAATTGGAAGTTTCAACTCAAATTCAGTTCGACTATTTTATAGAAATTGTGTTTTATCAGATGTTTTAAAATTATATGTCATACATGAATATTTTCCAAAAATATATTTCTGTGAACACCCATATGACCCATGTTGTACAAGGTGTATTTGGATGGAGGATGAAAATGAGTTTAAAGGATCTCTAAAACATTGTTGAAATGCATGGACATTATATCAACGTGAACAAGATGACGATGAAACCAAATGGACACCATGATCAAGGTATGATGTTCTTCATTTAGTGGATTGTTTTATTTTATCATATGGTGGTGAAATAAGACTTCATGAATTAAGATGTTGAGATAATAATGAATTTGGATGAAAATGAGAGGTATAAGGGAACCATTGAGGTTAAAATATGTTATGGTTATTTTTGAGTTTTATAAAAGGACAACCCATAGGATGGGTGACAACCCGTCACATCCGGCAAGGCTGTAGGAATCGAACCCACAACTAAAGGGAGACAAGGGCGCATCGCCTACCACTAGCCTACTTGATTTCCCTGGTTAGTATGAATTATTATTTTAGTAAAATGTTTTTATGGAACAAGAATAAGTTGATTTTTGAAACTTATGTTTTATCAAATGGATATACATAGTATTAAAAAACTATTTAGTGATAAATTTATAAAAGGTTGTTGTAGAAGATGTTCTATCTTTTGAGGAAACACCATATGCCTAAGGAAGATAGAATACAATGGGATTTAAATTGTGGAATAACGGTTGAAATTTTAGTTTAGAAGAATCTATGTTTTTATTATGGACACATGATGATTATATTTATTTATATAAATGATTAACCTATCATGGAGAATATGTTATTAGGTTAATTACTTTTCAATATGAGACTTTATGAGAAACTCGTGTTACTTGGAGATTAATGTTAAGAGGTATCTTGGAGGTCTATGTAATTAAATCCTTATAAGATTTGGGTAACAATCAAAGTTTGGATTACTTTTGAATAAATTTAGGGACAATTGTTTATTGAATGGTCTTTGTTAAACTTTGGGTTTCGTTAAGACATATTTTGGAGATTAAGAGTAGTTTCTCTTTATGTAAAAGTTTATCCTTTTGAGGATTATCTGATCTTGTACTAAATGTTTTGGTTTTAGTAAATATATAAAGACAAGGGAAATATATAGTTCATATTTTTTGGATTATTTTATTCTCTCTAAGTTTATTATAACACTTTTAATGTAAACAAGTCATCCTGAATACTCATCGTATGGAGGAAATATGAGTTTGTGTTAGAAATCTAGTGATGGATAAAAGTCTAAATGAAAAGTAAATGTATTTCCTTATGTTTTTAGTTATGTTCAAAAATAAATTCCTCAATGAAAAGTAACTTAAAAAAACCTTGTCTATTAACTTTTCCTACTGGGAAATCAAATACTATTTAATCCATCACATGTTTGTGAATTTCTGGTGGTTAACTTTCTCCCAAACATGTTTTCTATCACTATACATCAGAACTTGATGGTGTGTTTTCTCCTCCATATCCATGTTTTCATGGAATCCTAGTATCTGTTGTCTTGGGTAACCTTTTTTACTTCTCTTCCTTTATTTTAACTTAATAGTTTTAATTACTCTTTTTCTGATGTGGGGCTTTTAATAAAGATTCCAAGCCCAGTATTAAAATTACAAGGACGCAATTCCCAAAAGGGGGAAGGATGTAACATCCCTAATAAATGAAGAATAAGATATATTTCATATTTGTTAATATTTTTTAATTAAATATTAATTTTACTTTAAAGGGGTTGCTATGTTCGATAGCGTACCCGATACGCAACAACTGGTTTCTTTGAAATCTTACATTGCACACTAATAATATAATATTATTATTTTAAATGGTTGTTAACTCCTAGTCGTTTTATTGGTGGGACTGAATAAAACTAACTACAATATGATTATACATGTATTTATATTTATCTAATAAAAGATAGTGGCTTAAAATGTGAATGAATCTAATTTTAAGCATAATTTACATTAAAAGGCCGATTTACCGCATTTGAATGGTGAACCCTTTTTAAATCTAGTTTTGGTCACTTCAATAAATTTAATATCACTAAATAGAATCATTCTTTAGAATGGGGACAAAAAAATTTACTTTGTGTAATTTTTTGGAATTTTTCCGATAAAATTCATTTTTTAATGAATAGTGCAAAATATTGTATTTTAATTCAAAAGTGCCTTTTAATCTAATTTATTTATATGGTTAGATTATATTTTTAATTTGTTTTAAAGTGAAATTAAAATAAAGTTTTACCATTTAATCCAATTTTGGTCATTGGAATTAATTTCACTTTGAAATTGGTCATAAACAAGTATCAATCTTTTGATAGTTATTGTTTCTTAAAAACACGCTATTTGTTTTAACAACAAGAATTTATTTTAAAATTAATTAATTCTAATTCAATGTTTTGAATTTGAAAAAATAGACATCAATTTTGAGTTCAGAATATCAAATATATCTTAGGATGATTTTTTTTGTATTTTTCAGAAAAACTTCAATTTTTGATGAATAGTGAAACCGCTTAGCGGTAGTTAAAAAAACTGACATGTTCATTTAAATGAAATTTTACCACTTCTGTGAATTGAATTTCAAAAATCCTACATAAATGGTTGTTATTAAGAAGTAAAATTTGGTTCAATAAGATGAAAATAATGTTTTGTGAATAGTAACTTTTGGCTTTTATTTACCGCGGTTAAAGGTAAATAGGGTATGTCAAGGTTAAAAGATTATTATAATAATTCAAAATTACCTTAACACTTGTCCAAACCTTATTGGTTGAGTCCTTTATGACCATGGTCATTTTTGGGTCGATTTTGGGACCCCATCGATCCACATGGGAGTGAAAATGACAATTTAGATTAATTAATTTAATGTAAAGACAAAATTGACATTAACAAAAATCTTTTACTAATTAATTTTTCTATGGTGTTATATAATTCCTATTTTAGACTATAAATATTCATTGCAAAGTTTAACTATTTCATACATGATATTAATTTTTTTTATAATTTTTAGACATCGAATAAATTAAATTATTTATGAAACAATAATGATGCAGTATTTACCTCATTAATAAATGATTAAAATAAATAAGATTATAAAGATTACAATATTAAACAAAACATGTCCAATTCTAATTTTATTATTTTATTTCTATTATTAGTCATCTTATCTTCAACCTTAATTATTTTTGAACCATAAAAAACTGAATATAATTATATAATAAAATAATGTTTTCACACTTTCCTAAAGAGCCCCTCATCTCCCTTATAAAAGGAGACCATTTCTATCCAATTCCTCACACCTATCAAGCCATTTTCCTCATCAAAACTCTACCCAATTAATCTCCCTACATCCCTATACTCCTCTTATAAGCCTTAACTTAGGTAGAATTCATTTCAAGAAGTCCTTTGGTTGAAACCAAAGAGAGTTACCCAAATTAAAGGTAACAGTTTCTCTTAATTTGTTTTCATTTATTTTACTTCTCAAACCCCTAAAATCTTTTTATTTTCTTTATTTTGTAACAACACCAGTATCATAAATATAATAGGATGTTTTTATGAGAAGTATTCGAACTAAAATTACACACACCTCCATCTAATGGATGAAGAACATAATGTTTCTGTGGATGGAAAACTAAGGCCTCACGAAACGATGATTGTTCAATTACATATTACCGCCTCTCATGGTGGACATTATGATGGCACTATATTTATATATGATATATATTATTTTTATGATTTCATTATTCCTATGTACTTCACATTTATATCATTCCTTTATGGTTTCTATAGTGGGTAAATACGATAATCTCATTTTAGGAAGTGCAGACTATCGCCCCCTCAATGTGATTTGATTCATTAATGGCTTATGTGGGATGTATAAATGATGAATTTAACAATATTATATATGATATTATAGTGGAATTATAACAAACCTATGTATAATTATGTTTTATTTCCAATAAAACAAGAAATAGAAATGAAAGTAGTGTTGATGCGTACGTACGGCTTACCGTCTCCATGAACGGTGCATTTCATTTCTTACCTCTAAATGTTATGTACTACTATAAATACATGTATATACTAGATATATATGATATATTTGATATCTAAATCATGAATATCATTCTAGATATAATGAACTTTTGACCACATGAACAACATGTAATTATAAGAAGTCCATTTTTGACTCAAGTACCAAATATCGAGAAAACGAACATTATTAACTTAAATGATTACATAATTTTTATAACATGGTAATAAGTGATATAAAAGGAGTAATAAACATGAAAAAAGTTCTTTATCAAGTAGAAATTAACTTTAGTTTATTATTCAGTAAATTAAAAAATGATCGAGTCAAATCGGACACGAGGTAAGGGATCCGACTTCTCTCTTTCTTTTCAAGGACTCACTTTTATGTCATTTCTTTTATGCTCCATGTTCTTATGTTGGAGGATGTTCTTTTATAATCACCATACTGTAATTTGTATTTTCATATGATTAGAGACCTCCTATTACTCTCATCTATTCATTTTAATAATTTTTAAGTGGTGTCGTTAGGCTACCGAATTTTTTAAAGGGATTTCTCATCTCACTTTTAATTCCATGAGATTTTTATTATTCACCACCTATTTATTGAATTTTTCGTATTGTGTACTACCATTTGCTATATAATATCATGATTATATTTATATTCATGGTATTCTGTGATTATTTTGGTGGATAATAACTTTTTGTCATATGACTCGATTGAATTACAACGTGGTAAGGGGTCTTCATCTCACTTGTTTTCATTCCCGTGAGATTCATGCTATATTTTCCACTATCTTCTTTTATGTGGTGTATGTACTTCCCATGATTGTAATCTTTGTGTAATATACTCTCATTTATGAGTATTTACATCTTCATTGGATGATCCTTCTTTCATGTGGCATATATTTTGTATGTTACCAAATCGGTAAGGGAACTCTTTAACCCAATTCCCATTCTTTGGGTTGATATTCTCTTTTTTTATTTATGTCATCCTATGAATATGTGTAAATGACCTATTATTGTTTTACACTTAATATCCACTTATATTGGGTGTATTTATATTTTTCACACATAATTATGAGATTTATTTATCCTTAATTTAAGGATACCATCTTTATAAGGGATTTCATCTCAATTTACATTCCTTTGAGACTTCATTGTTGTTATGCACCAATTCACTCTTATATGGTGTATATACTGTCCTTTGACATATTATATCATGAATCCCTTTATTCTCATGATTTTATAAAGTTCTGATTAAAATTTATTCTTCAATTATTTGTATTCAAGCGTCTCTCTTTTTGTTAAAAACTCTTTAACTAAAATATAGTTTTAAATGTTTTAAATATTTATTCTTCTAAATATTTATCATCAATATCCATGTTTTCAAATTGGTTTTTTGATTTATTTATATAGACATTAATGTTTTCAAATGAAAATTATTTTAAAAACATCAATGTGGTATGGGATAGTTTGATTCAAAAATCTTTTTTTAAATGGTTTTTTATAATGGTTTGATAAAGCATTGTTTACTTCAATATATTGATTTGATATAGTGGAATGTGGAAATTTTATCTTTCCTTCATACTTGTGTTATGTGTTATGATTATGTTATGGTTATTGGGAATTGTTTATGTATATGGGTGGTTCTGTGATAAACCTAGGGCTGGTGAGCCCGAGATAGCTCTCCAATGCATTGGGTAACGTGACAGATGTGAACGTGATGTTTCTCCTAAGAGATTTAGGGAATATACTGTGATGGGTATTCCAAGTGTAACTCCCTATGTAGCTTTGATAGCTAAAATTTAAGTTTGATATGGATGCCATAAGTAACCTTTATGATTTATGATTTGTGTGTGTTATTCATAAATCTTATGATTTCATAAGGTATGTTATGATTGAAAAGTATGGTTTCATGGATTTGTATTTATTGTTGGGATAATGTTTTCCTTCCTTATTTTATAACCCTTACTGATATTTTTATGCTCATCCCAAGTTTTTGAAATTTTTTCCACAATACTTAAAGATGAATATGTTCAAGGATGGGATCAAGGAAAATTCATGTTGTCTAAAACATGGAACTAGACATGATGTCTTTTTAAGAGTTTTTATTTTATGAAAGAAATGGATACTTAGTAGAAGTGTCTACTTGTAATAGTCAAGTTGTTATGTAATAGTTATGGCCTAATTCTCTAAAACTATAAACCTGAAAAGATCCCAAATGTGAATTATTCATTTAATTCATGATTATGTAATTTTTAAGGCTGGGTCCTTATATAATCACCACCATGATAGGTTGTAAAGGCAAAAATGAACACTCATCTTTTCATGAAGAATTTGATCATTGTACACAAAAAAAAATATTCTGATAACCTATTATATGAAATTTTGTGTAAGTGAAGATCTATAAATTATTATAAAAAAATACTAGAATATTGAGGTAAATTGTTTTCTTATAAAATCATAGATTAATATGATTTTTCGGGTTGTATAGTGGAAATAGAACTAAAAATCATAAGAAATATGTTACCTCTTAATCAGGTAACTCCATTTGGTTTAAACCAAAGGCTTTCTTGGATTACCTTATTCCTCAGTGAAGTATTATAATATTAGGTGTGGCATGTTTATGAGATATTTTTTTAGAGAATGACCTATCAAAAGTTTCATGAGAGGTTTGAGGAAGTAGGAGGCGAGGATGATCTTTTATAGTGGATAAGGAGTGTCACTCTTGTAATATTGTTACAAAGGGATTATATGAACATTTTTCACATTAAAAATGTTTAACATAGTGGACAAAATTAAATACAAGTGAAACTATGGTCAAAATATTTTCATACAATGGCTCTTGTAAAAGTTTCTATGTCATTTCAGCCCTTAAGATTACGGTTTAGTCCCTTATTAAGCTTAATTTTTTTTAATAAGTATAATTAATTTTAATTACATAGACTATTATTTTTGGTCAAATACTAAGTGTATATTGCTAGAAATTATAAATTATTATGATTCCAGACATATAATACATTATTTCAAATTCCAATCATAAAAGTGGAAGAAATTAATTTAAATGTAACCATGCAGATAGGACGCCAATACAGGTTTCAAGAGTAAAGACTTTTGAATGTTTGTTGTGTTTTTATCATCAATTTCTTAATGAAATTGATTCAAATTTACTAAATTGGGTTAATTAATTAAAATATTATCTAATTATACATTAAAAATAATTTAACATATTATTTATCATTATAAATAAATTATATGAAAAATTAATTTTGATCTAAAATTCATCATTTCTCATTACTCATTAAAAATGATATATTTCCAAAAAATATCAATAATTTACCATATCTTATTTTTTATGTTTTTAATCAATATATTATTTCTATTTTTATATATTAATACAATTAACTTGTCAAAATTCATATTGAAAATGGGTTCACCATTAAAAGGTGGTAAGATTTTCTTTATAAAAAATATAGGTTATTATGTCTTAAATTGGGTTTGTTCTTATCTTATTCCAATAAAACCTAATTTATTGATATAAAAAAAATTATTTAATATATAACATATATATTAAAATTAAATCATTAACTAATTGTAATTTATTATGTTTTTCTTGTCCAAACTCATTTGGAATCCTAAAAATAATAATATTTTTTTATATCCCATTGGTTCTTATTTTTGATTCTCATTAATTAGTAACAAATGAATTCATTTCATATTTGTGTAAACCATATATTTTCGAAATTTTGTTAATAATATTCATAACTACAAACATAATTTCTAGGTTATATCATAGTATATTAAATAATAATATATCAGGAATTAATTGTTATTTGCTGACACCCGGTCATGCGTGTAACACAAGCTATCATGGAAGGTCTCTCTTTCATATAAAAAACGCTATGGAGGAAGATATATCCTGTGTATAAATCATGATAACTCAATATTGAATTTATTACAAGTTATAAAATAGATTATGTTTGTTTAATATATTAAATATATTGTAATGTATTGTGTTATTATATTCCCCTATTACACTTAGTGTTGTGTGTCATACACACCACTGAATACTATGTTATACTTTATAGTTTTGGGGTGTTACATTCTCCCATTATTAATTAAATTAAATCCTTCAAATTTAAATTAGATATTTGTAATATATTTTTTTATATTTCCTAAATTTAAATCTCACATTGTGAGAAGGGTTCAAAAAACATCTTCTAGAAAAGAGATTTTGGGAATTACAAAGGTAACATGGACTGCAATATAACATGGTTTCTAAGTCGGAGAACACTAGTGGAGAGTGAAAATATGTTCTTGGAGGAAATGTGTAAATATTTATAATGAGGTCATCAATCACAAACATGTGAATGATCAATGGAATTTTGAGGGCCTCAAATCCATAAATCTTTTATGATATAAAAGAACATTGGTATAACAAAAATTAATGTTTTAGGGAAAAAATTTATTTCGATTTCATTTTCTTAATGTTCATTAATTACTTTACTGAACAAGAATATAATGAAATATTCTTACCTAATAGGTTTCAATTTTATATGAACAATCATATCGTTTAGTTTTCCTTCAGTCAAATACTAATTCATCTATTTACTCCCAAAAAATTAAATAATAATACTGAATTATTTTATTCCAAAAGCACTAAAAGAAACATTTTAAATGATCATATGGCTTATAAAATTGTGAAAAGTATAACTATTTGTATATAAATATCTTCCAAATCAAATATGGTTCAAACATTAATCTCAACTTCTAAAAAATGATACTACTAGTTGATCATTAAAATCTATTCGTCAAATTGTTTGACTAAAAACAGTGAAAAATTATCTGGAACATTTCATATGTCAGTGGTTGGAGTGAAACCCTTATCATACTTCTATTATGGGTTCAAGACTCATGGACTTACTAGAATATATATTTTTTCATCTGGAATACATTTAGTTCTTTTCTAAAACCATATTAATATAATTTACAAAAATAAAAATAATGTACATCCTTGAAATTTAGTCATTAAATAGACACTTGACAATAGTTTTCAATAAATCCACTATACATAAATACTTTATCCATTTATTACCACAATGGTCCTTCCTTGTTATAAGGTTTATCCATAAATTAATTTATATTATTTCTAAATCATAACACCTTATCTTGAATCAAAATGCCTTAGGTTTAACCTATGTTCTTCATTGTCAAAATCCCTCATAATGATTTGTAAAGAAAATTGGAATAATCCTAAGCACATCCCCTGGGAGTGTCAAACCAGGTGTACAGTAAAGCCTGTTGTTGTGTACCAGATTACCCCATGTTAAGATTAGAACCCCTTGTCGAAGTTATTACTCTTAGATATATTTTTCCTAATACAATGTGCACTTATAGTATCTAGATAGGGATTTATATCTAAGAAAACTAACAAATAGCTATCTAACTGAATATTTAGGATGTTATTTTATATATATACTCAATTTATTCTCTAATGGTAGTTTATATAATCTATTTTTTCCTAAATCTATATCCTAAAGTTTCTACCAAACTTCCTTTGATACCAACTGTAGTGACCTGAACCCAAAATTCCCAAATCCAGTGTCAGCTATCAATTAAATTTATTGGTTACAAGGAATAAAATCCTAAAGGACAGAGAGTTAAGTAGTCTGGGTAAACTATATACATACATGTGAAACTAATACACTAATTAAAACATATTTTTGTTCTTAATTATAAATATATAAATTAAATGATAGCTTTCTTACTTCTAGTAAATCCATGCATATCATTCATATTACATTCCTTGGATTCATAAGGAAAAAACATTATAAGGGTGAGCACAAATTATCATTATGGTAAATGTATAACTGAATAAATAATGAATCAATGATAATATTAATTCTGGCATGGTAAATTATTGAACAAACATACTATATAATAAAAAACAGGGAAAGAAGTGCATAAAAAATATTAAATTGTAATAAATGGAAATACATGACATTCAATAAACTATATGAGGAAAAATAAATATGGAATGGTAATAATTTGAGATGAATTCCAACTAATTAATGAACTGAAAATGAAATGTGTCAATAGATATATTGATACCAAATCACATGAATGAATAATAACTAAAAATAAATGAGGAAATTTTTGATTATTAGAGGCCATGTTTTCTTGGTACATGGTACCTTTACAGTCAATACCTTTCAAAATATGTTTTACAATATATTGGGTAAAACTTATCTAATGTGTCTAGACAAATGATTCATCCCATGATACTACCGATGCATCCATGAGATATGTATAACTAGGCCCCACATATGTTATACCAGTAAAAAACATTTATCATACTGAATAATATGAATAAATAAAATGCCTTATCATATTAATGTTTTGAATAAAGTATATGAAATTATCTATATTTTACCAAAAAATCAAATAACTATAAAATTAGGCAGCATATGTAAAATGTTATATAGTTTAGTAAATAATAATATCCTTGAAAAATGATATGGATAATTAGGGGAAACTCAATGATCATTAGAGATTGAATATTTCAATGGGATTTCAAAAATGTATCAAGGATGTAAATATAAATATTAACCTAGACAAAATAAATAAAAAACCATCTAGAAGAAGTAAAAGGATGGTATCAATACAAAATACCCCATTTTATGTAAAATAAAGGGTTGTTGTTACTTGTGAATGGAAATATTATAAAAATAAATTTTAAAAATACTATTGAGGAAAATACCCTTAAAAATATTAAAAAAACGTTTCGTTGAAAATCAATTTTAAAAACCATTTATTTAAAAATAAAAATTTTAAACATGAAAATTAATAATTGATAGAATAATGGTAGGTAAATCCTTAAATAACATATATGTTAAAAATAACATTCCATTCTCATAATAAAAAAGTGAAATATGCCTTATTATGGAAGAAACAAAAAGTTTCCTTTGACAAAATTGGTAAAAGAAAAAAATGTGAAAAAATGTATTTACCAAATAATTTTAATAACAACTTTAAAACACTTTAATAAATAATTTTTTTAGAGGAAAATAGGTTCTCTGACTAATGAGAGAAATAAATTTGGGTTTTGTGAAAAAGATTTTCTAATAGTTTTTTTACAAAAGAGTGGAAAATAGGTACTAGTACTTTAAAAAAGTCATGACTAACTCTAGGATAGAAAACATATTTTTTACAAACAATATTCATATAATTTATTCAAATATAATTACCATTGAAATATCATTAATGCTATTATTGAGGAAAATAATCATTAATCATTCCAACATGTCACATATCACTTTGAAATTTTTAAATCATTAGCCACACTAAAGAATAAAATATAATTAAAGTTTTATTGTCATGAGATGAATTTGATTCATGATATTTTATATAAAGTTTAATAAATACACCATATAAAATACACTAGGTTCATAACAACAAATAAGTCTTAGTGGGATTTAAATTGAGATGAAATCCATTACCATGTGTTTCCTTTTGGGTGAACTTCCTTTAACTTCCTGTATAATAAACATGTGATGATTATTTAATTAATTTATAAAAAAATTCATGTTTATAATTACTTATATTTAACTTATTACCATGTTGTATATAATTACTTAAACAAATAGGTTCACGTCAATTATTTTTACCAAATTCAGTTTATGTATCAAAAAAAATTGGTATGTCAAATATGATAAAGGGGGTTATTATATAATATATCAAGAATAATAATAATTAAAAATTTATCATATATATACATAAATTATACTTTTAAAATCAATCATTAAAATTTTTATGAAAAAATAATCAATGCTACAATCATGGAGATGGTTTGTTGTACATATGCATGAGTGACGTTCCCATTTCTCCACAATCATTATGGAATGAGTGTAAGTAGATTTATATCTTTATAGGTTGATAATTATATCATAAATAATATATTAGTTTGTCTCATATAATAATATATAAAATTCTTGTTGTGTAAAAGGAATAACATCTAGTAGAGGAGGCGGTAGTCCACAAGCTCACGACCAACATTATCACTTTTTTGTGTGTGAAAGGTTAATAAAGATAAGGGTATATATAATATATTTATTGAAAGGTAATTATTTTAGGAATAGAATATATTTTTTTTAATTCCACATATGTTTAATTAAAACAATCTTTTATACATTACATGTACCGTAAGAAAAAATCACATTACTTAAGGGGGCGGTAGTCCACACTTCCTCAAATGATGTTATTGTATTCCCTCAAAATGGATTTAATAAGGGTATCTGTAAAAAAATAATTAATGAATAATTATGACATAGTTAATATCATATATAACATATATGAATTTAGTTTCCATTATAATGTCCACCAATATAGGTGGTAAATAAAAAATGAACAATCATCGTTTCATGTAGAAGTAGTTCGTCGTACACAAAAATAATATGATTGTTACCCATTAGATTGATGTGTGTGTAAGTTTAGGAATAAAACATAGAATACAAAAACTATAGTATATTTATGATAAAATTTTATTATAAAATCATATAATAAGAATAATTTTGGGGTTGGATAATCAAAATAAAATTGAAAATATTAAGGAAAGTAATTTCCTCTTAATCGGGAAACTCCATTCAGTTTGAACCAAAATTTTCCTTGGATTGGTTTCTGAACAAATGGGAGATAAATGATGAGGGAAGGGTTTTTGAAGTGTTATTTTAATATATATTTAGATCCAAAGTGGTTTTACAGTTGTTAAGAAGTGGGAGGAGAGGAAGTCATTTTATAGTGGAGGAGGAGTATCACTCTTGTAATAGTATTACAATTGAATTACATGCATATTTTTCACATTGATAGTGGATCCAATAATGATCCCAATTAGATAAAACGGAGTATATGGTAAATATATGTCCATAAAATTGAACTTGTACAATGGTATAGGTCATTTGGGTTATTAATATTATGTTTTTGTCCATTACAATGCTTAATTTTGTCTTAATAATTGTAATTAATTTTAATTAAATCCACTAATATTTATCTTAAAAAATTATGTTTAAATTATTATATTATATAAATTATTATTCATCCAAAAATAAAATCCATTTTTATAAATTTCAATCATAGTAGTTGTAGAAATGAATTGAAATTTAATCCTGCATAAGGACGACACTGCAGGTTTTAAATGTAAAATCATCCAAACAACTGCTATGTTTTTATTGTAAATATCGATATGAAATTGATTCCAATTACCTAAATTGGATTATTTGGTAAATATAATTTATAATTATTATTTAAATAAAATTTTAAATATATTTTAACCTTATAAATAAATTATATGAAAATGATGTTTTGAACTAATGTTTACTATTTTTCATTAAAAGTATTATATTTATGAAAAATATAAAATAATAATAATTACCTAATCTTTAGAATTATATTTCCAATATGAAGTTTATTTGGAAATAGTAAATAAATTAAAGTTTCAAAATTCTTATTTAAAAATTGTTATCCATTAATAGGTGGTAAAATTTATTTTTTAAAAAATATATATTTTTATGTTTGAAATTGTGTATGTTCTTATCTTATGCCTACAAAACATAATGGATAAATATAAAAGACATTTGATTGATTATATAAAATTTATATTTCATTTAAATCATCAAATAATTGTAATTTATTATTTTTATTAAGAAAAACACATTTTTAAGCATAAAAATAATAATATTTCTTTTTATATCCCATTGGTTCTTATTTTTGTTTTTCATTAATTGGTAACCAATTAATTCATTTTATATTTGTGTAAATCATATAATTTTATAAGTTAGTTAATAATATTAATAACCTATAACATAAAGGATATGTTATATCTTATTATTTTAACTATTATTATTTTAATAATTAATTATTATCTGGTGAAATTATATCTTGCATGTAACATAAGCTATCATGGATGTTCTCCCTTGTGTGTAACACAAGCTATCGAGGAAGGTCAATATTGCATGTAATGAAAGATATTTAGGAAGTTATATATTTAATGTAACTCTAGATAAATTTTTGATTCATGCATTACAATCAATGGAATATATTATATTAATTTAATATTGTAAATATATTTTAAAGTATCAGGTTTTTATTTTCCCTTTTTACACTCTGTGTTGAATTTCATACACTTCATTGAATAAAAAGTTGTACATTAGAATTTATCGGTGTTAAATTTATGTATAATTAATTTTAAATATTTCTCATCGGATTTAGGAATTAACTAAGATAAATAGAATAATATTTTTTAAATCTTATAAATTTCATCTAACATTTGTGTTTGATCGCTCATCGACTAAAAGTATGTTGGGAACACACCATGTCACTTTTATAGGGTACACCACACATTCTATATCATATAATGAAAAATAATTTTCAATTATAGACACCAAGGTATGGGATAAACATTATTTAAAAAAAATATGTGCATGTGTGCAGGAATGAAGATCGAAGCTAGAGGTCTTATGGTGGACCTTTGTTCCTTACTGAATCATTAGGAGATTGTTCCCTCTATGAGGATGTTTTTTACCAAAAATATAATCTCTCCCTCAATCCACATATTACCTACCAATGGTAGATGGCTCCTGGGGAATTATCCAAGTTGCAGGTTCAATCTTAAAATTGTTGGTTCTTTGTTTCATGATATCATGCTAGGGGAGGTGTTGTCTTGGAATCCAAAGGATCAGTGGTTATTGCTTTCAGTAGCTTCTATAGAAGTGAAGAATATATTATTCTATAGGATTATAATATCTTTAGTGGGCTTGACGTTTTTCATTCCACCAATATCATTCTTACTAAGACTTAAAATGACCACTCTGTTATTATAAATTCACTTTAAGAAAAAGTTATTACTCCCTTGTCAATATACTATCCCATTAGAATAGGAAAGAATAAAATTAGTTGAGTGAAATTGAACTACACCTAGCTTGATTATGGCATTTTTACCAATTGTATAGCTTATAGGGTAGTAATAGAGATCATAAAATTATTTTCATATAGTTTGGGATCCCTCTCCCCCCAAATGTGTTTATTTGGTTTGAGCAACTGCTCTTGGGCTTCACAACATTATACATCCCTGAACTCCTAGCTCTTTTGTTTCTATTATTTCAATTTTTTCTCTTTTACTATTGTTTCAATTTATAATATTCATACTCTAGATGGAGTAATATATCAATTTTTGGATCATGTGAGACCCATAAAACTATTCCAACTATAAGTAATATTTATTAGTATTTATATATATATATCCAAAGGGTACCAACATCAAAATCAGATTTGATATAATAATATTTATTAGTATTTATATTAAAAAAGTAATATTATATAATTAATTTTAATTATTAATATTTAATATTTAATTGTAATTATTATTTTATAATTATTACTATTATGAATTATCAATTAATATTAATTATCAATTAATTAATAATTATTGATAATTTATTAATAATAATTAGATATTATTATTACAGCCTATGAAATAGAAAATTATATACCACATTAAAAATCTATAAGTATTTTTAGGAAACCCTTGATCATAAATGAGAATCATTGATGATATTTTTTGTTCTATTTTAAGATTAGTTTAATATAACTAATTCATGGTACAACAGTTGTTAAATTCTGTTAAAATTTATATTTTAATATATATGAAAACAATAAAAAATATAATAAATTAAAACTAAATTTTTTTATTACAAATTGAATGTGTTAGACCCTCCAATATGATTTACCCTTAAACATTAGAAATGATATTTATAGGTTTTATGCATTTTTTTGATTTTATGATTTTAAAAATGTTTTATGGGGTTTAATACTTTTCAAATAAAAAATTAAAAATATTGAAAACATATACCCATTCCAATTTTTTTTCTCGAACCCCCCCCCAAAAAAAAATCGTCTCTCGCCTCCTTCAAAACCACACCAATCCATCATTTTTTAACCATACTTTGTCTGAAAAAACACTACAAAAATACTTATATATCCCATGGGATTTATCTTCACCATAACTCTACATTTTCTTAAAACTCTTGTATCGCCTCTCACCTTGTGACTCCACTTTTGATTCCTAAACACCCTTTCTTAGGATACCACTGAACATCCTCAAACTTCTCTTTAACAATGACATCCCCTTTCAACTTGTTCCTTTATTCCTCAAAACACCATATACCTTCTAACTATATATTAGTCAAATCCACATCCTTCTTCTACATAAAACTAACCATTCCATGAAAGTACATAAAACACTTCCACCACCTAATGAAAATATTGATTGGAAATTGATTTTTCCAGATGAAAAAACATCATACGAGTGTGAAATATACATATTATTAATAAAAATATATTAATTACCTTAATTTATCCTACTTTTTGGTAGGGTGGGTTGGGTTTGGGTTGGGTGAGGGGAAGGTCATGGGGTTATTTCCTTGGACTTACATATTTAATTTATTTCATTCATTAATTTTTTGTTTCATGGTGATGGATGTAATCTACCCTTTCCATTATTCTAAATTTTAACCATATATAATCAATTAGAATCTAAAATTAATAATGTATAGACTTATTTAACAATCATGTTCATAAATTGCACATCGTAGGACGTCCTTCTCCATTGTATTCTTCTAGAAATTCTTCTCAATTAACATTCCATGAATGACATGTGGGGTGAAGGAAACACATATTTATAAGTGAACATTGTAAATAAGTAAATGAAAATAATAAAACCATAATAACCAACTTATATCACAACTAGATGAATAATCACCCATCAAGAATTATAATGTTGAATAAAGTTTGAAAAAAATAAATGGTTTTAGATAATTAAAAAAATTCATTATTCTAGAATAAAATAATTTACATAATGATTTATTACAAAAAACCTGAAATTATTTGTTGCTATTAATGTCACAATATATTAGTATTAAGGAAAATATTACACCCTAAGATCATTAGTATAGCCAGAAATTCTTTCCAAATCTTTATGGAAGTTTATTTACAAAATTTCCCTAAACATGGACAATATTTGTGTGACCTTTTTTAATTATTATTTATTAAATAAAAAATGTCTTTTAATTCAAAGAACTTCTAATTCATTATTACTTAAATGTTATTGTAAAAAACCCAGTATGAGATTTGTTGAAACATCTATAAATATTTTCAGAGTTTATTTTCTTCATTATATAAACATTTTTCCATCAGGTTTGAAATTATGAATATGTCCTTTAAATTCAAAAAATTCGATAATATCAAAACCATTATTATAGGTACACCTTACAAAAAAAACATATGAAAAAATTCATAACTAATTATCTTATAATAAAGCATAATGTGAATTGATTATTGAAATGTTCACTATGAAATATTCTACCAATGACACCCCATTAAAAATACCCAACCCATAATATAGTAATCAAATATTAATAAAATATATAAATTCAAAAGTTTTAATACAAGAATCAACTAGGTAGTAATGAAATTCCTATGTCAATGTACAATTTATTATATATTCTTACTTCAACACTTTTCATGTAAATCAAAATGATAAAAAAGGATTGACATATAATTGTGTCACTACATTATCATTTAGGATTTTTATTCCTTTATACAAATCTATGTACCTCAATTTCACTTGAATGAAAAATATTTTCAGTTTCAAAATAAACACGGATTATGGTACTATGCCACTTCTATTTTGTGACTCAAAAAATTGATCCCAATTAGCAAAATTGTTATATAAACCCCAATGATTATATATCATTAATTTCAAACCACCACTCTATGATTAGAGTACAAAAACATCATGATTTATAACAATCATAAATGAGACACTTGAATAACAATTATCAAGGTCATAATAATTTATGCTATGGAAAAATCCATTACACAACAACATGTGATAAATTATTCTTCCATTTTAATACACTAACAACTAATTTATATTTTAATAGATAATTGAAATGGTTAAAAATTATAATTATTCATTCTTAATTCATCATAACAAGGAAATATACTATCTTGAAGAATGAAAACAATTCCCCTATCATGAAACCAACAAATAGAGATTGATAGAAAACTAGGTAATATTCTCTGACAGACTAAGATTTATGAAATTGAATGATTCAAAACTAATCAATTGCATTTCAAAATTATAAATTAAATAATAATTAATTTTGAAGTAAAATATTTCATCAGTATATATTTTACTTATCATATCTAGTTTCTCATTTAATTTCATTTCTCTTTGGACAAAAAACATCTCTCGCATCAATATGGATCATTTTGTATTTACTCATTAATCAATAAACAATTTCATCTTTATAATTCATAGTATAACTCATAACACATAATTCAACAACCCTTAATCAAATAATGTTACACTTAAATTACAATGATGCAATTCATGATTCTTAACAATTAATAGAAAATATATATAGTAAATCACCTCAAATGCATATCAAATTAAATAACACATAACTAATATCACCAATATATAGATTATTCACCTAATCAAGGGAAAAAGAATAAATTATTATAATAATGTGTATTAAAAATATAAAATTGTTTAATTTTGTGTCACACTATCATTAGGTAGTTTCATCTACTCAATTGATAGTTAGGATCTCGTTTATATCTAGCAGTTACAGTAACTAGGTAAAATCATTTAACATCCATTAAATTTCAGTTTCAATAAACTACCCCTAATTTCTGAATATTAACCATCACTATATTTTTTAATACATTGTAGATATATAAAAATAACATAATTTATTCCACCTATATTCACCCATATACATTCTAAAAGGATCCACTATACAGTTATCATCATTGATCATATAAAAGTGTCTATAGAGAAAAAAAAATTAAAACTTACTTTGGTAAATCCTCATGATTTTAACACACATAAGTATTGATTTCCCAAAAACATTATAAGATCCCTCCATTATTAAGGTATATCTCTCATTGAGTTTCTTTAATTGGGCCTTTATAGTTTAGTTTTATTCAGATACAGAGAGCCTTTGTTCATGAAAAATGTTCTAAAGTTCTACGATGTATGTTTTTGGAATTAACGAAGTCTAGTTTAAATATATAAAATGGGCTTATAAATATTGTTTGTGGGTTTGGAAGGCATTAGAGCTAGTTTGGTCACTTTTATAGAAGTTGGGATGAAAACTATTCACTAGAAAATTTCATGGAGTGTATATTTTACATGACATGTAACTACTACTAGACATAGGTTGTGAACTTCTTCACGATGTGAATTGATTACTCATAGTGAACCTAATTCACATCATGTAAATAATGATCATGATAAAGATTAAACAGATGTGATAGGTTTTTTGATGTAACTAAAAAAGTATGAAAATACATGATGTGAAAGGATTACACGCCTTTTATTCCATGGACCCAACATTCTTATATGTGTTGCATGTTTTAATATTTTATTCCTTCAATGAATACCTCAACTATCTAATTTCTAGTAAAATTCTAGTAATTGTTTGATCCCCTTCACCACTTCCGGACATCCTGATCATGCATCTGATCAATGATTAGTTCTTTTGTTTACTTTTCCATTCTCTTATATCATTCCTTATCATTGCGGTGTAAATATATTGACCATGGATTTGAATTCAGTTTTTATCATGATCTTGTGTGATATAGGTTCCTTATTATGATCTTCCTTCCCTTCATTATTATTGGATATTCCTATTTTAGGAAAATATAAATCACTAGATTAATGTAGGTGGTCCAAAACCTAACCATATAGTCAATTTTATATCAAGTATAAGAATTATTATGATTGTTATAATTTAATGTGAAATCTAATTGATTTATTGAAAAATAATTTTGTGTCATAAAATTTAGTATTGTATGGATCCCTTTGGATTCAATTGTTGATGATACCTAGATTATGGCTACACAGTGGGTGAGAGAACCTTTCAATAATAAAGACATGTATAATGGTTTAAATCATGTTTAGAATGAAGTGGTACCTTATGTGATTTCATGATATAGAATCTCTATGTAATTATCTATTTCTTATTGGAATAAATGGTGGTATTTTGATATTAAATAAATGTTTAATTGAGAGATAAATCATAATTTTCTCAATAAACTAATGATTCTTGTGATATGATATTGTGATAACCCTCCAATCGTGACTTGTGTTGTGATTGATGTTGTAATTCTTATATAGCAGGATACAACTACAGGTTGATTCTATAATTTATACATAGTTGGATATCCCTAGAGGTTGATTATCTCAACCTAGGGGTTTAAAAGAACACTATGTTCGATAGCTCATATTCCACAAAACACCGAGCTTAAACGAACTCCAAATTATTATTGTTTTGACATGACTATTATAAAGTAGACATTAAATCAGTGGGTGTGAATAATATATAATAATTATAAAATTAATATTAATTTCATATCCAATTAAAATTTAATTATGTTTAGGAAATGACAACGTAATTTTTAGTAAAGAAATTTTATTCTTTAAGTAAATGCTTTATAAAAAATGTGATAAAATAAATACGATTAATTTTTTATAATTTAATAAAATATATTTTTAAAAGTAATTTTTTTATTCGCAAATAAAAATTTTCTAAGGTCAATTTTTTGGTAATTTTATAAAAAAGCTTATTTTTTGGTAAAAAATAACAATCGTGTTTTGATGGAGTATTATAACTCTTATGAAATAATTATAATAGGATAATTATTTAAAAGTTAATAAATATTTTTATAGATTAAAATTTATTTATGTAATGACATAATACATAATGTGTTTTATTTTGAAACACATTCAAAACAATTCAGAAAAAAAATCTTTTTGACACCAGAAAAATATTTTTATGAGTTATACACGTAACATATTTAGAATTTATTTTTTTCACTTTTTATAAATATAATATTTTAAATTTGATTTGATTTTTTTATTTAGAAGTTCCAAATTTTTTCTAATGTCATTTTCAAATTTATTCATAAAAATGTTCCATGGTAAAAAATGATTTACATCAGTATAGGTAAAATAATGTAGCGGGGTAAAGTTAAAAGGTAAAAGCTATAAATACCTAAAACCTAAAATATTAAATTGGTTGTTGATGTGATGATAGAACTCATTCATCATTTTCCATTGTATTTATCAATCAAATTTATTGTAATTAATTTCACCCAAATGTGGTTGGTTTAAATATAAAATAATCATTATTTAGTCACTTAAAACCACCCCTACTGAAGTATAAATACCACCCAATTTCTTTTAAAAAACCATGAATATTATGAAATATCTTCTAGAAAACCTTCTCACCACTCTCCCACATCCACGTGATGCTAGTATCACCCAATGAAAAATTCAATTTTTCTTAAGGGGTCCTTCAAAGAGGTGATATTCACAAGGTAACTTTCTTAAACCACCTCTCTTAATTTCTATTCTTCTTCTAATTTCTAATCACCTTCATCAATAATAAGATAATAATAACTATAGAATCACATATATAAAATAATTTTATATTGGAAATACAATATCTTATATATACTTTTTTTATTTCCTCTTATTCAAATAAATGAAACTACTATCCAAATTATGGCGATTAACCATCTTTGTGGATAATAATTTTCCATTTTCTATTATCGCCTCCAATTCTTGTAATAAAAGTATTATTCTAGATAAATAATATTTTATTAAGAATATTATAATTTATTTCATGTTATGGGAATAATATATATATATATATAATATTAAATAAAATTAAGCAAGTTCATAATGGTTGGAAGAACTGCCAAAATAAAGTAAACATTTATCAATAACTTTTAATCATATGAATCCTCCTCATGTTAGGAAGAAAAATGATATAGGATACCATTTAAACATCCGTATGTGAGTTAATACAACTTCGTATCACTTATATAGTTTTATTTCTTTTTGAAATGAAAATACATAATTATACACAAATGAACTGACCAATAAAACCACCAAACGAACGAACCCTAAACAATGGAAATAATTAAATATGATTATTTAACAAGTGATGAGATGTTATCACAAGGTAAAGCTAAAATATCCAAATGTTCAATGTCTTGTCAATCTATTATTAGGTAGTTTCATCTATTCTATTGATAACTATGATCTCATTTAGATCTAGCATCTACACTGACTGGGTAAAATCATATAACATCTATTAAAATTGTGTTTCGATACACTAACCCTACATGTCAACTATTAACCATCAATATATCACTCAATATTTTGTATCTATATAAAATATCACAAAATTTATTCAACCTATATTCATATATATCAAGTCACAAAGGAACCACTATTAATTTATCACCATTGACCATATAAAATTAACTATCGAAAAAAATAAAAAATTAGTCAAATAAATCATCACCATTGTAACAACCATAGGTTTTTATTTCCTAAAAGAATTGTATGATCCTTCATTTTTCTTGGTATATCCCTCATTGAGTTTTTTGAATTGGAAAATCTAGGATGAGTCTTGTTTGGAGATGGAAAGTATGTTTTAGTGAAACAATATAATGTTTAGGGATATATGTTTGTATGAATTAATAGATTATTAATTTATATTTGTTAGATGGTATTACCAAGGTTTTTTTAGAGTTTTTAATGCTTCAATGGTGGTTTGGGAATATTCAATAAATATTTCTTGAATATTTTTCACCAGTTAATTACATAGTGTGTATATGTTACACAACATGTAACTACTTCAAATACATTTCATGAATTGGTTCATGATGTGAAGTTGTCAGACATCATGAACCTAATTCATGTATTATAAATGTTCATCAAGATAAATATAAACCCAAGGTGATTGGTTTTTCTGAGTAACTTAAAAATAAGGAAATACACTACATGAAATGATTATATTCAATTTATTTCAGAAACCCAATGTTTTTATGTGGGCATCACGTATGACTATTTCATTCATTTAGTGTCTCCCCTTACTCTCTCACACCTAAAAGAATTATGATAATTTTTGGAACCCTTCAAACACTTTTGAACATCCCGATCATTCGTCTAACCCCCAGTGAGTCATTTTGTTTAGGTGTTCTCTCTTTTTTGTTATTCCATATAGTTGTAGAGTAAATCTCTTGATCATGGTTTTTTTTTGGTTTTGATATTAATCTTGTGAGATATAAGACCCTTGTAGTGATCTTCTTTACGTCCATTCATGTTGGATATTTATATTAGAAGTTTTTCTTAATCATTGGATAACTGTAAAGGGCCTAAAACTTAACCCTATAGATTATTAAATTATCATGTATATGAAATATTATGATTGAAACAATGAAATGTTTACTCAAATTAATTTATTTAATGAATAATGGTAAATTAGGGATTTGAGAATTGGTTGGATACATTTGGATTCAATTATTGATGTGATCTATCTTATGGATACACATTGGGTGAGAGAACCTTTGAGTAATAAGAACGTGAATAATGGTTTAAATTTTGTTGAGTATGACATGAGACCTGAGGTGGTTTCTTGATATAGAATCCCAATGTAGTTTTTTATTTCTTATTGAAATAATTGGTGGACATTTGATATAAAATGAATGTATAATTGAGATACAAATGGTAATTTTATTAATTAAACAATTAGGATTATTATATGATATTATGATATGATTACCATTGTGACTATTGGGAATGTATATCCTCAACAATAATCTATATATATTATTGATTTTGATGCTAAAAAATATCCCTATTGGTTTTACTAATGAATTTATTTTATGTATTTTTTAGGAATATATCTCCAAAGAAGCTTATATTAAGTGTTTAAATATTTTTTAAAGTATTATAATCATTTTTTAAATTATTATAGAAACACTTTTCATACCCTACATTTGTATACATAACATATGGCTCAGAAAAATTATATTTTAAATAACATTTATGGATCATTTACACTACTATACAGGAAAAGTATCGATCAACAACCCTATATTTGGGAGGAATCATATGTTTGAGAAAAGGAATGTATTGTTTATGAACCCTATGTTTTTAAATAACCAAATGTCATCAACCCTATGTTTTTATTTTTTAATTACATGAAGGAACTCTATAATTGAAAATTTAATGATGGAGATTAAAATTAATGACATTTTCTTTAATTATTACAATGGTGATAATAAAATTAAATATTAATTTAAAGATAGTTTACAATAGATTCAAAGTCTTGTACTCAAAAGAGTAAATTTTTCCTTTTTTCTAATAGAATTTATGACTATATTGAATGATTTAAATTTGAATGATTGTGATTTTTCATGTGATATTCTGGATCTACTCAACTGGAGGAATGCCACATTTTATATATATGTGGAAAGAGTATTTTTTTTCTTTTATGTAGAGGATCATATTCAATTGTATATACTATATATTTTTGAATAAGTAACTATTAACATGAAACAGAAGATAAAATGACTCTTTTATTCTAATGAAGACACAATTTGGAGACATACATGTTTCAACCTCGTGATGTGTAACTACTATTGTTTGTATGTTGATGTTTTTATTCAATACAATTCACAACAAGAATATCTTCTAAGATATTCTTTCATCAAGAAATTTATATTTGAAGAACATGATATGTATTCTGTCATTTGATTCTATAATTGTGATCATGAACATATCTAATTAATGAAATAAAATTCCTTTTATTTAGTGGAGTTTCATTGGCTCAGACTCACTCGTGGAGGAGTATCATTTTTTTGGACTATGATTTGGAGAATCTAGTTCCTTGTAAAAGAACCATAATGTGTAAATCAATATTGTAAAGTTTTCAACTATCTGCAATTAGTTGTGAAGGTATTGCGATAAAATGACCTTTCTAGTGATAATTAACTAATCTCACTAAGAAAGTGTTACCAGAGTGGACTATGGGATCATTATTCCATGAACTACTATAATAATTGATGTGTTATTATTTACTATTAATCCACTGCCCAATCCACTTAACAAAGATAAATCATCATAACTGAATAAATTGCAAAGAGTGAAAAATACCAAAATCTGTCTAAGATTATTAAAAATACACAATTAACACATCTCTTATGCAGCTTTATATTATAACAACCTAAAAATTGGTATCAAATGAGTGTTTTCTTAAAGAAAGCAAATAATATCTAGTAATATGGAAGTATAAGGTATACACAAATACAAATATCAATGGTTGATCCTAGAGAATGTATGTCATTATTACATGCTTGAAACATTAATGGTGATAACTATGGTTTTTTGGAAAATTCAAATGACCATGTATCTAAAAAATATAGTATTTAAAGTAAATATAAATATTATCAAATCATATGAAATCCCAAAAAATCATAAACAAGTAATGCTACCAGATAAGATGAGTATGACATCAATTCAAAAAAATGAATGATATTACTTGTGGAGTGGATCTAAATGAATTCAATTGAATATCTCAATGTACTACAGTTTATGAAATGTGGAAGACAATTTTTGTTTCATATAATGGATCTAACAACATCAGACAGCTAAAGTATGTAATTTCAAAACTAATGTTTGGAAACATTAGAATGTATGATTGAGAAATCATCACCTAGATTAATGTGTGATTAATATAGATAGTTAATTATATTTTTAATTTAAATGATTCTATTTTACAATAAAATCATGCACTGAAAGTACTCATAGTAGTAACCTCAAAATGTAATGGAATATCTATTACTATAGGATATTCATTACTAGTCAATAATATTATAATGAAATAATTAATTTGAACACTAACGATGCATGAAGAATAAATTTAATCTAAAAGTAAAGGTTATATGATATAAAATGTGAAAATACTACCCTTAATGATACATTTAAGAAGTTTGAAAATAAATAAAAATAATAAAAGAAATATCAAAATATTTAGATTCCTCATATTATAAAATGAAACCGGCTCAGATAGATAAAAAATTAACATATTTTATAGAAAAAATAGATGCTTCAAAAATCCATTAAAAATGATAAAAAGGTTCTAAAGAAGAAATATGACATGAATGAAAACATATGGTTTATACTAGACCACATTTCCCATAGTTATAATAAGAAAGAGAAAGGGAAAAAATTAAAATCCTAAGTAATATGATTATGAGAAAAAAGGGAAGAGAGCTATGAAGTCTACTTAGAGTGTAGTTAAAGACTATATCAACACATAAAAATCCGACATAGAAATAGAGACAAAAAAAATATGAATGAAAATATATTCTTTATGGATAAAGAAGAAAATGTGGTATAGTTATATTATTCTTCTTATTTTTATTTTGATAACTGCTCAAAAATAAAATAAGATACTTATTTCCCAATTCTTGAACAAATATAAGATTCTCTACTAAAAAAGCATAAGCCTCTCAAAAATATTCATATTTTTTTAGGGGAATAGATGAAATGATAAAAAATAAATAATGAAGAGAAAAATACAATAAATATACATCAAACTACAATATTCATGAAGAGAAAATAAAATAATTATAAGAAGAACTAGAAAAATTCAAATGCTATGATTGTATATTAACCAAAGGATCACAATCTCTAAATGAGATTATTTTAAACAAAATTATTAAAACATAAAAAAATTTAATATGAAGAAATAGATAAAAATAAATGCCATTTAATGTTATTTCATTCCATGTTTTAACAATACTATATGTTTCTACTGTGGAATTAATGTACATTATTCTACATACTATTGATTAAAAGACATCAGATAATTGAAATTAAAATGACTTTTATTTTTAGAAAAATTTCTAATGAAAATACTATAAATACTAGAAAAATAAAGAAAATATCAATTCTCATATCTTTATTTTTCTGGCAGAGATGGACCCAAGAAAATAAGGGTACCAAATCAAACCTCTTTTTAAGCCCTTTTTAGGAAAATCACCACATAAACAATTGTATGGTATGTGGACAGTTAATGCTCAAGACACATGAATAGAGAGTCTTAAAATTTTCATACACTAGAAAAATTTGATAGAGGACTGGTCACCTTTATGCTAATTTTAAAGGGAAGACAGTTTGAGTTGGATCAATGGGAGATCCAAAGTAAATTTCAATAAAAAAACTGTTATATGTTCAAGGTATGAAACACAACCTGATAAGTATTTCTCAAGTTTGTGATGATTTTTTTTTTATTATTTCTCTAAATGTTCATATTCATTTTTCATAGATAAATTTATTAAATTTCAATCACCAAGAACTAAAAATTTTCATACATTGGATAATGATTCGTCTCTAAAAAAAGTGAATTGTTTACCTACTGAGACAAATAAGTCTTGGATACGGAATAGAGGACTTAGACACTACAATATATTCAATTTATATAAATTTTCATATAAACACTTATTTTATGATTTTTGTAGTCTTGAATTTGACTATTATATATTTATTTATGCTTTGCAAATTGACAAAAAAACAAATCACCTTTCAAATTAGTTAACAAAGTTAATATATCAAAACCACTAGAACTAATCCACATCGATTTGTTTAGACCAAAAAGGGTAGCATTTTGGATGAATGATTTATTTTTATATAATAGTTGATGATTTTTCTGGATTTACATAGGATTATCTACTAGAAATTGTTGTGCACAAATTTTTTGGATAAAACATACCTTGTTGGGATTTGGACATAAGTTTAATAATATTATTTTTTAATGTGACAATAAAAGTGCAATTAATTTCTAAAAAAACCTATACGTCACTCAAGAACCAAGAATATTGATATAAGACATCATTTTCTAAGAGATTTTATTCTTAAAAATTATATGTGGTTATAATTTTTAAATACTAAATATCAAATTTTTGGTATTTCTACTAAATAACTTCTTACTGCATGTTTTTGATTTTAAAGAGGGAGAGTTTGGAAGGTTTTATTTTAAATAAATTTCTTATTAATTTGATTTGTTAATTTATGTATTGATAATTTTATTTTATTAACTTTTTATTTATTATCTGTTTAAATAAAATGATAATTTATTTCATTTTTGAAAAAGAACTTCTTTTCAAAAAAAATAACGATTAAACTAAGTAATTGGCTTGAGAAGTGAGAATAGAAGTCACCAAAACAATCATAAAACTCGCACACAAACAAACACTCTCTATTTCACTCTTATTATATATATCTAAACCTATTAAACTTGCATAACTCTCATATTTTATTTGAAACCATAAAATCCGAACCATAAACATTCATATTCGTAGAAATGACGATGATTAAGAAAACATATTTTGGAGATTATAGAATGTATTTAGGGATTAATTTTGACTCACTATGAAGTAATGAAAATAAGTCCACAAAATCTACATTTATACTTCAAACATATCCAAATTTAGTCATAAGGATTGAGCAAAACACACCAGTAATGTCTTATTTCATTAACATGATTGATTCATTTCAGTGTAACAATGCACCAATAAATATTATGTTGGGCAAAGAGTGATATATAAATAAAAAGTTAACATTAGGATAGCCCAGAATAACGAGTCTTCTTAAACCGTATGGTGAAATGTGAACTCAATTTGATCATTCTGTAGAAATGATTCATGAATTTATAAAATTGAATTTAGATACATTTTTAATGTTTGGTCAAGATTCAATTATTTTGATGTTACAATTTTTAAAAAATCATAAAAAAATGAGAGGATTGATGAATCAATTGAATGAAATTATTCATGTTGTTCGAGCTTCACAAGAGTCTGATAGCTGTTCTAAACTGGTCCTTTTATTTTTATTTTTCCCTTCTTTTTAAGAATTTCATAGGAAAAATGATTTTTGAAATCATAAAACATATTTTTATGAAAATATTTTGTTTATTGTATTTATTTATAGTTTTGTGCTCCATTGAATGTGTTTTAATCTATTTTCTTCACCTTTACTTTTGATATTTAAAAAAGGAGGAAAATTTGGGTAAATATACATTCTTGATTCTATTTTCAGTTAATATTTTAATTAAATGGAATGTATTTTTTGTGTGAATTAATTATAAATGAAAAATTAAACATTGTTTTATCTTTTAAAAGATATTATTTCAAATGGGTTTACAATTCCTATATTTTCTATAAGTTACCTTATGGGTTTTGTAATCATCAAAAATACATAGTTTTTGGGCATGTATTGTACCAATAATTATTTATAAATATTATTGATTTTGATGCTCAAAAATAACCTTTTTTGATTTATTAATGATGTTACTTTATGTTTATTTATAAATATATCTCTTTAGATGTTTATTTCTCTATTATAAATATATGATAAAGTATTCTGAATGTGATTGAAAGTATTCTAGAAAAAAATGCATACCCTTTGTCTGTAATCATAATGTATGGTTAAAAACCCTATGTTTTAAATAACATGAATGGATCATATACATTAAATTGATGGAAAGGAATAGATCAACAACTCAATGTTTGGACAGAACCCTCTGTTTGAGAAAAAGAAAGTATTTTTTATCAAACCTATATTTTTAAATAACCTCACATCATGAACCCTATGTTTGTGATCAAACATACGTTTTCAAACCTACATTTGTAGTTTTTTCATTACATGAAGTAACCCAATGTTTGACTATTCAAGGATGGTGTATAAAATTAAATATTCGTTACCTAATTAATGCAATGGTCCTAATAGAATTAATTATTGTTTTAAAACAATTTAATGACCAATTCAATTGATTTTAATCAATGGAGTAAATTTTCCATGTTGCTAATGGATGTTACGAATCTATTGAATGGTTTAAATTTGAATGATTATGTTTTTCAGGTGACTTTCTTGGATCAACTCAACCGAATAAAATCCATGTTTTCTATGTATATAGAAATAGTATTTTCTATTTTAAATGGAGTATAGTATTAAATAACAAAGTAAAACATATATTTTAATACAAAACATATACAAACTGTTGTGCCCAAGTGATTGCATTTTTTTTAATAACCTGTTATTGTGTTCTAAATGATGATGTAGAGATTGAATAATTATTATGCTTGAAGAATGATGATTGAAGCATGCCCAAGTGATTGCATTTGTTGTCAATAACCTGTCAATGTGTGGAAACTAATGAAGTAGAGCTTAAAGAACGATGAATCTTGAAGAATGATGATTGAATAATCATTAAATCAGATGATTGGAGAACTGATCTTTAGTTCAAAGGCCTTGTATCAATGAAATACAATGTCACAACATTTAATGAAGTCCATGCTTTACTCTTAATGCTTGAAGAAATTGAAAGATGATACAACCTCATCTATGAGTGGATCAAATAAGTACATTGAAGATCACGTGATTTGTGATTAATAGTTGATGAATATTCTTGGGAATTCCATATCCTAATGGAAGAAGAGGAAGAGATGTTGAAGAAGATATATTGAGTTCTTAAGAAGAGGAAGAGGAGAGGAAGATTGGTTGGTTATATTACCTGTTCTTACTTGGTTCAAACCAAGTACTAAAAAGAAATCCAGCCATTGGGCCAGCCTTAGGGCCTCAACCCAAGGCACATGTGGGACCAAGGTCACCATGCCCCTGGGGAAAACTCATGGGCCAGCCCAATGAGGTCGGGGCCGTTTATAATCCCAAGCCATGTGGTGGTGAATCCCGCGCAGCGTGGGCGCAAATGGTGTGCCCAAGGACAAGAGGCAGAGTGTGCGCTTAAGTGCGCCCGCAGGAGAACCGGTGCGAGGTGGCACCAGAGGGGGGAGAGGAGTAATCAGGTGTAAGGGTGGTGCGATTTGTTTGTTAAACCGCGAGAAAACTGCAGTTTGTTTCGATGTGGGACTAATTTTTAATAACGCGGAGCCGATCTGCGCCATCCATCCAATCCGTGTGTAATTGCGCCTGTTCATCTCATCCACCGCGCCATGATATATTTGTGGTCGTCCCTGTTCATTAAACGCAGATCCAACGGCATAAGGGTTGTCTTCAACCTCCTACTGGCTGAGGGACATCCTGCGACACCTCCCGCGAACCAGTGCCACCCGAGCAAGGGAGATGGAGCTCCCGACCGCCTCTAATGAAGATAGGACCTCCATTGTGTTCGTCACCTCATCATGAACACATGCATGCGTTAAAAGTATCATGCATGCAACGAGATAAAAAATTCAAATGTGGACAAAGCAAACGGAGTTGCGAGGCAACGTCAGAATGCTCTAAGCCTTCGGGGAAATAATACGCATGCGTTCTTAAACGAACGCACGTGAGGATCATGCTATAATGAATAAGTCGTCCGTTAAAAAGGAAACAACCGAGATTTAAGAATATCTTTTACCCGCATTCCAAATTTTAAAGCCTTAGATATTGGGCATTCATAGCCTGATATTCATGATTGATTCACGGATTTTGAATGCAATCCTCGCCTATAAAAGAAGGAGCCCAAACAGTGAAGAGGTTGTTGATCGCTTGAGAAGAGGTCCCGCGAAGCTCCGTGCAATGAAAAGGAAGAATTATCGCGCCCGAGCGCGACAGTAATGTCTAGAGCCACCCGAGGCTCTGAGGGAACCGTTCGTGCAACCCCTGTGCAAAAGAATGAGGACATGGCCACCCTGTGCGCTCCCTTTGCGCAGCAGGAAGATGCTAAGGTGCGTGACACCTACGCACCCTCTATGTCCGCAAACTTTCACAGTAGGAGGAAGCTGACGTGCCACTTGCACGAAAGAAGGGGCAGCCGCCACCTTCCGCGCCCGCTGCTCCTGCACCCTGTTCTTCTGTTGCACCAAAGCACCCTACACGGTAGAAGATAGAAGAAGGCCGCACACTTGCGCGCCCTCCTTTGAAGTGTGTTCGAGTGAAGTGAAGGCCACACACCTTATGAGTGTGTGTGGAAACGAGGAAGGCCACACCCAATCATTTAGGTTGTAAGGGTGTGTGCACAAGTAAAGAAGGAATAATTTCATGTATGAACATGCATGCTTGTTGAATAAAAAATATTGGTGAGCAAGACCAACAAGTTCTCCTAGAGTCTTTTGAAGCTACTTGAAGAATTGAACAACACATTTGAAGAAGAGAAGTGATGTTGTGAAGAATAATATGCAGTGAAGTTGGGGGGTTTAACCAACTTGTAATTGGGGGGTATAACCAATTACCATGTGAACATCTTTTGTCATAGTGAAGAATCCATGTTGGGTAGTGTAACCAACATAGAAAGGAGTAGGTCTTTGTACCAAACCTTGTAAATCTCTGCGATTTGTGCTTTCATTATCACTGCATCACCTAAAGAGTAAATCTAGGCCTTTACCAGCCACAGAGGTTGAATTGATCATTCAAAGGGAACAATTCTTAAAAATAAAAAGTTATAACTGATTTACCCCTCCCCTCTCAATGATCACAACTGATCCAGGCATTTCAATTGGTATCAAAGGGAGGTTACCTCTGTTAGGATCTACTTCTGAGAAGATGGACAATATGAATTCTGTTAATACTAGGGGTGTTCCTACATTCAATGGTAAGAATTACCACATCTGGAAGAATCGGATGTTACCCTACCTTCTATCTCTCGGCCTTGAAGTTAGAGATGCAGTCTTATTTGGATTCCCTCCCCTTGCTAATGAAGCTGTTATGACACTTGTTGAGAAAAGAAATATGGAAGTTGATGGTAAAGCTCAAAATTCCATCCTTATGTCACTCTCAGAAAAGGAATATACAAAATTCATGGGACTCAAGAATGCTAAAGAAATTTGGGACAAATTGGAAAGTAGTTATAAAGGCAACATGAAAGTCAAGGAAGAAAAATTACAAATTTGGAGAAGCAAGTTTGAATATATTTATATGAGAGAAGAAGAAAATATTGATGATTATTTTACAGGAGTCAATGAAATTTTCAGTAACATTCGGGGATTTGGATTAAAGGTGTAGGACTCAACTATTGTTAAAAAACTAATAAGAAACTTTCCTGACAGGTTTGATCCTAAAGTCTCAGCATTAGAGGACAGAGATGATCTCTCTCTTGATGAACTACACAACATTCTCATTGCATATGAAATGAGGAAGATCCCAGTATTCAAGAAGAAGATCAAAGATGATATGGATTTCGAGGCCATGAGACAACTCAAGATAAGAGATGAAGAAGTCTTAGAATCAAGTGAATCTGACAATGAAGAAAAGGATGAAGATTTCAACAAAATTATTTCTCTCTTATCAAAAGGTTTTGGAAAAGATAAATTCAAGGGAAAAGGTAAATTACCACCGAGGTGTTTCAATTCCAATAACATCAGACACTTTTCTGTTAACTGTCCCAATAAGAGATTTAGTGCTCCAGAAATTGAAGAAGAAAAATCACAAAAGAATAAATGAATTAGAAACCCATGAGAAGGAACCAAATTTGGGGCAAGAAAGAAAAGGTTCATTTTAGGTGAAAGAAGAAGTTATGTGAGAAATGAGAAAGAATCAGACTCCACATCATCCAGTCAATTAGAAGAAGAAATGAATTTTATGGCTCATGTGGAAAAAGGGTTCGACACCTTCAGCAGTGAGGATGAAGAAAGTGAATGAAAAGAGCATGAACACATGTTAAAAGATGATTTAGAGGCTTTCCCTGATCAAACCAATAAACTCAAGAAAGAGAAGAAACTTTTGAAAAAGGAAACCAAAAGGACGACTGAGGAGTTGGAAGAATGTATAAAGAAAGAGACCTTGTACATTGATGAAATCAGGAGACACAAACTAAAGATAGCCGAGCTGGACAAGATAGAAAAACATCGTGAAGAGAAACTTCACCTCAAAGAAGAAGAGCAATCAGTGACACAGTCGAAGTGGATTGAAGCATAGAATAGCTTGACAAAGATGATAGAAGACTTTAACAAGGCTGTTGAGGTCAAGGCAGAATCATCTCATTCTGGTGATCAAAGGTAGGTTAACTCACCACTAAGTAAATCTCAAAATACATCTGTTATCTCTAATAATGCAGGTTCAAAGATAAAATTGATACAAACCGGGAATACAAAAACATGTGAAAAATCATCTTCAATGGAAGAAAGGAAATCCCCAGGAAGGACAACTCAAATCTTGGACAGAAAATTACAACATGACTCCTATCAGCAGAGAAGATCCAGGTTTAGAGGCTACTCATGGTGTTGTGGAGTGTTTGTACACAAAGCCTATGCATGCTGGTATAACATGTCTCTTCCAAATATGAGGCATGAGTCAAGGGGGAGATATCCTGAAACCAAGAGTGTATTACAGAAAGCATCAAAACATCCAATTCAGAACAAATCTGACTGCCTGGGTGAAGCTTGTGAAAGATGTGGCCAACAAGGTCATAGAGATGATAAATGTATAACTGTTCTTCCTGAACAAAGAGTTAAAGACATGAAAGTAAAAGGCATTCAGGAACCCAATGAAGAAATCGCATGCTTTTCTGAAGTTGCTCTAAAATCTAGCAGTAAAACCAAGTCATTGATTCTTGATAGTGGATTCTCATCACACATGACTGGTGATAAAAAAAATCTTAGCAACATAGAAAGTCATGAGGGAGGAACCGTGATGTTTGGAAATGATTGTTCTATGAAAATCAAGGGAGTTGGAAAGGCAATGATTGAAACAAAAAATCTAAAATCCAATGATGTTTTATTTGATGAAGGATTAAAGCACAACCTGTTGAGTGTGAGCCAATTATATGATGATGGACATGAGGTGTTGTTCAAGAAGGATTCATGCATCATCAAGAGCTCAAAGGATGTAAAAATCATCACTCAAGGAAGAAGAACCGCTGGCAATCTATTTAAAATTGGTGAGCCCATCAATTCTTGTTATCTTAGTTAGAAGGATGAAAACACCCTCTAGCACAGAAGACTTGGCCATCTTGGTCAAAGGAGTATGAGTAAAATTATGAATTACAATATTGTACGAGATCTGGCTAAATTAAAGAGAGAAAGAGATGAAATTTTTGACAAATGTCAGAAGGTAAAACTGACCCATAGTTCACACAAAGGAGTAGATATCATGTCTACTCAGCCTCTTGAACTCATCCATACAGACATATGTGGACCGATGAGATAGAAGTCTACAAGAGGATATCCCTATTTTATAGCCTTCATTGATGATTACACTCGGATAACCAACATCATGTTCATGAAACACAAGTAAGAAGAAATCACAATGTTCAAAAATTTCAGAAGGTAGGCTGAGAAAGAACTAGGACTCTGCAACAAGAAAGTGGGATCCGAAAATGGAAAAGAATACACTTGTGATGCTTTTGAAAGCTATCTGGTCAAGAATGGAATCAAGCATCAATACATTACACATATAATCCACAACAGAATGGAGTGTCTGAAAGAAAGAATCGAAGCATAGTTGAAATGGGGAGGACTATATTAGTTGAACACAATATCTCTAAGTTTTTCTGGAGAGAAGTGGTATGAACAACGATACACATAAAAAATAGATGTCTCCAAAGACTAGAAACACAAATGACATCCTATGAAATGTGGTTTAATAGGAAACCAACTGTTAAATACTTCAGAGTCTTTGGCAGTCCTTGCATCATCAAGATTAAAAACATTATTCTGGGAAAGTTTGAGGAAAGAGAAGAATAAGGAATCTTCATCGGTTACCTACCTAATCGAAAAGGGTACAGTTGCTGGAATAAGAGGTTGAACAAAATGATTGACTACAGTGATGTCAGAATAATTAAAAATAACCTCAATCTAGACACTGTAGATAATGAAGACTCAAAGAATGACACAACCTTGGAACAGAAGAATGAAGAATTAATTGAGCCAATACCAACTGTTGTTGAGATCAACTCTGAACACACCAGTGATGAAGATGAAGGTAATAAAAATAGAATAAGGAGATACAAAAAATTGAAGAAACATGTCGACACAGAAAATGTCCTTGGTGACCCACAGTCCTCAGTAAGAACCAGAAGAAGATTAATATTGCAAGATCAAACTGCAATAGTTTCTCAAGTTGAACCTCATACAGTGTCTGAAGTAGTTGTACATAAGGAATGGATACAATCTATTCATGAGGAACTCAATCAAATAGAAAAGAACTCCACTTGGTATCTGGTACCAAGGACCAAAAATAAAAATTTTATTGGGACAAAGTGGGTTTTCATAAACAAAATCAATGAAAAAGGGGATGTCTCCAGAAATAAGGCCAGACTCGAATGCAAAGGGTATTCACAAATGGAAGGTATTGACTTTGAAGAAATGTTTGCACCAGTTTCAATACTGGAAACTATCAGAATGTTCTTAGCAGTTGTAACACACAAGAAGTACAAGGTCTATCAGATGGATGTGAAATCTGCATTCCTAAATAGAGATCTTGAAGAAGAGGTATATATAGAACAACCAGAGGGATTCGTGCTGAACAAAGATGGTAGTATGGTTTGCAGATTGAGAAAAGATTTGTATGGATTGAAGCAGGCCCCTAGATCCTGGTACTCCAAATTGGATGGTTGTCCCAAGAACATGAAGTTTGTCAAAGGAATAGTTAACAGTAGTCTCTATGTCAGCGAAATGGCCACTGGTAATCTCATAGTCATTATCTATGTGGATGATATTATCTTTTCTGGTGACAAGGAAGGACTATGTGAATAATTTTCTGAGCAGATGAAGAGAACCTTTGAAATGTCCATGCTTGGTCAAATGACATATTTTCTAGGATTTCAGGTGGAACAAATACAAAACTCCATATTTCTTTCACAGTAAAAGTATGCAAGGGACTTAGTGAAAAGCTTCGTAATGGAGAATGCAAAGGAGGTATCAACACCCATTTATATTGGAACCAAGTTACTCAAGGATGAAGAAGGAAACAATGTTGATTAGAAAAAGTTCAGGAGAATTATTGGAAGTCTCCTTTATCTCACGGCTTCAAGGAAAGATATAACATATGCAGTGAGTTTGTGTGCCAGATTCCAAAGTGACCCAAAAGAATCTCACTTATCAGCAGCTAAAATAATTTTGAGATATGTGAAAGGAACCCTCAACTATGGTCTATTATACAAACACAGTACAAACATAATGTTTTTGGGATTCACAGATGGTGATTGGGCTGGTGATTGTACTGATAGAAGATCCACATCTAGTGGAACCTTCATTCTGGGTGAAGGATGTGTTAGTTGGTACAACAAGAAACAAAATTATGTAATGTTGAGCACATCCAAAGCAGAATATGTGGTAGCTACACATTCATGTACACAGATGATTTGGATGTAGGTGCAACTAGCATATTTGAGAATTAAAACTGAAAAACCATTGAGGATTTTATGTGATAATAAAAGCGTGATTGTATTGTCTAAAAATCTTTTACAACACTCCAGATCCAAGCACATTGATATAAAATATCATTTTACCAAAGAAAGGGTCACCAGTGGAGAAATCAAGCTAGACTACATTTCTACTCAAGATCGGGTGGCAGATATTTTCACCAAAGCTATGCCTACATAAATATTTGTTGAGCTAAGGATGAAACTTCATTTTCAGCCTTCTCCTCTCACTTGAGGAAGAAAAAGGTCCCTCCTTATTCCCTAAATTTTATGTTTTTGTACTAACGTGAAGGGAATTGAAGGAGATGAGTGCATCCCTTGAGGGGGAGCATTGGTTGTTGAAGTTGTGTAGGGTCAAGCAGTTATGCATTTTGGTTATGACTTACCATTCATCCCATTGCATTTGTTGGCCAATAAAGGGGTGAAATCATTAGCACACACATTGTGACATTCTCAAAGTGTGCTTAGGAGTATTGACAACCAAATACAAAGGGAGAGATTGTTGTTACCAAGTGATTGAATTTGTTGTCAATAACCTATCAATGTGTGCCAACTAATGAAGTTGAGCTTGAAGAATTATGATTGAAGCATGCCCAAGTGATTTCATTTGTTTTCAATAACCTGTCAATGTGTGCCAACTGATGAAGTAGATCTTGAAGAATGATGAATCTTGAAGAATGATGATTGAATCATCATTAAATTAGACGATTGGAGAACTGGTATTTAGTTCAAAGACCTTTTATCAACGGAATATGATGTCACAACATTTAATAAAGTCCTTGCTTTACTCTTAATGCATGAGGAAATTGAAAGATGATCCAACCTCATCTATGAGTGGATCAAAGAAGTACATTGAAGATCAAGTGATTTGTGATTAATATTTGATGAAGATTCTTGGGAATTCCATCTCCTAATGGAAGAAGAAGAAGAGATGTTGAAGAAGATATATGGAGTTCTTAAGAAGATGAAGAGGATAAGAAATTTGGTTTGTTATATTACTTGTTCTTACTTGGTTCAAACCAAGTACTAAAAATAAAGCCAACCATTGGGCTAGCCTTAGGGCCTCAACCCAGGGCACATGTGGGACCGAGGTCACCACACCCATGGGGAAACCTCATGGGCCATCCCAATGAGGCATGGGCCGTGTATAAGCCTGTGCCACACAGTGTTGAATCCCGCACATCGTGGGCGCCAATGGCGCGCTTGAGGACAAGAGGCAGAGTGGGCGCTTAAGTGCGCCCATAGGAGAACCGGTGTGGGGCAGCACTAGAGGGGGGAGAGGAGTAATCTGGTGTAAGAGAGGTGCGATTTGTTTGTTAAATCGCGAGAAAACCACGGTTCATTTCAATGAGGGATGCCTTTTTGATAACGCAGAGCCGATCTGCGTCCTCCATCCGATCCGTGTGTAATCGCGCCCGTTCATCTCATCCACCACTCCACGATATAATTGTGGCCGTCCGAATTCATTAAACGTGGATCCAATGGCATAGGGGTTGTCTTCAACCTCTTGTCGGTTGAGGGACACCCTGCGATGCCTCCCATGAACCAGAGCCACTCGAGAAAGGGATATGGAGCTCTCGGATGCCTCTGATGAAGATAGGACCTCTATTGTGTTCGTCTCCTCATCATGAACACATGCATTCATTAAAAGTCGCATGCATGCAACCAGATAAAAAATTTGAACGTGGTCGAAGAAAACGGAGTTGCGAGGCAACTTCCGAATACTTGAAGCCTTCGAGGAAATAATACACATGCGTTCTTACACGAATTCACTTGAGGATCATGCTATAATGAATAAGTCAGCAGTTGAAATGGAAACAACCGAGATTTAAGCATATCTTTTATCCCGCGTTCCAAATTTTGAAGTCGTAGATCTCGGGCATTCAAATCCCGATATTCATGATTGATTCATGGATTTTGAATGCACTCCTCCCCTATAAAAGAAGGAGACCAAACCATGAAGAGGCAGCTGATCGCTTGAGAAGAGGTCCCGTGAAGCTCCGTGCAATGCAAATGAATAATTGTCGCGCCCGAGCGCGAGAGTAAAGTCCGGAGCCACCCGAGGCTCTGAGGGAACCGTTCGTACAACCCCTACGCGAAAGAAGGAGGACATGGCCACCCTGTGCACTCCCTTTGCGCGGCAAGAAGAGGCTGATCCATGCAACACCAATGCGCCCTCTGTGCCCGCAAACTTGTGCGGTAGGAGGAAGTTGTCGTGCCACTTGCATGGAAGAAGGAGTTGTCACCACCCTACGCGCCCACTGCTCCAGCACACTGCGCTCCTGTTGCACCCAAGCACCCTACGTGGTAGAAGATAGGAGAAGGCCACACACTTGCACACCCTCCTTTGAAGTGTGTTCAGGTGAAGTGAAGGCCACACACCTTGTGAGTGTGTGTGCAAACGAGGAAGTCCACACCCAATCATTTTGGTTGTAAGGGTGTGTGCACAAGTGAAGAAGGAAGAATTGCATGTATGAACAAGAATGCATGTTGAATAAAAAGTATTGGTGAGCAAGACCAACAAGTTCTTCTAGAGTCTGTTGAAGCTACTTGAAGAATTGAACAACACATTTGAAGATGATAAGTGAAGTTGTGAAGAATAATATGCAGTGAAGTTGGGGGGTTAAACCAACTTTTCATTGGGGGTATAACCAATTACCGTGTGAACATCTTTTGGAATAGTGAAGAATCCGTGTGGGAGAGTGTAACCAACACGGTAAAGAGTAGGTCTTTGTACCAAACCCTGTAAATCTCTTTGTTTTGTGCTTTCATTGTCACTGCATCACCTAAAGAGTAGATCTAGGCCTTAACCATCCACAGAGGTTGAATTGATCATTCAAAGGGAATAATTCTTAAAAAGGAAAAGTTATCACAGATGCACCCCTACCCTCTAAGTGATCACAACTGATCCAGGCATTTCACAAACAAATAAATTATTGAATGACTCTTTTTTTCAAAAGAATATATACTTTGGGGACATACATGTTTCAACCTCAAAAATACCCTTTTTTGTTTTACTAGTTAAATAAAAAAGCAAAACATGTTTCAACCATGATTTGTTCAAATCAATTATTTTATAAAGAAATTTATCTTTGAATATGAAGATCTATATTCTATCAGTTGTTTCTCAAATATTTTTAAAGAACCTCTTTAATCAATCACAAAAACTCATCAAAGTTTATAGAGTTTTGTTTGCTTGGACTCAGTTGCGGTGGAGAATCAAATTCCCGGACTAAGCTATAGAGAATTGGGTTCCCTGTAAATGAAAAATAAGGCTATGTAAAGCCTTATTGTAATATTTTTAACTACCTATAATTATTTGGGAATAACTTGTAATAAAAGGTAATTTCTATTAAAAAAAAATCAAATTCATGGAGAGAGCATTGGTGGAGTAGACTAATGGATCTTTGTACCCTGAACCACTATGAAAACTATTTTGAAATTATTTACCACTTATATTCTTCTCAGAAAACTTACAGAAGATAATACTTCATATCTATATAAATTGGAAATAAGGATAAATTCCAAAATTTATCTAATTTTTTTGAAAAGACTAAATTCACCACCCCTTGTGTATCTTTTTACTATTTCGACCTAACAATGACTTGTGTTGTTATAGATGATGTAATGGATATATAACATGATATTACTAGAGGTTTATTTTCTTAAATCTTATATTGTAGGGTTATACTCAAAGGTTGATTGTAACCCTCTGATATATTAAAAAAACTATGTTTTATTGCTTACATCGCACAAAACTCTGATCCAAAACGAACTCCAAAATATTATTATTTTAAAAATATTTTTATAAAACACATGTTAAATATGTTGGTGAAAGTAATATGATCTAATAATGAAATATATATGAAGTTCATTTTCAATAAAAATTTAATTAATACTATGAAATGGACACCTAATTTTTAGTAAAGTCATTTTATTCTTCAAAAAACTATTTTCTTCAATAAGAGATAAATTCAGTAAAAGTAGGTTTTCAGAATTTTATAATTTTTTTACAAAATAATATTTATTTTTGGAATGAAAATATCAATTTATCTTAGGTATTTTTTTTGTAAATTTTCTAAATGAGATTATTTTTTGGGTTAAAAAGTGAAAATATTATTTTTACCAAGTACCATAACTATTATGAAATAAAAATCATATGATCATAATTTCCAATTTATTAACCATTATAATTGAAAAATATTTATTTACGGAATGAAATAAATAAATAATGTGTTACATTTAGAAAAAAATTATTTCAATTATGAAAATAATGATTCAAACCATAAAAAACTATTTTTATGAGTTATACATTTAACATATATACAATTTCTATTTCTCACTTTTATAAATTAAAATACATAAAATAGATTCCATATTTGGAATTATGAGGTCCAAAATAGTTTATAAGGTCATTTTAATTTTGAGGCATAAAAAATTTATCATGTTAAAAAAAACTACTACAGTATAGGTAAAATTATGATGTCGGTTAAAGTTAAACTGTAAAGGCATAAAATTCCTAAAAGCTACAACATAAAATGGTTTAATGATGTGTTTATGATCCATAAACATCCTTTAAAATTTTAATTATAAATAATATTCTATATAATGAATTCCACCCAAATGTGGTTGGTGTCAAATATAAAATAATCCTTATTCAATCATTTAAAACCACTCCTTCTCATGTATAAATACTGCCCCATTTCTCCAAAAAAATCATTGGATCATTTAAAATATATAACAAATGAACTCCTCCACAATCTCCCCATGTCATGTGCTACTAGTATCAACCAAGGACCGATTCCTTGTATCTTAAGGGTTCTTTCAAGCTAGTGATACTCAATGGGCATCCTTCTCAAACCGCCTCTGTTAATTTATTTTCATCTTCAACTTTATCCTCACCTTCTTCAACCATCAAAGAACAATAAACACTATATCACATATATAATATAATTTTATATTTCTAATTTAATATATTATATCCATCCATTTTCTTATCTTCTCTTACTGATTGAAATGAAACAATTGCCCAAATTATGGCGATTAACTGTCTCTATGGATAATCATTTTTTGTTTTTCATTATAAACTCCAATGTTGTTTATAATGGTATTATTCTACTTAAATAGTATTATAATTGGATTATTATTACATATTTCATGTTATGGGTGTAATATATATAAATAGTGTTAAATAAAAAAACTAGTTCTTAATGGTCAAAAAAACTGCCCAAATAAACTAAACATTTATTAGTAACTTTTTATCAAATGAATAATCCACATGTCAGAAATATAAATCATATATGATAACATTTAAAATTATATAATTTCATTAATATAATTTTGTTTCACTTCTTGAGTTTTATTTCCATTTTAAAAGAAAATCCATAATAATATACAAATGAACCAACTATAAAACCATGAAATGAATAAACCTAAAACAATGATAATAATGAAATATTATTATTAAATGGGTGGTGAGATGTAATAAATGGATAATGTAAGGTATTATTAACACTATTTTATTTGTGGAATGAATTAGTAACATTATTTAAACCATTATACATGAGGTTCAGGTTCTAAAAACTAAAGGGATATGCGGGGAATGATATTTATTTACAATTTCCATTCATTGGGTTAAACTTATATTTCAATGATTATGTCATGTTAAAATTAAGTGTGGAATGATTTTTTATTATATTATTATTGAATTTAAACTTTTATTATGTTTTCTTTTAAATTGTAATAATCTATAAATTTTATTAATGATTACTTAAATGATATGATCATTTTAAGGGACATTATCTCAAGTTTCTTTTATTTAGTCGTATTTTGAAGTTATACCCCTATAATATTTATTTGGGTTTATATAACACCCCTTTAAAATGTTATATAATGAATTTATATATTCTCATGATATTTAATTGTTTTTGAACTTATTTTTTCATGGGTTATACAGTTTGAATGTTTACAAAGTGGTATTGTTTTATTCCACATTCTAATTTAGGATAGTTTATGTTTAAGTCTCCACTGGGGAATATTTTTATTCTCTATCCCTATGTTCCAAAAATGTTTTAAATTTTTTTTCTACATTCTCTTATAATTGGGTAACATCATTTTTAACTATGTTTTATTTTATACAAAAAATAAACAAAATCTGCATTTTATTTACTAAACAATGCCTGTTTGGATTTTACTAAAAAACTGAATGCAATATTTGTTTTAACGTGAATGGAATGAAAAGAATTTTCAGAATTCATGAAGCGTCAAATTATTTATATATTATTTTATATGATTCAAAATTGATTTTCATTGTAAAATTATTTTCAACATGTTTTTGTGAACATGTAACTTTAGAATGTGATTTTCAAAATGAAAAGAATATTTTACTCAAGAATGTATTTAACAATATTATATTCATCAATGACATAAACCATTTAATGTGCATATGATATAATGTAGATAATTTTTTTTATATCAATCTTACTTTTTATTGGTATGTTTTATGATTTTTTTGATTGTGTATGTGTTATTTTGATACCATTCAACATCTTACTTTAGATGGTTTATGATTATATTCATTTGATTTGGGTAAGTATTAACATTTAGTATGCTTGTTTTTTATATGATTATTTATGTTTATTATGTTTTACCCTTTCATATGAGGAATGATTTCGACAACATTGAAATTGATGGGGTATGGTTATTGATACCCCATAATGCCTCAATTGGTCTCATTAGACAATTCTGTTTGGTAATCCTAATCAGTTTGTACCCACTAGTTTTAAACATTCTTGTGAATGGTCTTGATAGTAGAGATGAAGTTGAAAAAACTGAATAATTTTGTTCCTGGTGGGTTTAAACCTTATTTTATAAGGCATTGATAGTATAGCTACCCTAATTCTTAAGATAATTGTGTCTAATAATTATGAATTTCCTTCCTTAATATATAAATTATTATTACCCATCATATTTTCACTATGATATTATCTCTAGAGGAATTTCTTTTCAATTTATTGATCAAATGGAATATTTTTCCAATTATATACCTTTCCATATTTATTATTACTTATCATATCAAGAAAGCCATGTTGTGTAAATATAATGTGTTTTTGGTTATTTACCATTCCATGTTGATAATGTTTATTAATTCAGGATATCTTCCATTATACTTAACCATAACTGATCATTTGATATCCCCCTTTTATTTGTTTTACATGACCCCAGGATGCTAAGAAGAATATTATGATTTATATACAGAGTTCATCTACCAGAATAATGGCATCTTAAAAGGATTCGCTATGTAGTATTTTATATTTTCAATTGTAATATATGATTCATGTATGTATCATGATTTCCAAAACTACTAAATTATTCTGATCATCGAATGTGATTCCATGTATATTATTCCATGGTAATAAAGTAACCATTGAATAAAGGATACAAAGGTCATATTATTTACATTTTATATCAGATTAAGTTTAGTAGAAACCTTGATAACTATATTTACGAAATTAGAGATTAGTGAATGAAACCATATAATGTAATTTGGAATTACTCCTAGTGAAACTAAACTTATGATTTAGATATTAGTTATACCTAAATATTCAATTTACATTAATTAGTTTTGAGATAATTAATTATGTCTCATAATTCTATGATGTAATATAGTGTATTCCATGCATGTGGAAGGAATAAGAAATGTATAAATGAATATAATCTATATAAATATTTTCCTCATATGATATATAATGAAGTTGGAGTTTCAAATATGACTAGATCTAGTGATACAACTGGAGCTAAAAATATATATAACAATAATAGTATAAGTTTCTCAAGATATGAACAATAACCATACCCATTTAGAGTAAAATGATCCAAAATGTGGTGTAATGATGTTATACCACTTCATGCGACAATAAAATCCACTATTATATGGGAGAAAACAGTTAATTTGTAGCTAGGAAATTGATATGTTCTTTAGAGGAGATATTTATCACTTTGGGAGGTAATGAAAGGTAGATGGTTATCATGAAAATTTATCATCTCTTATGGGATGGAGAATAATGGTAGTAATTGATTCAAAACACTATGGATGTAAAATAAATAGAAATCATGGAACAAAGGGATTTTTATGAACTTTTCTTGGAAAATTATTTTTCATGAGAACAATGATCAGATATGGAGATAAAATCCAAGGGTATGAGAAAAATAGAAGGAGAAAATATTGATAAGTATGAAGATAACTTTACAATGTCAGATACACATGCTTCTGACTATGCACATAATATGAAAAATAATATTGAATGTCACTTTGATGGGATTAAACTAATCATTTAAAGAGAATCAGTCATCCAAAAATGTTCATCATATGAGGATATAGTATATTGTGCTATCATGATAGAGAAATAACTATCCATTTATTTTGTTTCTGAAGGAAATAAACTAAAGAATGTGATGGAAGGGGAAAAATTTCATAAAGTGAAGAAAAGAAGAAAAATATTTCCCCTCATGTGATAATTGTGGTATGAAACAACTCAGTACTTTCATAAAAGGGATAAGATTTTGTTAAATGTGTGGATAGAAAGGACACCAAGTTCATGATTTCAATATAAAAAAAGTTTTAAATGTGGAATGTTTCATCTATAGGGATATGGTGAACTATGAAAATGAATACCCATAGCATCGAGGGAATATACCTTAGAAGAAGATAAGGTAATAGGTCAAGATTATGCTATTGATATATCCAAAATGAAATGATTTTTGTTCTTGTGATTTTGGATCCATGAAATATGTTTTATGAAATTATCATTATAATAATTGTGAAACATATAACAATTATATTGTAGTACTTTTTATTTAAGTATTTGAAATGATATGTTGAATTGTACAAATGACTAGGAAAAGTGATTCAACTGAATTATGATCTATATTAAAACACATGTCTGAAGGAAATATAACCCTTAATATGTTCCCAAAATTGAGATAATAATTTTGGGTTGAAGATATGATATACCTTAGAGATTATTAATAACTTTTTGGAAAATAGATTTATGATACCAATGATGGAGTTCACAAGCTATTAGGATTTAATCAAAATATACAATTATATATTTTTTATATAATGGAAAAAGTATTATGCATGTTTTCAATGTGTGTTTATGATAATTATAGTAATAAACATGTTCCATTTGAATAAAATATAATTGTAATCACATTTTTGGTATGTGATGATTGTTATAAAATTCATGTTTTTTTATAGATTAATGGTTAGCTGATTTTTTAAATTATGTAACCTCCTTGTAAATCATTGTATCTTTATATTTTGGAATAATAATAAGGTTATCCATTTATGAAATGGGTTAATATTAACTTTTGATGAGGTTTTAAATATTTATATATTTATTAACATTGGATAACTTGTGGAAACCATAATGGTTTTGGTAAATTGTTTGATATAGAATAAGTGAATTTTTACTCTGTATGGTTTTATGATATGTTAAAATAGAATTTCAGTTCTTCATGAATAATAAATTATTTTTCCATATTTAATTCCTTAGAGTATAGGATTAAATTACTAAGGTCACTGTCACTAGATTACCAATGACTCCAAGAAAAAATAATTTAATATGAGTTATTAAATTTTTTTAATGAAAAATGAAATGAATGAGATGGAAAAAAATTCTTGAACTATAATAAAAGGATTTTGGAAAAAACGTTATACATTTACCTTTCTTACTATGAAATAAATGTCCTTTTATCCCATCACATATTTATAGTTTTATGATGAAAAAAATTCCAATTACCATGTTCTCTATCACTCTCTATAAGAACATGACAGATTTATTTATTTCGGATGTCTGTGTTTTCACTTCCCACTAATGCTATCATATATCGAAACCCAGTTTTATAGTGACCATCATATTTTCATTTTCCATTACTAAAGAGAAATATTTGTTAAAATGTATTACGATGTTATATTTCCCCAAGGCTATTTTAAAATATCAACAACATGATTATAAATTACAATTTTAAATTGTAAGGATTGAATTTATTGAAGAGTGGAGAATATAACGACTTAATATTTTAAAATAATACTATGTTTGATAGATTACATTGCACAAAACACCGAGCTTAAACAAACTCCAAAATATTATTAAGTTAAAATGAACATTATAAACTGGAAATTAAATTTACAGGTGTGAATAATATTATATATATTATGAAATAAATATGAATTTAACTTTCAATACGAATTTTATTAATCTTATGAAATGAACACATAATTTTCAGTAAAGTAAATTTGTTCTTAAAAGATATTTTTTCTTTAAAAATAAAAAAATAATTTTTGAATATATTATAATATTTATTTTAAAAAATAAAATTTATTTTTAGACTTTGTACTTCAAAAATAGAATTGGGTAATTGTTTTGGGAATTTTCTACAAAATGTTAATTTTTGGGTTAAAAAATAAAAAAAAACATTATTCAGGAAGAACCATAAATCTTATAAAAAATCAATATATGATCATGATTTAAAATTTATTATCCCTTTTTTCTTGATAAAAATTTATTGATGGAATTACCTGATAAATAATGTGATACATTTAGAAATTCATTATTAGAAATTATTAAAACCAATATTTTATCATTAAAAATTTGTTTTTATGAGTAAAACACGTAAAATATTTAAAATTTATTTTTCATTTTTTATAAATTTAATAAATTCCATGAAAATACGATTAGATTTAAATATAAAATAAACCATCATTTAATCACTTTAACTCCACCACTCTTCAAATACAAATACCACCCCTCACCACCCCATTTATCTACAAATGACAAGAATATTTTCACATCCCTTCCAATACCTATCCCCATCACAATACCCTCTTCCAAGTGCTACTTATCTCACCTAAGGACAAATTCCATGCTCCTTAAGGGATCTTTGAAGGAGGTGATGTTCAAGAGGTAACATTAATAGACCACCTCCCTTAATTTAATTTCTTATTCTACTTCCCCCTCACATCCTCCAACCATCACATAATAATAAATCCAATGTTTCCTATATAATATAATTTGAAATTGTTAATGTAATAACTTATATCCATCCCTTTTCTTATATCCTATTATTCAATGAAACAAAACCATTGTCCAAATTATGGAGATTAATCGTCTCTATGAATAATTATTTTTGGTTTTCCATTAACACCTTTAATGTTGATAATAAAACTATTATTCTAGTTAAATAATATTTAAACAGGAATATCATAATTTATTTATTTTTTTGTAACTAATATATATACATAAAATTAAATAAAATTAAACTAGTTCGTGATGGTTAGAAAAAACAGAAAAATAAACTAAACATTTATCATTAACTTTTTATTAAACAAATCTTCCTCATGTCAAAAAGAAAAATGTTATATAAGACCATTTGAACTTATTTATGTGTATAAATACCATTTCATTTCAGTTATAGAGTTTTATTTCCATTTGAAAAGAAAATCCATAATTATACAAAAATGAACCGACCATAAAACCATGAAAGAAACACAACTGAATTAATGAAAATAATGAAATATTATTTATAAATGTGTGGTAAGATGTTATAAAAAATAATATAATGTATTATAAATATTATTATAGTTATATATTGAATTTAAAACATTATTTAAACTATTATATATTATTCTGATAAAAATAAAAAATATTTTCATATAAATAATTACATCTAATTAGATAAATATTTATATTAAAAAAATCAAGACATAATCATATGGTCTTAGTGCCTTTTGAAACATGAAAACATAAAAAATAGTTAATAATATAGTTATATCATCTCCTGATTATTCCTTCATAAATATGAACTTTTTACATGTAAAACTTAATACCATCCTTCATATCTTGGTGGAAAATAAACATAAGAAAAGGGGGAGATGAGATTCTAGGTAAGGTTACACAAGGGAGATATAAAAAATAACATAATAATAAGGGTATATGAAACTTAATATAATATTTTAAAAGTATAACATGCATAAAAAATATCATAATATCGATTCATTGAATAAATCATAGTTGTTTTTGATATAGGAATCAAAAAAGAATCAAAGAACAAAATCCATAAAAGCATAATATTGACATAAAACAAAAAATCGTGACATACACCAAAATTATAACATTTTTAACATGTTTATATAGAAACTTGTTAACTCATTAAGTTAAGGACGTAAAACCAGGCCCTTTCATAGACTTCTCGGCATGAAATCGATGTCCACACATAAATCTAAAGACATGAAAACTAGGTCCACACATAATCTTATGGACATGAAAACTAGGCCCATGCATAAAATTGTGAACATGAAATCAGGTTCATGCATAAAAAATTTACCTCATGATTTATCAATCATTACCTAATGCATTGGAGTGAGATATTGGATTCAACCATCACATAATGAAAACCCAACATATGTGTTTCACAAGAACATAAGTTATTCATTATTTCAGAACCCATGTAAGTAAGTTATTTTCGAAAATATTTCATCATAACCTAAATTGTGGAAAAGAAATGGGATTCTCAAACATAATTCCACCATAAACATCAAACAACCATAAAAATAATATGGATAAAATCCTTTAATATTATCCCCACTAAACCATAAGTAACATAAAATAATGATATCCTATATGGAAAATTGTTTTGAAAGATCACATGAAATAATTCTTGAGGAAAATATCATTTTTGTTTTAAAATTATTTTTTAAAAATGTCATGAAATTACAAAAGAAAACATTTTATTTGAAAATAAAATTGTAATATTGTAATGGAATCATCAAAGACATAAATTTCTTGATAGTGGTAAATTATTTTCATACCAAATAAGTTAAAAAACATTACCTTAAAAAATTTTAAGGAAAAATCATAACATAACTTTTTTGTATAATTACATAAAGATTCCTTTTAATTTTTTTTTGTAAAAAGTCTAAAAAATATGTAAAAATCACTTTAACAAATCATTGAATAAAGGTAATTTTTTTGAAAAAATAGTAGAAAACGTGGACATGGAAGAGAAATATCCCCCAAAAGACACTTAAAGATAAAATATCTCAAATAATAATTACATTGTGGATTAAACCATTACAACTTCATAATCAGTTGTATCGTAGTCCCTATGAAACGATAAAATGTAGATAGATATGTAATTCCCAAAATATTTAGGATATTACACATAAAATAAATTCATGTGAATTATATAAACCATTAAAATTAAACAAATAGTTTATAAGGCTTCTATCCTATTGAAATAAAAGTGTGCCAAAATCTCTTACCACTTTGGTAATTTTGAATCATAAACCCCATGGAAAAGAGATCCTTTTGTGGATATGTAAATAACCATAAATTTAAGGATAAGGATTATAAAATAAATTAATGAGAATTATATACACCACAAAAAAAGAAATAAGAGTTGAATATAAAATAAGTATCATATAAATAAAAGTGATAATATAAATCCATTCACCTTAAGTCTTGACTTCCTTAATACTGGTTCAAACCTCCTCCTCTTTGGGTATCTCTTTTTTGGTTTGAACTGAAGGCCTTCCTTGGATGGATTTATACCCAAAATAAGGATTCTCGGATGAAGGGAGTGAATTTGGAAGGAGATTGGGATTTGGTTCTTTTGAACCAAATTGTTTTTGTATTGTAAATAATAGAGAATAATATGTTTTATTTTATAAGAGAGGGGAGGAGCCATCTTAAAATAACCTTAAATATTAAATTAAGATAAAATAATATTTTATTCTAAATGGATCTGAAATGATTTATTTATAATATATGATGAGTTTGTGTTTAAATTATCTTATACCATAATTTTCATAAAATTTTAGGTCACATAATTACCCTTATCATTTACTTTTAAACCTTATTTGACCCCTTTAACTCTCACCATTACAATATTGAGTATTACTCGTTAAGGGTTAATATAATTACTATAAAATAAAAAACAACCCATAAATGTATATTTGATTAAATTTGAAAACTTATCCAAATTGTTTTTTTTTTAATTTAATATTTTTGAGAATAATATAACATTTAATAAAATAATATTTATTTGAAAATATCATTAATATCAATTTTGACACTATTCATTACATTGAATTTTAAAAATATCAATACAATAAGATATATTTAAAAAAACTATTTTAATACTTATATAATAGGTCATGTTAATCTATATATTTTTTGGATGGAATTTATTTTCTCTAATTATATTCATTTTAATAGTTTTAGTATCATTTATTTTATTTTTTCATTAATTGAATAATTACTAAATCATCTTAATGTATGGATTTTATGGTAATTATTTTTTATATAAAATTTTTAAATAACTTTACATGAAAAATAAAAATATTTTATATTGAAAATGAATATTTATAGTCGAATATATATTTTAAATGACCCAATATTGTAAATATTATGCATATTAAAAACATTCCTATGACAAGTATGACTTTTATTAAAATAGAATACTTTAAGGGGATTAAAGTCATACAATTTTCTCCTAGAGGTAGTAAATTAGACAAAACGATTGTTTTGGGTTGACAAACATTCAGAATAAATTATTTTGACAAGTTTTAGTGTAATTTTCTAATCCTGATCATAATTATTTTTTCCCTTAATTACTCAAATTACCATTAACCATGGTTACAAAAATTACGAAGTTTACTATTCATATTTTCCAAAAATAAAAGGAAATTATTTACAATATTATGAACTTATTATTCCAAATATGGAATCCATTTTAGAAAATACAAAATATAAATGTTTGAAAAATTAATTTACAATTAATCTCATTAATGGGGTGAGAAAACTAGGTTTGAATGTGAAAATGGTCCAAAGATTCTAATTTTTTATAACTAAATTCAATATAAAAATGATTACAATGAAATAAATGTTATTAAAAAATATATATATAAATAATTGATATAATTTTTATTATAACCAATCTGAAACATAATTTAACAATATAAATTATTTATTTGAAAGGTCATTTTTCAATAAAAATGTAGTATTTTTCATTATTCAACAAAAAATGAAACAAATCAAGAAAAAAAATTCACACTAATATAATTTTGAAATTAAAATTTAAAAAATTAAGTTTATTTTCTGAAATAAAATTTAAAAAAAATTCAAAATTTAGATTTAAAATAATTCTTCCATTTAAAGGTGGAAAAAATAACTTTTAGAAAAATAAAACTTTAAATACGTAAAATTGAATTTGTTCATATTTTATGACTATAAAATAGATTGGATTAATTTAAAAGAATTTATTGAATTTATAACATATAAATTACATTAATATCATTAAATAATTTTGATTAATTTAATTTATTGAGACCAAACACCTTTATGGGCCTTTAAATAGTTTTTTTTGTAAATACAGAACCTTTAAATTCAATTAGTTTTTATTTTAATTTCTAATTAACTGGAACTAGATTAATTAATTCAATAAATACCTATAAACCATATTTTAATAATTTTGTTAATCTTATTCATTCCACCCATTTAACTACAAGGTTATAATGGACATATAATATTTTAATAATATTTCAATATTCTTCTAAACTTGTTATTTCATGCAATAAAGTCTATAAAAGAAATAAAATTATATAAAAATACATTCCATAAAAATAAAAGGGTGTTACATTCTACCCCCATAAAAGTAATTTTTCCCTCTAAATTAATCTTGTTCATAAATGGTTTTATAATTTAATAATTCATTTCTATAAGCCCAAATCTTAAAACAGAATAATAAAATATCCATTAAAAAGGTAGTGTTGGAAGCATAAAAGATACATGAGGTATTGAATAACAAGGTTTCCACATCAGAAAAATCTTAAAAGATGAGTTTTTATGGAAAAAATAATCCCTAATAACTAATAAAGAGTGAAATAGAACATGGTAAAGATAAGGTTACTGACCGTAAAACCATAGTTCTAGAATAGTACATTGATATCATAATAAAATTATGACAAAAGTATACCATTTTATTCAAAAATATTTTTTCAAGACATACTTACATTATTTCATCCCATAGGTACAACATCACTCATTGGTTATACCTTGATCAATTTTTACTTCATTTCTTATTTTATGTAATAAAGCTGAAATCTTAGTTCCGACAAAACTAGTTGATCATAAGATCCATAATGGGATATAATTTCATTAATTATATATATAATTATCATTAAAAAATGTTTAGCACAGATTATTCAATACACATAAATATTCACATGGTTATGTAATACATTAATCTCAAAAATATCATCCAAATTATGGAATAAAAAATTTCATAAATAGTTATCATTATGAACCTTCCAAAATATTTAAATCCAAAAAATTAAAAAATGGTCACTAAATTTCTCAAAATCAGCTTAACATCAATCTACCATATATCATAAACAATCTATTGATTGTCACATACCAAATATGTTAATACCTTCATCATGTATTCTCTTGAAACATAGTAATAATCTAAATTTCCATAAATCCATCTTGAAATTATGCATACTTCCATTCTTAACAAAACATTGATCATTGGATATACTCTATAAGTCCAAAAATGTTTTAAATTCTATCCATGATAGCAGAAACCACATTTTCAAAAAATCATTAATCTATTTATATGGTAATGCGTACTATCCAATATACTTTATTTTTATCCAACATTCAAACTATACACCATTTCTACAACCTGAGGAATAAATTATGTGTTTCCTTCCCTTAATCCTGCATTTTTTCATAACAATTCCATCAAACCACTTTTCTAGTTCATCACTACCATTAAACAGACTCATTCATATCCAAAATGAAAAAATTATTCTAAATAGTCCTTATATTTTACATAATTAAGATAATTAAATCTTTGAATTCCAATACATAAATACTTCATTTATCTACTTCTTTCTCAAACAATTAATTAAGAATAATCATCTTATTATTCAAAACTTCATTCCAACACATGTCATCTTTAGGATCTTCATCAACAGAAATACAACCATTACTCAAAAAACCATGTTGGTTTTATTCAGGATATTTCTTCATAGGGCATTGATTTTTATAATTCCAATAATTTATATATTTAAAACATTAATTAATTCATAATAGCTTAGGGAAACCAATATTTCCATCTATTGCGTTAACTGAATTCTAAATTTTACCTATGTAGTTACTTTATTTGTGTCATATTATTCCTCAACAAAAACATCTTCTTATACCTCTAAGAAATTGGTTGGGGGTTTTCTTCACCCACTATAGACACATAGAAACCTGAACCTTCTTTTACCTAGGGTCTCCACTACCCGAACACTCAACACAATCATTCCTTCTCTTATTTTGCGATTCTAAGAGTTAGTTAAGGTATACATTGTTAATCATTATACGTGAAATTTTATTAGGAATAATAATAATATCCTTCACTCTAGTAATTATTTTATTTGATTTCATATCCATGAATTATTCATCACAGTCAACATTAAACCAAATCCTTTTGGTTCCCATAGTTTAATAAAACTAGGAATCATAGTGTGGGAACCATTTTCATAGTGGAAAAAACACAAAATCAAGAGAAATTACTTATACATTTTGAATCTATGACACCTTAGGTTTAAAAAAAGGTTATTAAGGATTGATTCCAAAACACTAGGATTATATCCTAGACTTATAGTTAGGGTTCTTAATTAGGTTTTCTCAACCATGTTTCCCAATGTTAACTAAATAGTTCTCATATACCAACTATAACAAACTGAGATTCTCATAAATATATATTACATATAAATATATGAATATTCATACTATAAAAATCATTCAAGAATGAAATGGGTTTAGTATTATTGTAAACATGGAAATATAAAAAACGGTTTCATAAAACATCTATATAATAACCTTCTTATTCATTATAACTAGAACCCTATTTGACATGTCATAATTAATACCATCCTTCATATCTTAAGGTAAGATAAACATAAAAAAGGGTGATCTTAGATGTTTAGTAAGGGTAAACAAGAGAGAAACCAAACATAACATAATAATAAGTTCATAAGAACATGAACATGACATTTGAAAAATATACCGTGTATAGAAAAGATTATAACATTGACTTGTAGAATAGATCATTGATGTTTATAATACATGAATCAAAAAATAGATAAAAAAATAATCCATATGAGTGTAATATTGACATGAAACATGAAATTATGGCACACACATAAATTTATAACAATTTGAACTTGTATAAAAAGAAATAACTTCACTAATTACGTTAAGACATGAAATAAGGAACTTTAATTAACTTATGGACTTCAAATACAGGTCCACACATAAAAGTATGGGTATGAAAACTAGGTCCATGAAAAAACTTATGGACAAGAAAACCAGTTACAAGCATAAAATTGTGAAAATAAAATTTGGTTCATGCATAGAATATTTACGATGTGAGTGACCAATAATTACCCAATATATTTTCGGGAGATATAGGTGTCAACCATCAAATAATGAAAATTATACATATGCGTTCAGTTAGAAAAAAAAATGATTTTACTTATTCGAACCAATGTAAATAAATGAGTTTCATAAATATTTCTGCATAACATAATTCATGGAAATGATAAAATATTCATAAAAATCATTCCATTGTAAAAGTAAACCAAACATAGGAAGAATAAGGATGGTATCCTGAAATAATATCCCTAATTAAGTATACGTAATTTCAAATAATGTTATGGTATATAGAAAATCGTTTTGAATGATCACTTGAAATAATTCTTGATGAAAATATCCTTTTTTACTTTTTTTCAATGCCATGAAATTATAAAAGGAAACATTTTCATTGAAAAAAACCATATTAGATTATAAAGGAATAATTAAGGAATTAAGGTGTTATGATTGTGGGAAATTCCAATCATGCCTTATAATTTATAAAAAAACAACCCTTCCACACTTTTGTAAGAAAAAACATAAAATACATATTTGGAAAATGGCATAAATATTCTACTTAAAATATTTTTTAAAAAGTCTAAAAAAGTAGTAAAATGAGTTTAAATAATCAATGAGGAATAGTAAAATAATTTTTTAAAAAAATAGAAAACATTAAAATAGAATATAAATATTACCATGTAGATACATAAACATAAACCAAATCAAATAATAATGATATTGTGGAATAAACACTTACTACATTGTATGCAGTTGAATCGTATTCCCTATGAAGGAAATAAACATAGGTACATATGTAATGGTGATAATATTTAGGGCATGTCTCATAAAATACATTTTTGGTTAGTATATACATGTGAAAAAAAGAAACAATTAGTGTATAAGGAATGTTTCGGTAATGAACCAATGTTTTATCAATGGAAATTTCGTTATTGTAATTATGACATATTGTATAATCACATAACATCACCTAGAGAACACAATAAAAACTCTACAGATGATGAATAAATGAAATAAGAGGTATTTCTAAATGTTAAGGAACCCATACCATTGAAATAGTAACCTAGCCATAGTAATAGTGATATAACCCTTATGAAAAGTAAACCAACCAATAGAATAGTTACCTTACCCATGAATGTATAAATAAATTTAGGAATCTTATAAATGTATGTATGATATAATTATATAATATTTTAAGTAAATAAGTGTTTTAAAAATTATTAATTAAGTGTTGGTATTTATATAGGTCATAAATATTTAATTATTATTTATTTATTGATTTTATCATTTAAAAGAAAAATTATTTTCATAAAATGTAATCATGAATTAATATTTTTTATCTTTTGATTTTAATATAATTTTAGAAGACCTAATTTAATTTTTCAAAGTGTTATAAAATCTATTATAATTTTGAGATATATATTTAATGAGTAAATGATAATTCTAATTAAAATTTTAATTTATCAAAATTATAAAAAAATTTATAACACAGAGTACACTATTAAATTTTTCATTTAAAAAAATGTTTAGGGTGAATTTTTTGGATTTTTTTAAACTACATGAATTGTTGGTGAATAGTAAAATACTGTAATTTATGATAAATGCTAAATACATGAATTATGGAGTCATATATGATGTATGTATTTTGTAAGCAAAAAATCCCAAAAAATCCTTAATTATTTTATTATATTTGATGATAATTCTCAAGATAGTAGTATTCTTGATCTGAAATAAAAAACTAATGAATAAAATAATGAGAAAACACCCCCTCCTCTAATATAAATACCACCAATCACTGCCTACAATCCTCACTCATCTAAATCCTTGAAACATGTCCATATTTTTCTAATATATTCTCCCAATCCCCTCCCCACATCAATTATATTTATGTATTAAAAAAATATAGAAACCAATCCGCTAAAGAGGTTATCAAAAGAATGAATCATGAGGTAAAACCCTCTTCCTTTTCTTTTAATTTCATTATATGTTCTTTCTATTTCTTCTTCTCTCAATACCTTCCCTCATAGAAATGGTATCATAACTCCAAAACCTTAATTTTAATGTACTTTTATTATTCTAATGTAATTATTCATCATCATATCTCTTCCCCTCCCCCATATACTAAAATTAAAAACATTGTATATGATGTGTTAATTTATTGCATTCAAGTGAGAAGAAGTTTTAAATTTTCATTATTGTCTTCAAGGAACGTTAGGATACCATTTTTATGGTTGAAATTTAATTATAATATATATATTATATCTTATTTTCTTCATAATCATTTTAAACAAGTGATATTAAATAATAAAATAAAATAAGTTCATTGTGAGAAAAAACCACCCAAAATAATCCAAACGACTATCACTAACATCTTTTCTAATGATTCATCCTCACCCAAAAAACCAAATGAATTTTATAACCTTTTAATCTTATGTATGTTCATTTGTAACATATAAATTCAATATTTTTATGACCATTATCATCTTACATGATCATTCATACATGTATATAAGTAAACTAATCCTGAAACCCAAGGAAACCAAACTGAATGATGAAATTGAATCTCATAACCCATCAGAAGCGGAATAAACGAAATTAATAAAATTATAATAAAAAAATATGTTTATAAAAGGTTCTTATTTAATTAATTATTTTATTTAATTTGATTATCCATGATATTATGATTAAGTGAATAACACATTCAGACATAAGGTAAGGGATTCTATTCGAACCCCCATTATTCCTTCGAGTTACTTTTCCTCTCTCTTTACCAAAATTAAATTATATATTAATTTTATGTATATATTCTAAATGATTTATATATTTTAAAAACACATGTTTCATGATCAATTCATCCTTTTTGTGGATATACATGTTTTTAAAAGGCTCCCTACTCATTTCATCCCGATAAGCAAACCCAATTAAAGGGAACTTCTATAATTTTTACCCAATTTATAGTATACTCTATAATATATTTTATGCCACTATTTTTTATAAAATCTCTATTTTTAATATGAAAACATTCCTGGTAAAATAATCTTTCTATATAAAATATTATTACAATTGTTTCTTTACATGCTCTTTAATATGTTTTTAAACCACACTAAAATATTTTAATTCTAAAGTATACTAAATACTCTTTTTATATGTTTTCAGTTAAGTTTCTTATAAATTATTAGATTATATGCTTATTTTACTTTATTAATTTCCATGTATGATTTAATTCATTTCTTTCATGGACACATTTATGATACTCCCATTTATTATACTTTACAAAATATTTATTATACCCATTTATTTAAATGGGTAACCCTTAGGTTTATTTTTCATGTGAAATAAATATTCATGAACATGTCATAATGGGTGTTCCCAAATAGTGAACCGATGTATTGATTGATGTTTAGTCTCACAAGACTCCATATGTAATGGTCTTAGTGGTCAGACTTGACTTGTTCCCCATGTGCAACAGTCTTGGTGGTTAGCCTTGACTTCTACTCCATGTTCAATAGTCTTGGTGGTTGAACATGATGTGTACTCCATTAGGTGTAATGATCCTTGAATAATATTTATGTCTTATTTTATACTGTTTCCACATCTCTTATGATACCATGATTATAAATGTTATGTTTCCTTATGCATATCCATTCCTTTTATATTATCTTATTAAGCTTTTTAACACATTTATTCTGATATATTTTTTTTCGTTTCATTACTAGGATTTTTAGCACATCCCTTTATTCATGTCATCCTAAACTTATCATATATTGATTTAATGGAACAAATGAATTTAGGAGATCATAATGGAGGATAAATAAATAAATGTTATCTTTAGTCCAATTTTTTCAATTTTATATAAATATTCTTCCAAATATTGAAGAATTTACAATCTCTGGCTTGTAATTTGATCTTTAATTATGTTTAAAATCATGTAAAAATATGTGAAAAATTCTAGGGTCACTATATTTCCCACATAAATAAAATTTAAACAATAATTCCTTACTACCACTACCACAAAAACAGTTTTCCGCAGCGCCCCCCTTTATCAGCGCTAATGAAAAAGCGTTGATAAAGGGGGGTCCCTTTATCAGCGCTTGCTTAGGAGCGCTGATAAAGGGGGCCTTTATCAGAACTTGTTTTAGCGCTGCTAAAGGGTCAGATTCAAAAAAAAATTAACATATATTAATATATTAATATATTAATATAGTTATATTGTTATATAAATATTATATATAATTTTTAAATATATTTTAGATAAGTATAAATGTACATTTACACTTATTATACTTAATATATAAGATATTTAGTGAAAATGACTTCTTAAAAAATAAAAAAAAACATTTTTAATTAATATTTTGATAATCATTATGGAGTAATAGTCATTTAATAACAATTTGAGGACTAAAAAAATTAAAAAAATTAAAAAAAGATCCAAAATATGTTGAAAACGCAACTCAAACTTCAAACGGCCATAACTTTTGATCCGGGTGTCCGTTTGAGCTCTACCACATATCAAATCGAACCCTGCGACGAGCTCTACGTCTTTGAGACTGTGGGGGACCCTAGTCAAGCGATTTTCGAGGCCAAAAGAGGCCCAGAAGGCCTCCAAAACTGAGTTTTTAGTCGGGGTACCCCGATTTTTTTAACATTTTGTGGATTTTCACCCTCGTTTAAGGGGGTATTATTGGATTTTTTTGGTGGGGTATGAATTTATTCCAAGGTATTACATTCATATTGATATTATGTCTTTGAAATTTCATCATTTTTTATAATGTACTGCTATTTATAATCAAATATATAACAATATATTCATATTTTTTAAATATTCACACCTAAAAATTTAATTATAAATATAAATAATAAAATATATTTACATATAAAATATATTAGATTTATCTAAATAATAATTAACATCCATTTTATTTAAAATACCAATATATGAATATTTATATACCTATATATTAATCTAACTATATATATATTAATCTAACTATATATATATTAATCTAATAACTATATATATATATTAATATAACTATATATATATATATTAGTATTACTATAAATATATATATTAATATCACCATAAATATATATATTAATATCACTATATATATATTAATATAACTATATAAATATATATTGATATATATTCATATAACTATATATATGTTAATATAACTATGTATATGTTAATATAACTATGTATATGTTAATATAACTATATATATGTTAACATAACTATATATATGTTAATATAAGTATATATATATTAATAAAAATATATATTACTATACGAATAAATATAACTAAATATATATATATATAGATATATATTAATACCACTATATATATATTAATATTACTATATATATTATAATATAACTATATAACTATATATTATAATATAACTATATATATATATTAATATAAATATATATTACTATACAAATAAATATAACTAAATATATAAATATATATATATATATATAGATATCATGAATTGGAAACCAAATCAAAATAGAGTAGTGGTATGGGCTTAGGCGCGCAGGGGGGAGGTCTCGAGTTCAAATCCTGGTGGAGGCAGGGGTGCGCGCGCATGAGGAATATTGGAGCAAGCGCTGTTAAAGGGTGGAGGGGGTGCGTGGGGTGCGTGGGGTGTTGTATTGGGGCCGAAAAGCACTGTAAAAGGGGGGGGGGGGTTCAAGCGCTATAAAAGCCCCCCCCCGATTGGCAGTATTTTTAAATTTTTTTAACTTTTATCAGCGCTTTTTTAAAAGCGCTGATAAAGGAGACCCCCCCCCTTTATCTACGCTGGCTTTATCAGCGCTTTTCTAGCACTGATAAAGGCCATTTTTAGCGCTGATAAAGGCCGTGTTTGTAGTAGTGTACTTTGGTAACATTGAATCCTAAAATCCATGATAGAGAGATCATCAAATGGATATGTAAGTACCCATAAATTTAAAGATAAAGATCATAGAATACATTAATGAGAATTATATAAACCATACAAATGAAATAAGTGGTTAATATAGAATAAATATCTTAGAAATAAAAGTGATACTATTAATCACCTTAACTTATGACTTGACATCCTTCATACACATTCAAACCTCCTTTACTTCAGGTATATTTTGTTTGTTTTTCAACAAAATAATTCCTTGGTTAAATTTTTCCCAAAAAAGGATAATAAGAGTAAGGTATGGAAGTTTGGAAGAGATTTTGATAGGGTTTTAATGAACCAAATATGATTGGTAATGTAAATAAAATATAATAAGTTGTTCCCTTTAAAAAAACAAGGGAGGGGCACTGATGGAATTTCTCAAAATACTAAATTAATAAAAATTAATTTTCTATTAAAAATTTTCTAAAAACTGATATAGTTTAAATAAATGATAATTATAGATCTAAATTATATCATAAAATAATTATTAAAAATGTTTAAGTCACATTATTATAGTTATAATTTAGTTTTAAACCATATTTAACCTCATTAACTCTTACCATGACGATTTGTACTCTTTAAGGGTTAATATATTTACTATAAAATGTAAAATCACCCATATATGGATCATCGTTGAAATTGTAAATGGTTTCCCCATTATTTGGGTGAATTTTAATATTTTTAGTAATATTATATAATTTAATAAAATATCATTTATTTTAAAATATAATTATTGTCAATTTTGAAACAATTAATTACTTTGAATTATAAAAATATTTATATAATAAGATATCTTAGAACCAAATATTTTATCACATCCCTAATTTGTCACGGTAGTCTATAAAATGCATGGATAACATAAATTATCTAAAAAAATATATTTATTTTAATATTTTTAATATCATTTATTTGATTTTTTTCATTAATTGAATAATTCTTGTATCATCATTGTGTAAGAATTTATGGTATTTAATTCATCTTTAAAAATTAAAAATAAATTTCCATGATAAAGATATATTTTTTACCATTAAAATAACTATTTATAGTTAAATATGTCTTCAAAATAACCTTATATTATAAATAATATACTTATTAAAAACATTAGGGTGACAAGTTTGAATTTTCAAAAAAAAATATAAGGGGATTAATTTCATTTATGTGGACCCAATAGGTAATAAATTGGGAATAAATTTGAATTTGTCCAAAAAAACGCATCCCAAATAATTATTATAAGTGTTAGGGTGATTTTATAATCCCTATAATAATTATTTTTTACCTTAATTACCTAATATACCCTTGATCAGGGTAACAAAAATTATAAAGGTTATTATTCATTTTCGCTAAAAATAAAAGGGAAATATTTAATGAATTTAGAACATATGTTTCCAGAATATTAATAAACTTTTAAAAATTCAAAAAACATATTTGGATAAAATAATTTCAAATTAATCTCAAAGATGGGGTGAGAAAGAAGGTTTTTAAAGTAAAAAAAGTTCAAAATGTTACTCTATTTTTATATATAAATTCAATATAATTTTTTTTCCAATGACCTAATTTGGATTAATATATTTATAATTGTTATATTTCTACATTAAAACCAATTTAAAAAAAATTAACATTATAAATTACTTACATGAAAACTCAGTTTTCAATCAACATGTATTATTTTTCATCATTCAAAAAATTAAACTTATCAGAAAAATACCAAACATTAACCCTAAGATAATTTTCAGGTTATTATTTTGATAATTAATTTTATTTTTTAAAACAAAATTTATAAAAGAGTCAAAAAATAAAATCTACCATTAAAATATAGAAAGGCTAATTTTTTAAAAAATATAACTTCTTTTTTAAAAATTAGATTTATTCTTATTTTATGCCCATTAAACAAATAGAATTAATTTTATAAAATTATTGAGTATATAACATATATATTTCATAAATATCATTTAGTAATAGTAATCAATTTAATTTATGACAATCAAATTCCTTTGTCAGAATAAATATTATTTTCATAAAAATAAATCCTTAATATTCAAATGGTTTTTATTATCATTTACAATTAATTGGAAACCAATGAATTGATTATAAAAAAATTTATAATCCATATTTTCCTAATATAATTATGTTATTTATCCCCACCATTTAATGGCTAGGTTATAACCGACATATAATATTTTAATAATATTTCTTTACTCCTCTAAACATGATATTTTTTTTCTACTCGAGCAATCAATGAAATAAAAATATTTAAAAATAAATTTCAAAAAAATAAAGTGGTGTTACAGTTGATGTATTCAAAACTAAAGGGAATCATTAGGCAACGGATTTCATAACTCAATTTGTAACATCCCAGGTAAATGAAGAATAAGACATATTTTATATTTATTAATATTTGTGAATTAAATATTAATTTTAGTTTTAAATGGTTTCAATGTTCGACAGCATACCCGATAAGCAAAAACTGGTTTCTTTGAAATCTTACATAGCACACTAATAATATAATATTATTATTTTAAATGGTAGTTAACTCCTAGACATTGTATTGGGTAGAATGAACAAAACTAACTAAAATATAATTATACATGATAGTTAAATGTACTTACATTTACCAATAAAAAGTTAGAGGATTAAAATGTGAATGAATCTAATTTTAAGCATAATTTACATTAAAAGGCCGATTTATCGCCTTTTAATGGAGAACCATTTTTAAATCTAGTTTTGTTGAATTTAATACATTATATATGACCAAATAAAATCCTTATTTAGAATGGGGACATCAAAATTTACTTCGTGTAAATTTTTGGGATTTTTCCGATAATGATCATTTTTTAATGAATAGTGAAAAATATTGTATTTTAATTCAGAAGTGAATTTTAATCTAATTTATTTATATGGGTAGATTATCTTTTTAATTGGTTTTAAAGTGAAGTTAAAATATATTTTTACCATTTAATCCAATTTTGGTCATTTGAATTAATTTAACTTTGAAATTGGACATAAACAAGTATCAATCATTTGATAGTTATTGTTTCTTAAAACACGCTATTTGTTTTGATAATAGGAATTAATTTTAAAAATATTTAATTCCACTTCTATGTTTTTAATTTGGAAAAATAGACATCATTTTTGAATTTATAATATCAAATATGGCTTAGGCAGAATTTTTGGTATTTTTCTGAAAAACATCAAATTTTGATGAATAGTGAAACCACATAGTGTTAGTTAAAAAAAACTGAATTTTTCATTTAAATGAAAATTTCCCACTTCTGTGAATTGAATTGTAAAAATCAGACCTACATGGTTGTTTTCAAGAAGTAAAATGAGGTTCATTAAGATGAAAATAATTTTTGGTGAATAGTAACTGTTGACTTTTATTTACCGCGGTTAAAGGTAAATAGGGTAATTCAAGGTTAAAAGAATATTATAATAATTCAAAATTACCTTAAAACTTGTCCAAACCTTGTTGGTTGATCCATTTACGACCATGGTCATCTTTGGGTTGATTGTGGGACCCCATTTAGCCACTTGGGAGTGATAATGAAAATTTAGATTAATTAACTTAAAGTAAAGGCAAAAATGAAAAAAGCAAATATGTTTTAGTAAATTAATTTTTAGAAGGGGTTATATAAATTATCATTTAGACTATAAATATTCATTACATATATAAGGAAAATTACTACATCATGGTATTTTTTTTATAATTTTTAGACATCAAATAAGTTACATTATTTATGACACAATAATGATGCGGTATTTACCTCATTAATAAATGATTTAAATAAATAAGATTATAATGATTAAAATATTATCCAAAACATTTTTAAATTCTGATTTTATGATTTCATTTTTAATATGAGTCACCTTATCCTTTACTATAATTACTTTTGGACCTTTAGAAACTGAATATCATTATATAATAAAATAATATTTTCACACTTTCCTAAAGAGCCCCTCCTCTCCCTTATAAAAGGAGACCATTTCTATCCAATTCCTGACACTCCCAAGCCATTTTTCTCATAAAAACTCTGCCCAATTAAGCTTCATACATCCCTCTACTCCACCTAGAAGCCTTATGTTAGGCAGAAGGAACTTCAATAAGTCCTTTGGTTTAAACCAAAGGGAGTTACCCAAATTAATGTTAACGGTTTCTCTTAAATTGTTTTATTTTATTTTACTTCTCCAACCCCTAAACTCTTTTTATTCCTTTCTTATGTAAGAACACCAGTATCCTAAATATACTAGGATTTTTTGTGAGAGGTATTACAACTAGACTTACACACACCTTCATCTAATGGGTGAAGAACATAATGTTTTTGTGGATGGAAAACTAACGCCTCACAAGATAATGATTGTTCAATTACCTCTTACCGACTCTCATGGTGGCCATTATTATGGAACTATATTTATATATGATATATATATTATTTTTATTATTTCATTATGCTTTTTTACTTCCCATTTATAGCACACCTTTTGGTTTCAATAGTGGGTAAATACGATAATCTCATTTGAGGAAGTGCGGACTACCACCCCATCAAAGTGATGTGACTCGTTAATGCCTTATGTGGGATGTATAAGGGATGGAGTTAATGATATTATATATGATATTATACTGTAATTATAATATAACTATTTATAATTATGTTTTAATTCCATTAAAATAAGAAATAGAAATGAAAGTAGCGGTTATGCGTACGTACGGCTTACCGTCTCCATGAACGGTGCATTTCATTTCATACCTCCAAATGTTATGTACTATTATAAATACATGTATACACTAGAAATATATGATATATATGATATAAAATTCATGAATATCATTCTGGATATAATGAACCATTGACCACATGAACAACATGTGATTATAAGAAGTCCATTTTTGACTCAAGTACCAAATATCGACAAAATGGACGTTATTAACTTAAATGATTGAGTAATGTTTATAACATGGTAATAAGTAATATAAAAGGAATAATAAACTTTAAAAAGGTTCCTAATCAACTATAAATTAACTTTAGTTTATAATTCAGGAGATTAAAGAATGATCGAGTCAAGTCGGAAACGAGGTAAGGGGTTTTCTTATCTCACTTTTAATTCAGTGAGATTTTCATTGCTCGCCACTTATTTATTGCATGTGGTATAATGTGTACTACCATTGATATATATTATGATGATTATCTTTATAATCATGGTATTATGTGATTCATTTTGTGGTCATTAACCTTTGGTCATACGACTCGATTTGATTACAATGAAGTAAGAGCTTTTCATCTCGCTTTTTATTCCTGTGAGATTCATGCTATATTTTCCACTATTTCATTTTGTGTGGTGTATGTACTGCCCATGATTGTACTCTTTGTGTAATATAATTTCATTTATAAGTATTTACATCTTCATTGTATGATCCTTCTTCTTGTGGCGTATTTTTTTTACGTTACGAAATCGGTAAGGGAACCTTTCACCCTCCTCTATTTAAAAGACTTCTTTTTATTATGTCTTTTAATTTACATATTATTATGTTGGGATGTGTTCTTTTATATCCCCATTTATGTAAAATTTATTTCCAAGTGATGATATACCCTTTTTATCTTATCAACTAATTTTATGAATTTTAATGTGATGTCGTTAGGCTATCAAATTTTTATAAGGGAACTTCTTAAACTAATTTCAATTCTTTGGGTTCAACTTGTACTCATTTCATATGTCATACAAGGAATATGTGTTAATTACCTCTGATTTTTTGACACTTAATATCCACTTATATTCGGTGTATTTATATTTTTCCCAAATAATTATGTTATTGATTTATCCTTAATTTAAGGATACCATTTGTATAAGGGATTTCATCTCAATTTACATTTCCATTGATACTTCATTGTTGTTATGCACCAATTAACTCTTATATGGTGTATATATTGTACTATGACATATTATATCATGAATCCCTTTATTCTAATGATATTTTAATGTTCTGACTAAATGTTCTTTCTCAATTATTTGTATTCAACTGTCTCTCTTTTTGTTAAAAAACTCTTCAACTAAAATATCGTTTTAAATGTTTTAAAGATTTATTCTTATAAATATTTCTCATTAATGTCCATGTTTTAAAAATGTGTTTTAGGATTTATTTATATGGGAATTAATTTTTTCAAATGATAATTCATTTAAAAGCTTCAAAGTGGTATGGGACACTTTGATTCAAAAATCTCTTTTCAAATGGTTTTGAAAATGATTTGATAAAACATTATTTTTTCAATATCTTGATTTGATATATTGGAATGTGGAAATTTTATCTTTCCTTTATAAATGTGCTATATGTTACGATTATTTTATGGTTATTGGGCATTACTTATATCCATGGGTGGTTCCGTGATAAACCTAGAGCGGGTGATCCCGAGATAGCTCTCCAATGCATTGGGTGACGTGACAGAGGTGAACATGATGTTTCTCCTAAGAGATTTAGAGAATATACCGTGATGGGTATTCAAAGTGTAACTCCCTATGTAGCTGTGATATCTATAATGTAAGTTTGATATAGATGCCATAATTAACCTTTATGATTTATGATTTGTGTGTTTTATTCATAAATCTTATGATTTCTTAACGTATGTTATGATTGAAAAGTATGGTTTCATTGATTTGTATTTATTGATGGGGTAATGTTTTCCTTTCTTAATTTATAACCCTTACTGTGCTTTTTATGCTCATCCCATATTTTTGAAATGTTTTCCACATGACTTAAAGATGAAACGGGTCAAGGATGGGATCAAGGAAAATTCATGCTCTCTAAAACATGGAACTAGACATGTTTCTTTTTAAGAGTTTTTATTTTATGAACAAAATGGATACTGAGTAGTAGTGTCTAATTTTAATATTCAAGTTGTAATGTAGTATTTATGGCCTAATTCTCTAGAACTCTAAACCTGAAAAGATCCTCAATGTGAATTATTCATTTAATTCAATATTATATAATGTTTAAGGTCGGGTCATTATAGTTGGTATCTTAGGTCGGTTTAGACAAATTTAGGGATAAGGAATTTTCATTAGACATATAGTTAGTCCCTATCTATTATTTTAGTTAAATACTTGTTTCATAAATTTTTCTTATCAATTAAAGTTAGTTACAAATAGAAGGATCAGGATCTCAAACAACATTTCTATCTCGTCCAGATGAAATGCTTGCAATAATTATTGCAAATTCATGATCAGATGATTGTGATAGTTTTTTTAGTATATAACTCTCTGGCATGCAGTTGTTTGAGATATCAAACACCTCCAATATACCTCGTTATCATCGTGGATCATGGGTTGTATTTAAAAAATACTATTTTTACAATATTCTTATATTTTCAATAAAGGTAAATATTATCAAGGCATTTTCAAATATTTTACCTTATTATAAGATTTTGAAGCATATTCTGATTTTAAAAAAGGTGCTGAAGAAAGAGACCCTTGTGCATCCTATTTATATGTGATTTTAAAATATAGTGTCCTAGAACATACTTATGGTATTTTAAAAGGAATGTTAATTGAAATTTTCAATTCAAATTCAGTTCGACTGTTTTATAGAAATCATGTTTTATCAGATGTTTTGAAATTATATGTCATACATGATTATTTTCCAAAACTTTTTTTCTATGAACACCCATATGACCCATGTTGTACAGTGTGTATTTGGATGGAGGAAGCAAATGATTCTAAAGGATCTCTAAATCATTCTTTAAATGAATGGACCTTATACATACATGAACCTAATGGCGATGAAACCAAATGGACACCATGATCACGGAATGATTTTCTTCATTTTGGGGATTTTTTTATTTTATCATATGGTGGTGAAATAAGACTTCATGAATTAAGATGTTGAGATCATAATGAATTTGGATGAAAATGAGAGGTATAAGAAAACCTTTGAAGTTAAAAAATGTTATGGTTATTTTTTAGTTTTATAAAAAGGAAAATCCATAAGATTGGTGACAAACCATCACATCCGGCAAGGCTGCAGGAATCGAACCCACAACCGAAGAGCAACAAGGGTGCATCGCCTACCACTAGCCTACTTGAAGTCCCTAGTTAGTATGACTTATTATTTTAGTAAAATGTTTTTATGGAACAAGAATAAGTTGATTTTTGGAACTTATGTTTTATCAAATAGATATACTTAGTATTGAAAAATGATTTAGTGATTAAGTGATAAAAGGTTGTTGTGGAAGACATTCTCTCTTTTGAGGAAACACTACATGCCTAAGGAAGATAGAATACTATGGGATTTCAATTGTGGAATAATGGTTGAAATTTTAGTTTGGAAGAATCTATGTTTTTATTATAGACACATGATGATTTGATTTATTTATGAAAATTATTAACCTATCATCGAGAATATGTGATTAGGTTAATTACTTTTCTATATGAGACTTTAAGAGTAACTGATGTTATTTGGAGATAAATGTTAAGATTTATCTTGGAAGAGTATGTGATTATATCCTTTTGAGATTTGGGTTTCAATCTTATTTTGGATTAATTTGAAGAATTTTATGGATACCTGTTTATTGAATGGTCTTTGTTGAACTTTGAGTTTTGTTTGACAAATTTTAGAGATTAAGAATAGTTTCTCTTTATGTAAAATTTTATACTTTTGGGGATTATCTCATCTTGTACTAAACGTTTTGGTTTTAGTTAATATCTAAATACATGGGAAATATATTGTTCATATTTTGTGGATTATGTGATTCTCTTGATGTTGATTATAGTGTTCTTACTGTGAAAAAAAATGTCATCCTGAATAATCATCATTTGGAGAAAAAATGAGTTTGTGTTAGAAATCTAGAAAAAGATGATTTTCTATATGACAAGTAAGTATATTTCCATATGTTTTAAGTTAAGCTCATAAATAAATTCCTCAATGAAAAGTAACTTAAAACAAAAAAAACGTGTCTGTTAACTTTTCCTACTGGGGAATCAAATACTGTTTAACCCATCACAAGTTTGTGATTTTCTAGTGGGTAACTTTCTCCTAAACATGTTTTCTATCACTCTCCATCCAAACTTTATGGTTTTTTTCTCCTAAATATCCATGTTTTCATGGAATCATAGTATCTTTTGTCTTAGGTAACCTTTTTAATTCTATTCTTTTATTTTAAAGTGATAGTTTTATTGACTATTTTTTCGATGTGGGGCTTTCAATGAAGTTTCTGAGAAAAATTTTAAAATTGCGAGGACAAAATTTCCAAAAGGGGGAATGATGTAACATACCTGGTAAATGAAGAATTTGAAATACTTAATATTTATTAACATTTGTGAATTAAATATTAATTTTACGTTAAAAGGGTTTCTATGTTCGATAGCATACCCGATATGCAACAACAGGTTTCTTTGAAATCTTACGTGGCACACTAATAATATAATATTATTCTTTTAAATGGTAGTTAACTCCTTGCAGTTGGATTTGAGGGAATGAACAAAACTAACTACAATATTATTATACATGAATATTAAATCTATTTACATTATCCAATAAAAAGTTAGAGGCTTAAAATGTTAATGAATCTAATTTTAAGCATAATTTACATTAAAAGGCTGATTTATCGCCAATTAATGGTGAACCCTTTTTAAATCTATTTTTGGTCACTTTAATACACTCTATATGACCGAATAAAATCCTTCTTTATAATGGGGACATCAAAATTTACATTTTGTAAATTTTTGGAATTTTTCTAATAAAGTTCATTTTTTAATGAATAGTGAAAAATATTGTATTTTAATTCAGAAGTGCCTTTTAATATAATTTATTTATATGTATAGATAATCTTTTTAATTGGTTTTAATGTGAAGTTAAAATATATTTTTACAATTTAATTCAATGTTGGTTATTGGAATTAATTTCAGTATGAAATTGGACATAAACAAGTATCAATCTTTTGATAGTTATTGTTTCTTAAAAACCCACTATTTGTTTTGATAATGGGAATTAATTTAAAAATTAATTAATACCACTTATATATTTTGAATTTAAAAAAATAGACATCATTTTTGAATTCAGAATATCAAATGTAGCTTAGGCTGAATTTTTGGTATTTTTCTGAAAAGCATCAATTTTTGATGAATAGTGAAACCACTTAGTGGTAGTTAGAAAAACTGACTTTTTCATTTAAATGAAATTCAACCACTTCTGTGAATTGAATTCAAAAAATAGTACATACATGGTTGTTATCAAGAAGTAAAATGTGGGTCATTAATATGAAATTTATTTTTGGGGAATAGTAACTTTTTACTCTTATTTACCGCGGTTAAAGGTAAATAGGGTAAATCAAGTTTAAAAGAATATTATAATAATTCAAAATTACCTTAAAACTTATACAAACATTTTTATTTGTGTCATTTATGACCATGGTCATCTTTGGGTCGATTTTGGGACCCCATTGAGCTACTTGGGAGGGATAATGACAATTTAGATTAATTAACTTAAAGTAAAGGGGAAAATGACAAAAGCAAGTATCTTTATTAAATTAATTTTTAGAAGGGGTTATTTAAATTATCTTTTTGACTATAAATATTCATTATAAATCTAAGAAAAATTACTACATCATGGTAGTTTTGTTTATAATTTTTAGACATCAATTAAGTTAAAATATTTATGACACAATAATGATGCAGTATTTGCCTCATTAATAAATGATTTAAATAAATAAGATTATAATGATTAAAATATTATCCAAAACATGTCCAATTCTTATTGGATGATTTTATTTAGAATATTAGTCATCGTATCTTCTACTATAATGATATTTTGACCTTTAGAAACTGAATATCATTATACAATAAAATAATATTTTCACACATTCCTAAAGAGACCCTCCTCTTCCTTATAAAAAGAGACCATTTATATCCAATTCCTCACACCGCTCAATCCATTTGGCTCGTCCAAACTCTGCCCAATTAATCACTCTACATCCCTATCCTCCACTTATAAGACTTAACTTAGGCATAAGGAACTTCAAGAAGTCCTTTGGTTCAAACCAAAGGGAGTTACCCAAATTAAAGGTAACGGTTTCTCTTAAATTGTTTTTTATTTTACTTCTCCAACCCCTAAAATATTTTTATTCCTTTATTTTGTAACAACACCAGTATCCTCAATATACTAGGATGTTTTATGAGAATTATTCAAACTACACTTACACACACCTCCATCTAAAGGGTGAATAACGTAATGTCTCTGTGGATGGCAAACTAACGTCTCACGAGACGATGATTGTTCAATTACCTCTTACTGCCTCTCATGGTGGCCATTATGATGGAACTGTATTTATGTATGATATATATATTATTTTTATTATTTCCTTATTCTTCTATACTTCACATTTATAGCACACCTTTTGGTTTCCATAGTGGGTAAATACGATAATCTCATTTGAGGAATTGCGGACTACCGCCCCTCAAAGTGAAGTGACTCATTAATTACTTATGTTGGATGTATAAAGGATGGAGTTAATGATATTATATATGATATTATACTGTAAATATAATATACCTATTTATAATTATGATTTAATTCCATTAAAATAAGTAATATAAATGAAAGTAGCGTTCATTCGTATGTACGACTTACCGTCTCCATGAACGGTGCATTTCATTTCTGACCTCCAAATTTTATGTACTGTTATAAATACATGTATATACTGGAAATATATGATATATATGATATCCAAATCATGAATATCATTCTGTATATAATGAACCATTGACCACATTAACAACATGTGATTATAAGAAGTCCATTTTTGACTCAAGTACCAAATATCGACAAAATGGACGTTATTAACATAAATGATTACATAATGTTTATAACATGGTAATAAGTGATATAAAAGGAATAATAAACTTGAAAAGGGTTATTAAGTAAGTATAAATTAACTTTAATTTATTATCCAGGAGATTAAAGAACGATCGAGTCAAGTCAGACACGAGGTAAGGGATTTTCTTATCTCACTTTTAATTCCATGAGATTTCCATTGCTCGCCACTTATTTATTGCATGTGGTGTAATGTGTACTGCCATTGATATATATTATGATGATTATCTTTATATTCATGGTATTATGTGATTCATTTTGTGGTCATTAACTTTTGGTCATACGACCGGATTTGATTATAATGAAGTAAGAGTTTTTCATCTCACTTTTTATTCCCGTGAGGTTCATGCTATATTTTCCACTATTTCCTTTTGTGTGGTGTATTTACTACCCATGATTGTACTATTTTTGTAATATAATTTCATTTATGGGTACTTATATATTCATTTTATGATGCTTCTTCATGTGGTGTATGTTTTGTACGTTACCAAATCGGTAAGGGAACCTTTCACCCCCCACTATTTAAAAGACTTATTTTTATTATATCTTTTAATTTACATATTATTATGTTGGGATATGTTCTTTTATATACCCATTTATGTAAACTTTATGTCCATGTGATGAGATACCCCTTTTATCTTATCAACCCATTTTATGAATTTTAAAGTGACGTCGTTAGGCTGTCAAATATTTACAAGGGAACTTCTTAACCAAATTTCAATTCTTTGTGTTCAACTTGTACTCATTTAATATGTCATCCAATGAATATGTGTGAATGAAATCTGATTGTTTTACACTTAATATACACTTATATTGGGTGTATTTATATTATTCTCACATAATTATGTGATTGATTTATCCTTAATTTAAGGATACCATTTTTATAAGGGATTTCATCTCAATATACATTTCAATTGAGACTTCATTTTTGTTATGCACCAATTCACTATTATATGGTGTATATACTATACTTTGACATATTATATCATGAATCCCTTTATTATCATGATATTATAATGTTCTGATTAAATGTTATTCCTTAATTATTTGTATTCAAGTGTCTCTCTTTTTGTTAAAAAACTCTTTAACTAAAATATCGTTTTAAAATTTTTAAAGATTTATTCTTATAAATATTTCTTATTAATGTCCATGTTTTCAAAATGTATTTTAATATTTATTTATATGGACATTAATTTGCTCAAATTATAATTCATTTAAAAGCATCAAAGTGGTATGGGACAATTTGATTCAAAAATCTCTTTTTAAATGGTTTTGAAAATGATTTGATAAAACATTGTTTATTTCAATATCTTGATTTGATATATTGGAATGTGGAAATGTTATCTTTACTTTATACATGTGTTATATGTTATGATTATGTTATGGTTATTGGTCATTTTTTACATGTACGGGTGGTTCCGTGATAAACCTAGGGCGGGTAAGCCCGAGATAGCTCTTCGATGCATTAGGTAACGTGACAGAGGTGAACGTGATGTTTCTCCTAAGAGATTTAAGGAATATACTATGATGGGTATTCCAAGTGTAACTACCTATGTAGTTGTGATATCTACAATGTAAGTTCGATATGGATACCATAAGTAACCTTTATGATTTATGATTTGTGTGTGTTATTCATAAATCTTATGATTCCGTAAGGTATGTTATGATTGAAAAGTATGGTTTCATTGATTTGTATTTATTGATGGGATAATGTTTTCCTTTCTTATTTTATAACCCTTACTGAGATTTTTATGGTCATCCCATGTTTTTGAAATGTTTTCCACATGACTTAAAGATGAATAGGGTCAAGGATGGGATCAAGGAAAAGTCATGCTATCTAAAACATGGAACTAGACATGTTCCTTTTTAAGAGTATTTATTTAATGAAAAAAATGGATACTGAGTAGTAGTTTCTACTTGTAATATTCAATTTTTAATGTAATAGTTATGGCCTAATTCTCTAAAACTCTAAACCTAAAAAGATCCTCAATGTGAATTATTCATTTAATTCAATATTATGTAATTTTTATGGTCAGGTCTTTATACAATTTCCATTCATTCTGTTAAACTTCAACTTCATTGATTATGTCATGATATGATTTAAGTTTTGAATGACTCTTTATTGTCATATAATTGTATTTAAACTTGTTTTATGTTAATGAATAGATAATACACATAATTAATTAAATTTATTAATTCTTACTCAGTCATATGATCTCTTTTTTTACTTTCTATCAAATTTTTTTCATTGAGGTATATTTATATGTTATTTCACTATAACCATCAATGAGGTTTATTTAAAACCCCTTTGACATGTTATATCAGGAAATTATTTAATATCATGATATTTATTGTTTTTTAAACGTTATTTTTTCATGGGGAATAAAATTCGATATATTACAAAGTAGTAAGTGTTTATTTCATAATCTCATTCGGGGTGGGTTGGGTTGAAGAATATTTTGGGGAATATTTCTCTTCTATATTTATTTGGTAAAAAAATTCAAAAATATTTTTATCATTTTCTTATAAATGGTTAATGTAATTTTTACCCATGTTGGAAATTTTAGAAAAACATTTAAAAGGAATCAACTTGTCATTTACTAAACAATGTCTGTTTGGATTTTAGAAAAAAATAGAAAGGAATATTTGTTTTAACATGAATAAGAAGAACAGAACATCCAGACCTCCTAACCACACAAATGATTTAAATATTATTTTTTTACATTTCAAATTTTTATTTTCGAATGATAATTATTTTAAAAATGTTTTTGAACTTTTATCTTTTAATGTGATTTTCACAATGAAAAGAATATAATCCTCAAGAATGTATTCAATGATATTTTATTCATCAATGACATCAACCCTTTACTTTAATTATGATATATTAGGGATATATTGTACTGATATCATAATCATTATTTATTGCGACGGTTTATTGTTATTTTTATTTTGGATATGATATTTTGATAACATTCAATATATTAATCTAGATGGTTTATGATTATATTCATTTTATTCGTGTAAGTATAAACATTTTTTATGTTAATTTTTAATATGGATGATTTTTTTATTATGTTTTACCATTTCATATAAATGAATGCTTTGGACATTAAAGAAATGGGTGGGGCCCAGTTATAGATAGCCCCTTGATGTATTGGTAGGTCTCATGTGTTATGACCTGTCCCCCAAGGCCCATTCTATGACTACACCAAGCCATACTTCCATAGTCCATGGGTTGGGGACTAGCACTGGAAAGGCATATCCCTAAAATGAGAATGCATTTCCTTTAAACCTACAAACACATAGACAATGAATACAAAAAGATCAAACCACGTAGTATAATAGTTGATATTAAATGTGTGAACTGATGAAGAATGGGCCAGTATACAAACCCATCCAAATTAAAGTATAGAAAATAAGAAAAACAACTACAATGTTCATCCTCTAAGGATCCTACTTGAAGGTAGGTATAGCTCGTAACTGCAGCTATCAATGTCAACTGGTCACCTCCGTGAACCATCTAGTCCTGGCTCCAAAATCTCGGTCAAAGTTTTCTGTCATTTCCACAAGACAAGAAAAGGTGCGAGCAAAGCCTATGTAGGGGTGAGTATTACAATACCCAGTAGGGACCCTGAGACCCCTAATGTTCTCCCATAATTCTTCAAATGAAAACCCACAAGTCCTTTTCTCAATCAAAAATAAAAAATTAAAGGACAAGTCACACCAGGTATCTAACATAAAGGACAAAAATAATGATGATTACTCGTAAATCTATATCATCTTATTCTATTGAGAAGTTCCACTGATGAACCAAAAAGAAGTAATTATTTTGCTGATCTACACAGGGTCTAAAGTCATTGATCCACACAGGGTTGTAAGTCATTGATCCACACAAAGTCATAAGTCGCTGATCCACAATGGGGAACTTTAAGGCTGGTCCTCATTGGGTCGTGCTAATGCTGATTCACACAGTGTCATAATTCATCGATCCACACAAGGTCATAAGTCACTAATCCCTACATGGATGTAAGTATTAGATCCACATAGGGTCGTAAGTCATTGATCAACAACAGGCTGCTCTATGGATGGTCCTCTTCGGGTCGTGCTACTATTGATCCACACAGGGTCGTAAGATGTCGATCCACAAGGTTCGCTCTGATGTCGATCCACAAAGGGTTGCACTTCACATGAATACCTTCCACATGATTCATGTAATTGGGGCACTTGAGTTCCCAAGTAACTGCTTCTCAAGACACTGGTCATATTTCATCTACCACAAAGACTTCCAAATAAGTAACTCGAAGGACCATCCTCTCATAAGGGTTCCAATGCAATAGACTTCACATCAATCATATTCTCAGTCTATAATTTATATTTATTTTAGTACCGAGGGCTTGCTTGTATTCTATCTCGATCCGACCTGGTCGTACTCCATCATTCTATAAAACCCAAGTGGAGTATCTCAAAAGGAATTACTTGACCTAAGGGTTTTGGCGTTGTAGACGGCACGCCAGTCAGTCGTCTAGTTTAGGAGATAAAAATTATTTAGGGTAACAAGACCGGTCCGGTCCAGTAGGGGTCCAGCCCAGCCGGCCCAGCTCGTGGGTCTGACACAGTTCATGGCTCCGGCCTAGCCAGTGAGTTCTGCTCAGCTATCGAGTCTCGCCCAACTCACAGGTCCAGCCCAGCCGATAGGTGTGGCACACCTGGAATCCCAGACCATATGCGCTCCGGTTCTCTCGGATGGCGACTCCAGTAGGGTGATGCCCGATCTTCCTAAACAACTAGCTCGAGCCAACCCTTATGCACTAGATGAGCGGCCCAAGGAGGCCACTAATATCCTCATGCGACGCATCGACACCATTCTATTCCACCCATCGCATCCTAGCTTGACGTGGCTCAAGATGTCGCGGCACCTGCGGAATCCACCATGCTAGTGGATTCTTTCGTCGGCGACCAGAGATTCTCTGGTGGTCTATTTTCTTTCCCGTATGCACCTACAAGCCTCTCGGGTCACCGCCTTCTCTGTGTGGCCCTCAAAATCACATTGTCGAGGCATTTGTTGATCCTTCTCGAATAACGCAGCTAGAAAAAGTTTGACGGAGGGTTCATGCCTTGTTTGGTTCGGCCCACGCCCTCTTTATTAGTGCTAAAAAATGGGAAGGGATCATTCAACTCATGATAATGAGTAAAAGAAAGTAATTTCCAACAACAACCACCCGTAAGAATGAATGAATCGTATATCAACCTGTTAGTCAGTTTATCCACTTCCTTGGTATTATTCAAGAATGGGGAAGGGAAATCTTGTAAACACTGGAACAATTAAACCCCCTACTTGGATTCGGTGGATTCCATTGAGGACGATGAAAGGGTTCCACATTTTAAATTATTCGTCGACGTTTGATCCGTGTTCTCCAATGGTCGTCGATCAGTCACCGTTAATCATTGGAGGGTGAAGTCGTCAGTGTTTTGTCATAGGTTCTTCTCATGGGTTTTCAAATTCCATGCCAATGGTTTGATTAAATAAAAGAAATTAACCCCCACAGTTATTATTCCTTATCATGTCAAGATTTTAATGTTATTTAAATAGAATGTGTGTTAGTTATTTAACTTTTCATGTTGGTTAGGCTTACTGACTCTTAGTAGCTTCTTCTTTACATAACCCTTACTGATAATTTAGTATCAGTCCTTTCTTATGATTTATTTTTCCCCAGATTCCATGAAGTTTATTATGATAGTTATGTATGGTTATGATATAGGGATAATGGTTTCCTCAAATGATTTTCTATATTGTATTTTAAATTTCCATTTGTAACACAAGATTCAATTATGTGTATAGATTTCCAAAACTGATAAAATATTCAGTTCTTCAAATGAAATTCCTTATATATCATGCCAATGTAATAATTTAACCTCCGAATTCAGCATACTAGGGCCAGGGTCTCCACATTGATGTGAAAATTACTATATGTAGGTATTTTCCTTGAGGTTTAAATTCATATATAGTGTTCTTGGCCCATTGATACATGTTAAAATTCTTATATAAGAGGTCCAACCTAGTTTATGCTGAAATTATTATGTATAGAGATTTACCTAGAGTATAAAATTATTATACATAGGGAACTTATCTGTTGATTGATATGGCCAAAATTTATAATTATGGTTTCCATGGTTGTGCTACATGCTCAAAGGTACTCTTTTATGGTGTCATAGCAGGTTTTTATGTGTTATATTTATTGATTAATTGACACAACTCTTTATCAATTTATTTAATACACATATTATCAGACTAGTTTTGTATAGACCTGGTGGTGTTGACCAACTGATATTTACTCACACCCTATTTGGGCCACCATTTGTTACACAAATAGATTACATGGATATAGTTTTAGACAAGGAAATAGGACATTACTACTGATTTATTTCTTACTAGATGGGATGTATTTTGGAGATGGGTTTGACATGGGGTTTTTAGAGATTATTTGGTGTCACCTGATACTTTTATTTGTAATTTGTTTTTCTAAATTTAGATACATATCAAATTTTCTTCATATGATTCTTCATCATTGGTTTACTATTTTATCTTTTCCATTCTAATTATATGATATATCATTTCCAAGGTTCTTCATTACTCTGATATTTATTATTATGGATTATTATGTTGAATTTTTCTCTAGAAAATGGGTTATAGTATCTTCAATATACATATCACACCTCATATTCTAGTCTCCATCCTATAGAATATAGAGAGTCATGATTGATGTCTCGTAACCAACCCCTTTTGGGCCGCATGAAAGTGTTTCATATCAGGGGATGTTAAAAAGTGGTATCATAGGAGAAAAGTGTCTTTTATGTTCCTTTACTATTTGTAAATGGTATAAAGGAGACCAGGATGTGTTGGGACATAGTAATGAGATTGTGAATGGAAGTAGCTAACCCATGTAAGAGGAAAATTTTGGGTTCCCAAGGATCAGATTAATTTTTTTCTATTCACTTATTACAGTTGATGTAATTTATCCATGGGTGATTTACAAGTTGTGTGATGCTATTATTTAGGGAGGATTTTTTTTGATATTTCTACTAATTTCCTGGTATGGTAGGATATGAGTATGAAAGAATCATTATAGACATTTAGGTACATATATTGACAGGTATTTTAATTGATAGGGGAATATTTATTTCATGAGTTATATGCATGACCATGTAAAATATGGTATGATACACCTATTATATCTAATAAATTAAATGGAGGAACTGATATGTCATGTTAAAACACTTTGAAACCATGATTAGATATACTATGTGGAGTGTTCCTCTATTGTTATTAACTTTTGAGGATAAACATGTTGTTATGTACGGTGTTCTAAGGAGTGTGTATTTCATACAGAGAAAACGTATCCTTTTCTACATGATGTTGATCTTCAGGAGAGTGGAAATCAGGACACTTTTGATATAACTGATCTGAAGCATCCAATAGCTCTAGAGGATCATATGTATGTTCTATTTCGTGAAAACTTCTTCAGGGCCTTTTGATCCCTAGAAATGGAGACTGTTCACACCGTGCCATTGATTTATGAACTGAAAAGGGACTTTCAACTACAGTATCCACCTATGTTCACTAGAGAGGGAGTCACACTGGCATCTTAGTTCTATATTGATTCATTCCAGATGATCTACAATAACCAAGAGGGACTCATAGATAAGAGGGTTAATCATACTAAATATTGGATTTGTGGACCAATGAAGAATTGGTGAGACACTATTGAGAAACATGGGAAGTATGATGAGTAATATTGGAAGCAATTTGTGAAAAATTTCATGAGACCCTTCTATCTAGAGACATTGAGGGGTGAGAGGGATCACAAGTTCATGTATCTAACACAAAATTGCATGTTAGGGTTAGACTACGATGGATATTTCACTAACCAACGATGAAGTTATCTATATTTAGATGATGATGAGAGGTTTTTAGTAAGGTATTATCTATGATATCATTTCAAATGAGAATGTTTTTTAGCTAAATATATTTTTAGATGTGAAAAATTAGGTACTCATTGTAGAAGGAAGTCTGAGAGAGACCTCAAATAGTGGACATGCTGTTTTAGCAAGGAAAACTGGGAGCTCTTATTTTGGGGGAAATAAATACCACTATGAAAGATTCTTCCATGACAAAAAATAGTAGGGAATTTAGGGTAGTGGGTATCCATCTTTAGAATGTGTTCATTTACAATACTATCAATGTAAAAAGTTGGGCCACAAATTCTATCAATATCTATTCCCCACTTTGGAGTGTCATGATTACAGTCGACTGGGTCATCTTCTAATGTTATGTAGGATCTTCTATTAGAAGGGAACGATATGGGGTTCATGATGGTTCCCATGTCTTGGAAGGACACATCTACTTCATAAGAGATATGTAGCAGGAGTTCTGTAGGATGTTTAGGTTGAGAAAGGGTATGTGATACCCAAGTACAGGTGCATCATTACTAGGAAGAAGGAATATCTCAATGGAGTCATATTATACCCTTGTGAAGATCATATATTCAGTTTCATGCCATGCAGACTACTCCATCTATTATGTATGTGAGAACTTCTGCCATCCTAGGTATGATTATTTTATAATATTTTGTTGGTTTTGTTTTTTTTATGTAGGATCATTATATTCTATTTTTATCTTCTCTTTTTGAAAATGTCTTGGGATTTATTATGGAAAGAATGGGTGGTTTTTGGACTATCCAAAAATTATTGGGAGTGAAATTATAGGATATCAAACATTATAAGGTGTGATCTCTATAAACCGGCATTTACCATTTCATATGAGAACCATTTTAGTTAGAAATGACCAATTTCTATTTGATTCTTGGTATAAACTAGTTATCCCTATACCATGCTAATATTTACTATCCCCATAGGATATTTATCTATCTATATCCATAGGGAAAATTTTATTCTCTCTAGGGTGAGTGATATCATTAGGCTAGTCGCGGAGGACCAATTCAGGGCAGAATGGTTTGTCTCACATCTTAGATATCAAGTCTTGTTATAGATGATGGTGGAATTTAATATGGTTGTTTTCATCTAATAGTTGACCATTTACATGATGTCTTTAATGAAGAGTTGTAAATCTTACAAAATGAGAGAGAGATATATTTCATGATTGAATTGGTGTTAGGAGGATATATATTTTATATCCAACCATATATAATGGCACTAGAAGAGCTTTACGAGTTGAATTTTTAGTTTGAGGATCTTGAAGATAAAGGGTTCATATGGAATAGTACATCTCCATGGGGTTATCTAGTTATTTTCTCTAAGAAGTATGATGGTAAATTGGGAATATGTTTTGATTATCATATAATGAACCTAATGGTGGTGATGAACCATTATCCTCTTTCGTGCATCGATGTTATCTTCAATTAGCTAAGTGGTGCTAAGATCTTATCCAAAATCAATTTGATATTAGGATTCCACCAGTTGGGGTGAGACCTTCAATCATAACTGATTCTAAATTGAGAATAAGGTATGTATTGTATGAGTTTATAATAAATCTATTTTGTTTGAAAAATTCACTATAGGTATTCATTGCCAGGATGAATCAGATATGTCATCCTCTTCTGGGTCAATTTGTTGTGGGTTTTTTTCGATGACATCCTAGTGTACTCTTAGTAATCAAAATATCATTCCAAACATCATTCCATCAATTTGAATAAACTAAGATCACATTAACATTACACCAATATAATCAAATGTGGTTTCAAAACTGATACAATACACATCTTGTGCTATGCTATATCAAAGTAAGGAGTGTTAGTGGACCCATAGAAATTTACAATCATGGTATCTTTGGAGTGAACAATGATTTTTTTTGATAATAAGATTTTTTAGATCTAGTTTGTTGTTATAAAATATCTATCCAATATGTATCCCATCTAGAACCACTTATGTCCAGTACGACCACAAATGGGGTGATGCGTTTTTTTCAGATTCTTTTGGGGGATATTTTGAAGATCAAGAGAGCAGGCTGAACTCAGTACTAATCCTCACATTACATATATTGGGTAGATATTATACTATGTATTGATCATATTTTTACTATTTTTAGGTATCATAAACCTTAATTTTTATTATCCTTTGGTTTAATTTTATTTAGGGGTGTTTCAGGTGAAATAATGAATATTATGGATAGCTTTTGAAATGTACATGGTTGGTGCACAGTTTTCCCAAATAGTGAGCCCTGATAGTGAAAAATGTGAAATCCCAAGACGTGTGGGATCTAATGATTGGTGGATGGTTTGAAAAACTATGTTTCCACCATGTAGAAACTTTGAAACCCCACGATAAGGGGTTCACAGTTAATAAACATGATTTGAAAAACTTTGTTGTCGTACTAATGGAAATAGTATGTGTGGCTTTTTATTATTCTAAAAAACAATTTAAAATTCCTCAAACCCCCTTTTTATCCCCAACATAGGACTAACATGACCCATGATGATTTTTATACATCTTTATGGATTGAAAGATACAACATTGGCTCCCCCTAACTGTTTCTAAACCGAATCATATCTAGGAAATATTCATTTGGTCCATTCGTAGTATGATTTATCTCCTGATTCCCTATTTGATGCACTATCATTCTATATACCTTATTGTTTTCAAGATCTCCATGTTGATGTAGGATAAAATCCTTATGATTATTCATAGTGAATCTAGTTTTGAGTATAGGATCTTCATGTTGGACATTCTTCATTGGAGTTTCCCGTTTAGGGCTCTTGGATTGTGATCTCGTGATCCCAAAGTAAGTGGTTCCATTTATGATTTCCCAATTCATTTAACACTATATTACTTGTTATAAATTAAATCAGTTAACATATATTTAAATTATATCAATTGGTTTACTGAAAACGCAATTCCATTTAATTAAGGATTTAAATTTGATTTGGATTTAAATTTTGGACAACCAAAAAATTCAATTGAATTGGGGTCTATTGTGAAATTTTTTGGAAATTGTAACATTGAAAGGTGGAATTTAATTTTTGAAAATTAAATTTTGAAATTGATTTGTGAAATTTCAATAAAATTTATATTTGGGAAAAATAGTCTGAAAAGTTAGGGCAAAGCCCTTTTTATTAAGATGAAAAGAAAAACAAAGAGAGGGTGAACAGGGCCTTACAAGCAACATTCCCTCATTCCAAGCAGAATAAAAAACATAAAAAATCATAGCCATAATAGGTATCATCATAATCATCATCCCAATCAGACTCATAATCAAAAGGATCGTGGGACCGGGTAACCATAATTGGATTTAAATTTGAGTAGTCTTTCCTCGGTCTTTCTTTCTTAGGAGGAACAGGTTAGAACCCTTCATCATTAACAACCGCTTTTCCTTTGGATAAAGTCTGGCTATATGTTTTCTTTCTTGGGGAATCATCCTCAACATCATCCCACTTCCCATGGATGCCATGTGTCTCCCTTAATTTGGTAATTTCTTCCTGAAACTTTGAAACGACACTTGTATTTTGTTTACCCTCGAGTGAAGGACCAAATTCATGAAGCTCTATTCCTGATATCATGCCACCATCAACACCCTGCTCAGGAACCAACACCAGGTCCAAACCGGGCTTAGATCCAGTCAGGTCAGTCCTACCTTCCCCTGCATGCACAGACAAGCTTGATTCAGCCTCCTGAACCACCTGATCCCCTTTGTGATAATTCACAAGTAATATCTTCCACTGCTTGTGGAACCCCAACATCAGTAAATCTTTTGTCATTTCCAGCACCACTATTCTGCAATGTATGCTTCTTCAACTTCTTCTTACAAGAGGCCTCATGGTGCCCTTTTCTCACTATTAATTTTTATTAGAGAATATTAAATCCTAGCTATGAATTGATGATTTACAACTCAAACATAAAAATATTGGTAGATCTTATACATAGTAGGATATTGGTTAGTACTCTTTGACCAGTGTCAAAGGGACATGTTTCCATATTTTCATTTCATTATATAAGTGTGTGAGGATCCCCTAACCTAGAATTAGCATACCTCTTGGAATATGAAAATGTTTCTTATTTTTTTATCTAAAATATATTCCATTGTTTGTTGTAAACTATTTTACAAATGCCTTATGAGTTTATATAAAGTGTGTTACATAAAATATTTATTAAGACATTTTTTAAAATCATTTCCATCAATTGAAATGTAAAAATTTGTTTGTTTGAAATATGTTTATTAACTATCATATATATTTATTTAATGTTTAAATATTTATTTGTTTAATTAATTATGGTATCTTATTATGGAATCCTTGGTGGGACCTATTAGGATTTTATATCACACTATATTTGTTCCTTCAAGTGTTGATATTTTATCTTCTTCTAGGTTTGATAAAGGGTAAGGCACCAATTATAGGTTGTTCTTGTTGTTGATCCTTAGTCTTGGAGAGTTGTGTCAATTTGGACTTGGTTTTATATCATATTTTCCTGTACTTTGATGTTGTATTTTATGTTATTTATACCTATTTTACTTCTGGTAACGTTCTCCCTATGGAGTTTTTATTATATGCATACTAACCTATATCTATTTTTTATGTTGTGTCTATGGAAAATTCATTAATACTTTTATATTTTTCGATGATAGCTTCTTGTCACCATCCAATGGGAATTGAGAACTCCCTTTGGGATATGGAAAAACTGACTTAGTTATTAGGGTACTAGGTTATATGGGAGGGTTCGAGAAAAAGTGGTATCAGATAAAGGTTCGGTTTTCTATCTATTTAGTGCTTGATACTCAACCAACATCTATTTATTCTTACTTCATCGAACCCGATGAAACTAAAGAGATAAAGGCTCAATTGGATGATAATTAGGAGAAATCCTTTATAATTCTGAGTTCATCACCTTGGGAGGAACCTATTCTCTTTGAAAAGAAATATGATGGGCCACTTATCCTTAGTGTGGATCAATGAAAACTCAATTGGGTTATAGTAATGAAAAGGTATATGTTTCAATGGATTAACGATTTTTTTAATCAATTGAGAATGGAAAATTGGTTCTGGACGATTCAACTTCAATATGGTTACCATCAGTATAGAATAAAATATTCTAACATTCAAACAAATTAATTTCAGAGTAGGCATGACCATTATGAGAACCTTGTCTTGTCATTTGGTTTAACTAATGATCCTGTAAATTTTTTTGGATTTAATATAGTATTTTCTATAAGTATCGTGATATTTTTTTGGTAGTCTTTATGGTTTAAATCTCTCTATACTATATCTTTGAGCTGGAACATGTACATCATCTAAGATTAGTTCTTCATTTTTTGAAAAATTATAGACATTATGTCAAGCTTTTGAAATTTAATTTATGGATTTTTGAAGTGATGTTCTTGGGAAATTTTGTTTTGGAAGATGGTATTTCAAAAGATCTTGAAATGTTGAAATATGTTATGACATGGGGAGAACCAATAATTGTTTTGAGATTCAAATCATTTAGTGTTTAAGTGGATATTATCATAAGTTCATTAAAGACTACTCAAATTTTGATTCTATGATGAATACTATAACTCAGAAGGTGGTAAACGTATCTTGGGATGAAAGATTTCAAAACCAACTTTTATTCAGCCAAATTGTATTTTGACTTCTGTACTGATTATGACTATTTCAGAGGCCAATCAGGGCTATGTGGACTTTTTTAATGCATCATGGTCAGGTTTGGGTTGTGTTCTTATATATGGTTATCATTTCATTGCTTATGTCATTCATTAACTTAGGCCACATGAGAATAATTATTGAAAAATTGACCTTGAACTCAAATTTTTGATGTAAACACTTAAAAGTTTTTATAATAAAAATTTTGTTGAATTGTATTCTATTTATTATAGCCACAAGATCTTCAATTATATCTTCTCTCAAAATTATTGTAACCTCCATCATATTCATTGGTTTTAATACAAAAAATCTTTTTACATTGACAACACATATAACATGGGGAAAGGTAATGTCATCGCATATTATTTGAGTGGGAACTTCAAACATAGGCCATGAGAGAATCATCAAAATAGTGGATCCTGTTGGTTCTTTTTGAATAGTTTTATATTTGAGTATAAGAATTAGGGCTATCATTTCATTTTCTAGGATTCAATTTAAACTTACACTTCTCAAGTTGATCCTTCAGGATAAGCATCTTGATTACAAGTTTTGTAAAATTAGAGACACTTCAAATGGTGGGAGACTATTGCTAATTGGTTGTTCTCTAGAGAGTGGATTCTATGTTATCATAATCATTTTTTTGTACCATTATAGGTAAGGAAATATGTTATGGGGGTTTATATATCTCCCAGTGGGTAGTGCACCATTGGACAAGAATATGGTCTGTGACATGCAATATAGATTCTGGTGTCCCGGTATAGGATGGGGCATTGTTTATTTTGTATCTTATTGTTATACTTTCAAACATGTCAAGGATGAGAACCAAAAACCTTAAGCATTTCATTATACACATATAGTTTTTACATGGAAGTGGGATGAGATATCTATGTATTTTTTGGTTCAGTTTCCACATGTCCATATAAAGAAGAATGTGATATGGTTTTTGTTCGATTGGCTAAATATATAATCTCACCTTATATCCATTCATGATAAAACCAAAGTAGAAGAGATGGTAAATCTAGATGTGAAAGAGATTGTTATTTTTTATGGATTTCAATCTCTTATAGAATCTAATAGGGATCCTCGTTTACATCTCATTTTTTGTAGAGGCCTTCAGAAGGCACTAGGACCTCAACTCCATTGGATCATGATATACCATCCTTAGGCGGATGGCCCGATAGAAAGATCTATATAGATTCTTGTGGATATGATCTTCACTTGTGTTCTTGACTTCATGGGATCTTGAGATGACCATATGGTGCTATTTGAGTTCTTATATAATAATTGATATAATTCTACGATCAGAATGGATTTTTTATGAGTTCTTATGTGGGAGCCCTTGCAAATATCTATTGTGTTGGTCCAAGATTGGTGAAATTTCATTGGTTGGATTGGGATTGGTTTAAGAGATGACAACAAATATTTTTTTGATTCGTCAAATAATGTTGATGTAACATAACCAGTATAAATATTATGTTGATCGTCATCATAGACCATTGTAATTTTCAGTTTTTGATCACGTGTTCTTGAATGTTTCACCCCATTTTGGTTATTGTCAATTTTGGAGACATGGGAATTTTGATCCTCATTTTTTGGGGCCTTTTGTGTTTGTTGAGTGGGTGGGTAAAGTGTTTTACCAATTAGCACCTCTACCATAGTTGATGTCAATACATAACATGTTTTATGTATCTCATCCATGAAAGTATATTGATGATACATATCATGATCTGAGAAGGAGTGATCATGACATTGTTCCTGATTTATCCATGATTGACAATGAAATTATGATAGTTGATTCTAAAACCAAGGTATTTCTTGGGAGGAAGATACCATTGGTTTGAGTACTATAGCATCATGGTTTTGAAACTCATGAGTCTTTAGAAAGAGAGCCACTGAAAAGAGAGTAGTGGCCTCATATTTTTTACATTCAAGAATCTTAATAGTATTTATAGGGACATAAATTTTTTATGGTGGAAATTTTATAACATCCTGTTACTATTTCCAGATATTCATAAACCCCAATTTTGATCATTCTTTGGTTGGGTTTCATTTAGGATTCTTTAAGTGAAATGTTGAAAAATTTGGAGTGCTTTTGTATTGTCTATGGATATAACATATTTTGACAAACTGTGCACCCACAATGGATAAACTATCAATCACTACTAGTATGGGAGCACAGTTAGGGTACACAAATTGACAGGCTCTGTGGAAATACCCATGAAACCATGTGTTTAGATTTTTATTATTCCTAAAATTCATTTAAAATTCAGGAAACCCCCTATTTTTATCCCCCTCTTGGGCCTCACATGACCAAGGAAAATATCCTCGGTATTTAGTGCTCCCATTATACAACATTGTATCCTCTAAACCACTTCGGATGTGTATCAAAGCTAGTTGATATTAGTCTGGTCCTTTTATAGTAATATTTCATTCCTCGTTCTCTATCTCATACTATCTCCTTCTCTCTCCTGTAGGGGTTGTTATATCTCCATGTTGTTGGAGAATATAATCCCCATTTTTTCAGATCATGAATCAAGTTTTTATTCTAATATCGTTATTTCTAAAATTCTTCATTAGAGTTTATAATTTAGGGATTTTTGATTGGTGATATTATGATCCTAAGGTAGGTGGTTATGTTTATGATTTCCCAGTCGATCTAACACTAAATTTATTACTTGAAATTTATTTTATTAATTTAAATTTAAATTCGTTAAAAAAAATTTAAAAACCAAATACATTGAATAGGATATTTTCATTTGATTTGGTTTGAAATTTGGAAAAAAAACATATTCTATTAAATTGGTGTGTTTTATAAAATATTTGTGAAATTATAAAACTAAATATTAGAATTTAAATTTTGAAAATAAAATTTGTAATTTATTAAGTGAAAATTAAATTGTGAAATTTATTTAAAATATATATATGGGAAAATGGATGAAATTTTTTTGATAGAAACACGGTGGTTTTATCATAGACAAAGGAATGATTTGATTAAAAAATAAATTTTGAGTTTTTTAATGGTAATTGCCATATTTGAAATGAAATAATGTGTCGAATTTTATTTTTAATGTTTTTGAAATAAATATCTAAATATCGATTTTTATTTGATCACATAAATCCCATGTTTTAAGTGAGTTACATGGGACAAAATAACTAGGTACGAATATCTCAAGAAACAAATTAACATTTTATAACACCTACATAGTCATATTAATAGATCTTATCCTCAATAGTATGCTGGTTAGTCCACTTTTACTAATGTCAACTGGATGTGTGTTCGCATTTCTTTTTCATTATATAAGTTTGCGAGGATCCCATAACCTGGAACTATTATACCCCTTGGCAGACGACCATGTTTCTTGTTTTTTTATATTTGAAATATATTCCATTTTTTATTGTATACTATTTTTAACATGCCTTATGAATTTATATAAATTGTTTTATATAAATTTTTTATTAATCCATTTGTTTAAATCATTTCCATCAATTGAAATGTAAATCATGATATGTTTTAAATATGCTTATGAACTGCCATATTTGTTTATTAAAAGTTGAATGATTTATTTAGTTAATTAATTATCTCATATTATTATTGAATCCATGATGGGACCCTTCTAGGATTCTAGCTCAGACCCTACTTATTCTTTCCAGTGTTTATAGATTATATTATTCTTGGTTCTAGCAAGGTTATGATTCCACTTGGAGTTGGTTCTTATTGATAATCCTTGGGCATGGAGATTTGTCTCCAATGGTACATTGGTTGATATACTATTTTATGGTAGTTCGTTGATATACATTGGGTCGTTTATACCTATTTCACTTCTAGTAGAGTTATCCCTGTAGTGTATTTCTTGTATGCATATGGACTTATATCTCATTATTCTGTTGGGATTATGGTAAATTCATTCTAACATTCATATTGTTCGATTCTAGGTGATTTTCTCCAACCTATAGGGACCAAGATCAGCCATCGAGCTATGTTGAAATTGTCTCCGGTATTAGGTTACCAGGGCATCAAGTCCAGTTTGGGACACGTAATATAATGCATATAGAGATTGACTTAGAGAAATTATAATGTTGGAGGAGAGAGTGGTTGCTTATGTATCCATGCAGCTAAGACCAAAAAAGTGAATTACCCTTCTCAAGATGTGTAGTTATAAGTCGTGGTTATTTACCTAAGGTGATAGAGATATTATATTATGGGTGAGAGGTTTTTGGTATGCATATATCATAAGATCCTCGAGTAACTATTTTCTCAGTGGAACTTAAACATTCAGCAGAGGAGATGAGTCAAGTATCTATAGCCTTTCAACTTAATGTTGGATTATACATAAATGTAATGGAAACATCATTGATTATTATTTGAGTTGAAAGAAAAAGATGGAGGCAGTGCATGAGTTTTTTTGTGGGAGGAGGATGATGAAACTCTTTAATGACATGTATCAAGATCTTCATGATCCTCAAGAATGAGTAGTTATGACTTCATCATCTGCTATACCCACAATTTTGGATTGCATAAATATAGAGTTGTAATTGGATATGAAGGGATTAGTTCTGATAGGCATATTATAGGGTGGGGAGACAACATCAAGATGGTCTCTTGGCAATGACAATTATCTTCTTTTCTATGGATGGATATGGGTTCCTATGGGTTGTTTCAAAGAGATGATAAAAAATATTCATGATTATATTTGGGTGAGAGATAGGGGTCTGAAAAATATGTGGTGTGATCACCGTATTAAGTAATATTGGTCAATAATGATGAAGTAGGTAGAAGACCATGGGAAAAGATGTTTCACATGTCAGTAGGTGAAAGCCAAGCATCACAGGTCAGCCGACTTGTTGGAGACTTTGACAAATTCAAAGTGGAAATGGAATAATTTCACTATATATTTTGTTATGGTATTACAAATTACAACCCATAAAAGTGATGTATTATGGGTGATTATGGATAAATTGTCTAACGTATCCCACTTATTTCTTACCATATATACCTTTATTATTGATTATTTGGGTAGTTGGTATGTGCATGAGATAGAAAGGTTGTATGGTGTTATAAGGAGTATCATTTTAGACTGATATACTTGTTTAACATCACGGTTATGAAAGGGTCTTTATAAGGCTCTGTGATATCACGTTCTTTTATGAAAAACTTATCATCCTCACACATATGGTTAGTCTTAGTGGATTATTCAGGCTCTGAGGGATAAGTTACGAGCTTTTTTTTTGGATTTCAGTGGTTCATGGGATCATAATATGGCACTCTATTATTTATAATATAATAAAATCTCCAGAACTTCATCCAAAAGTTACCTTTTGTGGAATTGTGTAGTAGAATGTGCCATTCACCACTTTGTTGTATGAAGATAAGTGAGTCAATTCTTGTTGGTAATAGTATCATAAAAGAAACTTCTGAGCTATTTTAGAAAATTAGGAGGCATTTTTTGACCATTTAGAGAAGGAAGAAAGCATACACTAACCATTGGATATGTCCTTTAGGGTTCAAATTTGTTTACCATTTTTTTATTCTGGGGTCTCTTAATATTGGGAAATACTGTATCGATAAAAAAGTGCAGCTAGTTCCCATGTTTTTTGAGTTTTGTTAGAAAATGGATAGGGTTAGTCAAGTAACATAATAATTTGCACTTCCACAATGATAGAGTTACATGAAAGGCAAGTTTCATATATCCCAACATCAAATATACTATCCTGAACTTTCTTATGTGGTAGACATCGAGAACATCGATATTTGTGTTTACACATCATTTGTGGAGAATCCTATATAGATTGTGTTCTATAGTGGAAAGTATCTATGGTATAATATTGTACCTCTAGTTAGAGTGTAGTGGAAGCATGGGTGTATTTCGGAGTAGACCTAGGTGATGGAGTCAGATATGTTAACAATGTTTCTAGACTTGTTCGCTGATACCCCATAATGATTCTTAAAGAAACTTAGGGATGTGACGTTATCTGGTGGTGAGGTTGTAAGATCATGCATTTTATGGGCACTTCTTTTTTTTCATTGGATCATGGTGGTTTTGTCTTTCATATAGATAGAGAGACATTAGTGTGTAAAAATAACTAATGTCTAGTGATTTTTTATTTTTGAATTAATTTAATTGAGGTTTAAACATGTTTAATGGGATTAAAAAAGTTTTTAGTGAGTTTTTAAGGCCTCAAAGGCGGTTTGGGCCCTTACACAGTAGTTGGGTCAAAAACTTTTTGATGGAAAATTACACACCCTGTATTTATTATATGGCGTTTAACTGCTTCTAGAAATAGGTTATGAACTAGTTTATGATGTGAAGTGTATACATGTAAGAACCCGGATCTTCATTCAGGTATGTTTTTCCTTTTTCTGGAGTTTTTAAGAAAATTAATGTTTCTGGAAATTTTTGAAGTACACGCCATGTATTTTCTGAGTACACATCGTGTACTCTTTTTCCGCTCGAACCATGTGTTGGCCGTGTCCAGGCCACACACACGGTGTGTAAGGGTGAGGTGGAGTCCGGTTAAATCGGAGTACGTAAAACTAATGTACACGCCGTGTATTTTCTTTTTTTCATTAAACAGATTGGGGTCGTGCCTGACGAACAGAAGCATCTTCTTCTTCAGGTTTCGTCCGTCCGAGAGCACCGTATGACCACGATTCTTAGCCGACCTAACGTGACTCCATTCAAACTCCGTTCTAGTCGCCGTCAATTGTGTTGGAAGAACAACGGTGAGTTCTCCATTCTGCTTTATCCTTGTTTCTTTATTCCTCATCGTTTCCAAGTTATCATGGGATGAACGTTTTGTGCATTTTCTCATATCTTCTTCGTTCTAAGGGGAATCTGTCGTCAAGGTTCATGTATATCGATCTCCTGGGATCAAGGTAGGTGGTTTGTGCCTTTCCGTAGAAAGTCTGTGAATATTTTGTGCAAATTCAACCAATTCCCTTGAACGGGGAATTAGGGGTCTCCTGTTTTTGCCTGTTTCATTGCCTGGTTTTCTTGATTTCTTTAGTAGAGGTTCATGCTTGTGAGTAGAGTAATTTACTTTGTGCTCCAGTTTCTTTTCCATGCTTGTTTTTCTTATTAGGTGTTTTTTTGCCAGTTTCCATGCCTAGATGTAGGATTGTGGACTGTTTCTTTGTATTGCTGCTGAGCCATAATTGATAGCCAAGTAGTTCTTGGGGTTTACTTAGATGATGCACGCACGGTGAGCATGTTTTAATTTTCCACTCAGGACTGTGATAACCTAGAGTAGTATACCAAAGGGAGAATTGATGGAAGGGCTTCTCCATAGTGTCTTTTAATTATAATGTGAGACCACAGGGGGAATTGACGTTGAGTGCTTCCTCAGAGAGTCTGTAGTTACTCGCCGTGGGCCACAGGGGGAATAGAGGTTGAGTGCTTCCCCAGAGAGCCTTTAGCACGATACGAGACTATAGGGGGAATTTATGGTGAGTGCTTCCCCAGAGAGTCTATTACTTTTCATAGCTAAACTAGAGGGGTGAGACTGTGTGTGCCTCCTAGAGGGTTTCTAGTGCTTATAAGTTGAACCATAGGGGTTAGGCTGTGAGAGCTACCCAGAGGGTTACTTGTTTTCTTTATTATTGCTAGTTGTTTACTTGTGTACTTCATTTTTTAGAACTATGGATTGTAGCTTCTTGTGCTTTCATGTTTACTGCTTCTTGTTATTACCGACATGTATTCATCGACTGTTAGGCACAGATCTTGGGGTGATTTTCTTCTGGGATTGTATCTCACACCCTGTTTGGGCCATGTTTTTTAGACCAACCAGACTATGTTGCTACAGGTATAGATAAGGGAAAGCACCCTTCTACTTCAGGTTCTTGATTGCACTAGAGCTGGAGAGAATGGGACTGAGTCGTGGCTCGCAATGCTGAGGAGTTTACTTTGTTTTTATTTTGCACTTGGTTTCAGTTGTATTTCAGCACGTTTTTATGTTTGCTATTTTCCTTATATACTTGTACTTGCTACATCATTATCATCATTACTATATGTTTTCATTGCTTCCACTGTCTGGTTTCTGTTGTTATGCATGTTGTTACTGCTTCCGCTATTGACTGTTGTTTTTCAGCTGTATACCTTTCTGAAAGAGGGCATAGTTTCCCCACCGACTCACTAAGGCCCTCACTGCTAGTCGGCAGCCTCTGGCATTTGGGGAAACACGCATGAGGTCGTGTGGTGAACCAGGTATAGGGCGCCAGTTGAGGGGCTCTAGATTCGGGTCGTTACAAAGTGTTATTAGTGGAGTTATTTTCTATTGATTTACTGTTTGGATACTTTATCCAGGGATAGGAGTGATTCGGTATTTGGTATTAAGCTGTGCTCAGGAGTAGCTAACCCGTGTATAGGTAAAATCCATACTAACTCGTTAATTACAGTTGCTGATTTTGAGATTTTATGGTTGATCTGATTTCACCTAGAGTGATTCACACGACTTGTGCTATTATTGTTTTGATACTTCGGTTCTATTTCTATCGCAACTCGATGAGATGAGGGTATGCCATCTCATGCATCATATAATCACTTATATAAATCACATTCCATGCATTCTTGCCATGCCATCTAGGGTACATTAGATATTTCATGCTGTTGTGATAGACTCTGTGTAGATTATGCATGCTGCTGTGATAGATTCTTGATAGATGCTCTGCTGTTATGTTCGGAAATTGTTTCTTTTGCTCTTTTCTTAAAAAATGATCATGTTTTCTCTTGTATATGACTGTGGTAGATGCAAAGCTTTGATTAGTGGCGAGTATGGGCCATCACAGATCGGAATTTGGCACCTCTTTGCCTTGTTTTTAGTGTTTCTAGGGTTCTGTGCAGTTTCTGAGCTACTGCCCAGAAAAACCCAGAATACACAGCGTGTACTTTTTGGATACATGCCATGTAGTTTTTAGGTTGTGTCACTGACCATGTGAGCATAACACGATGACGTGAAAGTAACCCGTGAACAAGCCGTGTACGGTAGGTACACGCCGTGTTTGTTCGGAGTCGTGTACCTGGCTGTGTCACTAACAACACGGGTCAGGGAAGCACGGGTAGAACACACCGTGTCCAGAGGGAACACGCCGTATAGTCCTATCCAGCTACCCGGTCATGTCACGAACAACACGGTCTAGCTTTACCTTCTTTTCCACACGCCGTGTTTTTTCGGAACACACCGTGTAGTTGTGTCCAGGTACCCAGCCGTGTCACGAACAACACGAGACGGTGTCACATTTTCCTATACACGTCGTGTTTGTTTGGAGCATGACATGTAAGGTTCACCCATTTATACGGCCGTGTTATTAACAACACGGGCCATCGAAGCCTTGTCTAGTGCACACCGTGTTTATTTCGAACACGCCGTGTAGTCTCAGGTTGAGTCAGACTGTGTGGGTTAGCCGTGTGAAGAGACTCGGGTAGGGGAATAGTTTTCAAGTACACTGCGTGTGTTGGGGTCAACATGCTGTGTAGTTTGAGGTGTACACGACTTGTAGGGCAGGATTACATGCCCATGTCAATGGCTTAAGAAGACACACCGTGTAGTTTTTATACACGCTGTGTAGTCGTGTTTTGCAATCTGGTGTGTTTTTCTTCCCCTGTTTCCATTTTGTACCCTTGTGTTCTATGTCCTTGTTTTCTTGATCTAAGGTGTACTCTTGATCTTTCATATCTATGCCTCAGAGACGTCCTCCGGTCATACATTTGTCGTCTGGCAGTGATCAGACTGCAGACAGGGCTGATCTGGGACTTCCTGCCGATCTTCCAGTTGGTCCAGCCTTGGCACCGGCTATTATACCAGTTGCAGGCGCTGACGCGCAGTTCAGGGAAGGTTTCATGAGGATGATGCAGGCCTTCCAGGGAGCACCTCCCCCTGCCATGACTATGGGAGACTTGACGTGGGTTTTCCAGTAGTATTATCCTTCTACTTTCTCGGGGGAAGGGGGACCTCAGGCTGTAGAGTCATGGCTAGAAGCCATGCTGAATATCTTTGAGCATCTAGAGACGCCTCGAGAGATGTGGGTCAATATTGCCACCAAAATGCTCCGAGACTCCGCCAAGAGGTGGTGGGACGTGATCTCACAGGTGGTTCAACAGCAGGTTATGGCTTGGGAGGAGTTCCAGCACGTGTTCTATGACTACTTCTACCCGGAGACCCTGAGGGTTGACTGAGCCTGGGAGTTCATGAGCTTAGAGTAGGGTACACTTTCTATCATGGAGTATTCCGCTCGTTTCACTGAGCTGCAATGCTTCACACCCCTCTGGGATGGGAGTGGGGTGTTCGTAGCAAGGAAGTTTGAGGATGGTCTCAGGTGGAAGATCCGCTCGTAGGTGAACATCTTCCAGCTGACTTCCATCACATCCATCATCAACCGGGCACTGATTGTGTAGCGCAATCTGAGAGACTCTGGAGCTGTAAGCCATGGTGGTCCTGCTTCCAGATCTAGTTTGCCTCTAGATGATAGAAAAAAGCACTGTAGAGAGCCTACACATGGTGATCCGAGGAAACGAGATGCATCATCAGGCAGCTAGGTGACATGCTACCAGTGTGGCCGGTCAGGGCACATGATGCCGTAGTGCCAGAGGGACCCCGTGGAGTGCCAATCTTGAGGCAAGATGGGTGACCTTCAGCATTTATGTCAGGTTTTCTCACCAGTAGATGGTGACCGGAGTTCTTCCATGACTCCTCATTCAGGAGAAGCACCACCAGTTTCTCACCAGTCGGGGAACTGGATTTCTTCCGGCCGTTCGGGCCGAGGTGGAGGTGGAGGTCGTGGCGTTCATCCACCAGGTCCTCAGCTCAACTAGGGAGGTTCAGATCAGAGTGTTCAGCCAGTGGCATAGGGCCACGATAGAGGCCAGTCTTTTTCCATAGAGCAGACTTATCAGAAGCAGGATCTCGGCCCTTATACTATTTGAGGTACGATTTTAGTAGCCTCAATTTTATCTTCAGCCCTTTTTTATACTGGTTCTACGCACAACTTTATCTCTGTTGCTATTGTGGAGATCCTTGGACTCTGCATCTTTTCTTCTTCCAATTCGTTGACACTAGACACTCCCTTGGGGGCGAGGAAATCTAGTGTACGCCAGTGTAGAGAGTGCCCTCTTGAGGTTGCAGGGTATCACTTCTTATGGGATCTCTAGGTCCTAGAGATGACAGGCTATGATGTCATCCTCGGCATGGATTGGTTGATTCCCTTCCAAGAAGTTGTTGACTTCTATCACCACATAGTGAGTTCTGTTTCACCAGAGGGAGATTTTTTTCTTCATAAAGGCAAGTGGGATGTTCGGGCGAGTCAGGAAGGACTCGAGCATCTTGGGCTAGGAGGGGTGACAGCCTAGATTTCTAGTCTTTATCTGGATGATCAGGGTACTCCACAGTTGGACTTTCCTCTAGTGGTGGATCGTTTCAGGGACATCTTTCCAGAGGACTTCTCAGGTTTTCCTCCGGAGCATGAGGTAGACTTCTCTATTGAGCTCATGTCAGGAGTAGCACTGGTGTCCATTCCTCTATATAGGATGGCTACACCTGAGTTGCAGGATCTCAAAAACTAGTTGGATGAGTTGCAGGAAAAGGTTTTTATCCAACCCAGTACTTCTCCATGGGGTTCTCTTGTCCTGTTTGTGAAGAAGGCAGATGGTACCATTCGGTATTGTGTGGATTATCAGAAGTTGAACCAGTTGACGGTCAAGAACCGATATACCTTGATGAGGATCAATGACCTCTTTGATCATATTAGAGGAGCACGAGTGTTCTCGATGATCGATTTGAGGTCCGGTTACCATCAGTTGCGCGTTAGACCATCAGATATACCTCTGACAGCCTTTAGGCGAAGGTATGGTCTATATGAGTATACAGTCATGCCATTCGGTCTCACGAACGCACCTGCAGTTTTCATGGAACTGATGAACTGAGTGTTCCATCCTTACTTGGTCTCCTTTGTCGTGGTCTTCATGGACGATATCTTGGTGTACTCTCACACTCGACACGACCATGCCACACATCTTGAGATCGTTCTGATTACACTAAGAGAGCATTGGATTTATGTTAAACTCTATAAGTGCCACTTCTGGATGGATCATATTCACTTCTTGGGTCATGTAATCTCAGAGGCAGGGGTATCGGTGGACCCAGAGAAAGTTAGAGCTGTAGTTTCCTGAGAGAAGCCGAAGAACGTCTTTGAGGTATGAAGTTTCCTAGGGCTAGATGGATACTAAAAACGCTTCATTTAGGACTTTTCTCGTCTAGCAGCACCCTTGACAGGTCTGACCAAGAAGGGGGCAAAGTTCTTATGGTCAGATTCTTGTGAGTCAGCCTTTTAGAAGATGAAAGGGAGGTTGACGTCAGCACTGATACTAGTCTTCCCAGAGCCCATCAAGATCTACACTGTTTATTGTGATGCTTCAGGCATCGGGCAGGGAGCTTTGCTTAGATAGATGGATGGAGTCGTTGCGTACGGGTCTAGACAATTGAGGCCACATGAGAGGAACTACTCGATGCACGATCTAGAGTTAGCAGCTGTTTTCCATGTCTTGCGCTGTTGGGTACACTATCTTCTGGGAGAGCACTTTGTGGTCTTCACTGACCACAAGAGTCTCAAGTATATCTTCACTCAGCGTGATCTGAATCTGAGGCAGTGCAGGTGGGTTAAGTATCTAAAGTCTTTTGAATTCGAGCTCGCCTATACACTGGGTAAGGGTAACGTAGTGACTGATGTGTTGAGCAGGAGAACTCAGATTTAGGTAGTTTAGGAGGCCAGTAGTGAGTGGAAGTTGATGGTTCTATTCTCTGAGATGCATCTGGAGGTGCCTGACAGACCAGGACAGAATTACCTTTCTTCTCTACCTGTTACCTCTACACTTCTCGATTGGGTATGGATGAGGTAGCTATCAGACTCAGAAGGATTAGTCCTGTGGGAGAGTGTATCAAGAGAAAACCCTCTTCTCGGATGGATAGTGGGTGAGGATGAGATCTTGCATTTCCAGGGATGTGTATGGGAGCCAGAAGACATACAGGAGGAGCTGATGCGGGATTTCCATTCCCCTATTTGGGAATTTCATCCTGGTGTCACCAAGATGTATCAGGATCTTCATCGCCAATATTGGTGGCCAGGTATGAAGAAGGATGTTGCAGGCTTAGTCATGAGATGTTCTACTTGTCAGTAGGTGAAAGCAGAGCATCAGCGACCGGCGAGGCTTCTGCAACAGTTACCCATTCTGGAGTGGAAGTGGAACGATGTCGCAACGGACTTTGTGACCGGGTTGCCAAGATGTCCTCGAGGGAACGATGTTGTTTGGGTTGTCATCGATAGGCTCACGAAGGTTGCACACTTCTTTCCAATTAAGGAGACCTTCAGTGTTGATGATCTGGTATGACTATAAATCTAAGAGATCGTTCGTCTGCATGGAGTTCCACACTCCATTGTTTCAGATAGGGATGTTCTCTTTACCTCTCGGTTCTAGCAGGGACTTCAGAAGGCCTTGGATATACAGGTACTTTTGAGTACAACATACCATCCCCAGACTGATGGTCATTCCGAGCGCACAATCCAGGTGCTTGAGGATATACTCTGACCTTTCATCCTAGACTTTGGCGGTTCTTGGGAGAAGCATATTCCTCTAGTGGGGTTCGCCTACAACAGTAGTTTTCAAGAGACCATTCAGATGGCACCATACGAGGCTCTGTACGGTAGGCCATGCCGATCACCCTTATGCTGGCTAGAGGTAGGAAAAGAAGCTCTACTGGGACCTCATCTCATTCAGGAGACTTCAGAGCAGATAAAGCTATTTCAGAAGAGTATGGATATAGTACAGTCTTGACCGAAGTCTTATGTTGATCAGCAGATATGACCTCTGGAGTTTGAGGTTGGTGATCAGGCTTTCCTGCGTGTCGCACCGAAGTTGGGACACAAGAGGATTCAGAGATAGGGTAAGCTTTCACCGTGGTACGTCAGGCCGTTTGAGGTCTTGGAGAGAGTTGGGTCGGTCACCTATCGGTTGCAGCTACCTCAGAGGTATCGGGCCATGCACGACATCTTCCACGTCTCTCAGCTCCGACGTTACTTTTCAGACCCATCTCACGTCTTTCAGCCCGAGGAAGTCGAGCTTGAAGCAGATGCATCATTTGAGGAGCATCCTATCTGGATTGTCGATCTCATTACGAAGGTTCTCCGCGGGCGGTCTGTTCCTCTGGTACGAGTGATATGGCAGCACAGGCTAGTACAGGATGAGACCTGGGAGAGGGAGGCCGATGTACGATCGTAGTGGTCGGAGCTGTTTAGGGTGTCATCTTCTCCGCCTCGTTAGAGAAATTTGGGGATGAATTTCTTTAAGGGGGAAGTTTGTAAGAACCCGGATCTTCATTCATGTATGTTTTTTCTTTTTCTGGAGTTGTTATGAAAATTGAAGTTTCTGAAAATTTTTGAAGTACACGTCGTGTACTTTCTGAGTACACGCTATGTACTCTTTTTCTGCTTGAAGCCGTGTGTTGGCTGTGTCCGGGCCACATACACAGTGTGTAAGGGTGAGGTGGAGGCGGGTTAAAGTGGAGTATGGAAAAAATGAAGCACACGCCATGTACTAAAGAGGTACATGTCGTGTATTTTCTTTTTTTCATTAAACGGACTGGGGTCGCGCCTGGCGCACAGAAGCATCTTTTTCTTCAGGTTTTGTCTGTCCGAGAGCGTCGTACGACCGCGATTCTTCCCCAACTCGCCGTGCCTCCATCCAACCTCCATTCTAGCCGTTGTAAATTGCGTTGGAAGTGCAGCGGTGAGTTCTCCGTTCTTCTTTAGCCTTGTTTCTTGATTCCTCCTCGTTTCCAAGTTATTGTGGGATGAACGTTTTGTGTGTTTTATTAGATCTTCATCGTTCTAAGGGGAATCTGTCGCTGAGGTTCACGTATATCGATCTCCTGGGATTGAGGTAGGTGGTTGGTGCCTTTCCGTAGAAATTATGTGAATATTTTGTGCAAATTCCACCAATTCCCTTGAACGGGGAATTGGGGGTTTTCTGTTTTTTCCTGTTTCATTGCTTGATTTTCTTGATTGCTTTAGTAGAGGTTCATGCCTATGAGTAGAGTAATTTATTTTGTGCTCAGGTTGCTTTTCCATGCTTGTTTTTCTTATTAGGCGTTTTTCCAGTTGCCATGCCTAGTTGTAGGATTGTGGACTGTTTCTTTGTATTACTGTTGAGCCTTAGTTGATATCCCAGTAGTTCTTGAGGTTTACTTGGAAGATGCATGCGCGCTGAGCATGTTTTACTTTTCCACTCAGGACTGTGAGAACCTAGAGTAGTAGACCAAAGGGAGAATTGACGAAAATGCTTCTCTAGAGTCTCTTTTAATTACGATGTGAGACCACAAGGGGAATTGATGTTGAGTGCTTCCTTAAAGAGTCTGTAGTTCCTCGATGCGGTCCACAGGGGGAATAGATGTTGAGTGCTTCCCCAGAGAGCCTTTAGCACGATACGAGACTATAGGGGGAATTGACGGTGAGTGCTTTCTCAGAGAGTCTATTACTTTTCATAGCTGAACTAGAGGGGTGAGACTGTGTGTGCCTCCTAGAGGGTTGTTAGTACTTATATGTTGAACCATAGGGGTTAGGTTGTGAGAGCTACCTAGAGGGTTACCTATTTTCTTTATTATTGATGGTTGTTTACTTGTGTACTTCATTTGTTAGAACTATGGATTGTAGATGCTTGTGCTTTCTTGTTTACTGCTTCTTGTTATTACTGACATGTATTCATTTACTGTTAGGAATAGATCTTTGGGTGATTTCCTACTGTGATTGTATCTCACACCCTGTTTGGGCCATGTTTTTGGGGCCAAACAGACTATGTAGCTGCAGTTATAGAAAAGAGAAAGCGCCCTTCTACTTCAGGTACTTGATTGCACTGGAGCTAGAGAGCATGGGACCGATCCGTGGCTCGCGATGCTGAGGAGTTTACTTTTTTTCCTTTTCCACTTGGTTTCAGTTGTATTTCAGCACGTTGCTGTGTTTTCTATTTTCCTTAGATACTTGTACCTTCTACATCATTATCATCATTACTATTTGTATTCATTGCTTCTGCTGTCTGGTTTCTGTTGTTATGCATGTTGCTACTGCTTCCGCTATTGACTGTTGTTTTTCCGTTGTATACCTTACTAAAAGAGGGCATAGTTTCCCCACCGACTCACCAAGGCCCTCGTTGCTAGTCGGCTGCCTCTAGAGTTTAGGGAAACGCGCTTGAGGTCATGTGGAAAACTGGGTACGGGCGCCAGTGGAGGGGCTCTGGATTCGGGTCGTTACAATACACTTTAGGGAGATAATTTACATTGTGTTATTATTGATGATAAATATTAACTTGGGGTGATGAGTTTTTTGGTGTAACCGAAAAATGAAGAATAATATGATGTAAAATAATTATATTCATTGTATTCCATGGAACGATTAGTTTCATGTTGGATGTGAATACGATTATTTCATTCATTTGATGAAATCATTTCCTCTCTCAATCCTAGGATAATTCCAAATGCTTTCAGTACTGTTCCTTCACTTCTAGAAATCCTGATAACGCATCTGATCTCTGATGAGTTGTTTTCTTAAGATTCCCTTCACTTCTATTGATCATTATCATTACGGGTTAAATCAATTTACTGTGTTTTTGTTTTGGTTTTCGATCTGGATCTGGTGTGATCTAGGTTCCTTCTTGGGGTCTTCATCACCTATGTTCTTATTGTATATTCCTTTTAGAAGATTTTATAAATCACTGAACAAATATAGGGGGTCTAAAACGTAACCTTATGGTCTGTTTAATTGTCATGTATATGAAATATTGAAATTTAAGTAACTTAATATGAATTCAAATTAATTTATTAAATAAATAATGGTAATTCATGGATTGTAGTATTGTTTGAATCCATGTGGATCCAATTGTTGATACAATAAGGCTTATGTTAACCCATTGGGTGAGTAAAAATTTGAGTAACAAGAACATAGATAATGTTTTTAAGTGGATTTCAAATTACATGAGACCTTAGGATAGTTTTTGATATAGAATCCATAAGTAATGTTTTTTATTTTATTGAAATGATTGGTGGTCTTTTGATAAAAATGAATTTTTAGATAAGTGAAAAATGGTAAATTTCATAATTATCCATTAAGGCTTATGATATGATAATGTGATATCCGTGTTGTTTTGATTGATTTTGTAATGCTTATATAGTGATCTATTCCAAGAGGTTGATGTTGTCATGATTATATAGCAGATTATACTTAGAGACTGATGCTCAAATGCTTATATATAGGGCTTTTCCTAGAGGTTGAAATATTATATAATGGACATGGCCCAATGATACATGCTGAAATTCTTATATAGAGAGTTTGGTAGATTTTATACTAAAATTATTTTATATATTAATTTTCTCAAAGGAAAAAATAATTATATATAGGGATCCTCCAAGTTGTTTGATTATACCATGGTTTATGGTTATGGTTGTCGGGGATGTGCCACATGCTTAGAGACAATCTGACATGTTGTTGAAGGCATTTTTTTGATATATTATATTATTTAATTAAATAATACACCCATTTATCACTTTTCTGAAAACAATTATTATCATACTGGGATTTTAGACATGTTAGTTTCATCCTAACATGTTTTCTCACACCCTATTTGGGCCACAATTTAGTACCCGAGCGGTTTAAATAGATATAGGTTTGGACATGGGAATGGGACATTTTTGCTGGTTTGTTACATGCTATATGTGGTGGATTTTGGAGATGGTTCCAAAATGGGGTTCAAGATTAGGGTCTTTTGAGATTATTTGGATTCATCTGATTCGTGTATTTTTAATTTTTTCAGTTCAATGTTTAGATATATCTAAACTTTTCATTACATGATTCATTATTTTTGGTTTATTGGTTTCTCCTTTCCATTCCATTAATATGAGATATTGTTTCCATTATTCTTTGTTACTCTAACATTTAATATTACAAATATATTTTTCATCATTTTACTTTATAATAGGGTGTATAGTCTCCCTGATATTCATATCACAACCCTGCTGCTAGTCAGAAGCCTCTGGTATGTATGGAGGTGTACAAGAGATCTCACAACCAACCCATTTTTTTCATGTCAGAGACTTCCTTATCATGGGACATTAATGCTTGAAACATAAAATCAAACAATACCACAAAAGATTTAATGAACACGGTATTGGTCACCTAGATGAATGAAAATAGTCTACCTTATAACCCTATGAGAAGTATAGTTCCAACAATGATCTATGTAGAAACACTTGGGGAGCTAATCATTGTATCATACATCTCAAAAATTTAAACTCATTCTATTAATATTAATCCTATTAGGGTTAATAGAAATCATAAAATCATTTCAATTAAGGGTTCAAACTATTATTTATAAATAAGAACAATAAAAAGAAATGGAACATAAATTTTTATGAAGTTCACTAACATTGTTTTAGCTAGTCCTCACTATGTGGTGGTTTTTTTCTTATACACACCCAAAAAGAATATTATAATCAAAATAAACTGATGGAAAGGTGATGAAATTGGGATCATTAAATAAGAAACTAACCAAGTTTTTTTCATGGGAAAATGGATTACAAAGCATCAACCTAAAATTATTTTGATTCTGGGACAAGTCGTGTCTTCATTCTCTAAAAACAAAATTTGTTGGGATACTCCTTCATTTAATTTCACCTAGATAACTCAAGTTTTGTCTATAAATGGGCATATTCAAATAAACTTCTTTAATTTAATTTCTCAAAAATGGATTCCTCTACCCTTCACTAGAATTGAAATAATCCTGGTTATATCACTCCTATTCTTAAAACACAATATCACGTAGGATTTTTAATATAAGTAGTGTTGGTAATTCTCAGTTATATTCTTATTTTTATACTTCATTGATCATGATAATTTTTCCACAACAACTATATTTTTTTATTTATTATTCTTTGATCCTTATGATATCATAAAATTATAGGTTGGTCTTCTCTAATACTTTATTTTTATTTTATGATAATGAATATTAGATTTTGTGTAAATCATACACATCACTGTATTTATTCACTATACAGTTTCAGAAATTTTTTATTGACCCGTATCCTCAACTACAACTACTTATATTTTAATTAAATAAATAATAAACACATTTATAAGATTACCCATCTAATCAAAAAATTAATTTTACAAACATTAAATGCTTGGGTATATTTTTGAGATGCATCAATGATATCTTCTTTGATAATCATAATATAAATGAATAGTTAAATGTATATAATATTAGTCCGTGTTTTCTACATTGAGAAACAATTTTATAACTTTAACTTCCCATAATCTCTACTTCGTATCAATTTCTTCACCACACGCATATCTATAATTCCCTACAGATTAAAATCAATTTATCCTTGCTAACAAAAAATAATAACATTATTGAGTGAAGGTTCTTTTCATGGCTCAATATTCATATTACTATCCCAACATGATTATTGTCTTAATTCATATTGAATCATGATTTTTAATCACTGAACAACTATTCAATGACATCACATATGATATATAATTTCCCTTGATAAAACATATTTAATCTAATGTTTCAATATAACAATATTTTATTTCCCTTTAAATCCCCATGTTAATATTTTTTATCATCATAATTTCTCTTACATGATCTAAATTTTTATCTAATATATTTATTTGGAATCACATATTTATTCTTCAAAATCATCAACATTATCTTATGTACGTACTAAAAATTGATGTTAATCATTCACATTTCATGATAAATATCTCAAATTATCTGAGTTAATATTATGTATTATCTTGGATATATTATGTATTCATAGTAAAAACACTTATATCTCATTTATAAGAAGTTATATACCATAGTGAACCATTTCCATTTCAAAATATTTTTTCTTACATATCACAATAAAATTTATAGCACTTTACCAAATATACATCCCTGATATATTACATATTCCTATATTATTATTCTAAAAAATCAAATTCCTATTGAATTAATCAATATCCTTATTAACTAATAATAAAAAATTTACTAATTACTTTGATAACATCAATGATATTCCACTACCTTAAACATCATCACAACTGCATCAGAATTGAAGCAATGATTTTATAATAGATCTAATCAGTTAGTATTGAACCCTACTCAACCAATAATATCATTCCATAATCATATAATTAACCATCTATTTAAATATTATCCTACGTAAATGATAATAACAAATTGTTTCTCATTAATCCGGACAATTTTAATATTCTTTATTTAAATGTATATTCTAAATTTTGTGATATCCCGTCAAAAACATTCACTAAAATTTACATTCATCTTCATAATGTCAAATTATTCAGGTAGATATACACTTTATATAAATATTCATCTCCTCATCATCTTATACAACATGTAACATAGATTTTTTACATGGAATACTAATCAATCGAAACCTTTAATCGTTAACAAGATTTACTAATCATCAATATATGATTAACCATTAACAACAAGATCATTGACCACATCATATATTAACATAACTAAATCATTCAATTTTTTATGAACAATAACATAATCTTATTCTTATTCATTTTTAACATATAAATATATATCTGAATAATTAAAATGGATTTTGTTTTCAAACTTATTAAATGTTCTCCATTATCTTGGAAAAAACCTATGGTTTAATAAAACTCCAACATTCAAGGTGTTCATAAATCTTCATCCAATATTATGAAGTCATCGTATATTGGCAAAATGTTTAGGTACATAAAACTTCATGCTTCATACTTCATCATCCCAACACATATTCAGGGATTCTTTATAATCTTTAAAATATTATCACTTCAATACATATTTCCATAAATTCTTATTGAAAAAAATACAAAAAACCACCAAATGGTTTAACAATACCAACCTTTTTATTTTTCTTTATTACTATTTAAAAAATGCTTGTTATTATTTTCGCAATCAATTTCTTATTCTTTATACCTTATTAAATCTAAAAATAACAGATGAAATTTAATTTTATTAATTAATTAATAAAATATTGGTCTATATTAATAATTCTAATTATATAAACCACGAGTGACAAACCAACTAATCAAAAATCCCTTTACAACCATGTATTCCAGAAAAAAGATCATTTCACAGTTTATTAGTTAATTAAATTTATCCATATTAAGATAAAAACGATTTAATAAAAATTTGGCTGAGGGAATGTAATAACCATTACTTATAAATGTTAATATCTTAAATATTTCAACTATTCGAGATTCATATAAAAAATAAATAATTATGAAACATTATTAAATATTTTCCCCCTCAGTGGGTATAATCCAATATTTTATTCATTAAGGAATATATATTTAATTATTTTTCATAAAGGTAAAACCCTCAAAATAACATTCAAGATATATAATTCCATACAATTATGAACCTAACTCATCAAATTAGTTCTCCTATAACATACATCACCATGAATTTCCCATGAAAAAAGAACTGACACAATAGATATGGGATTAAGGTGAGTTCTCTTTGTCTCTCAAATGAGAGAAATAAGGTTAAGAGTTGCTTCTTAACCAAGACAATCCCTTAATTACAACTCTAAATATGATTTAAATCATTATTCTTACTCCATTAGTTTTTGAAGTAGTCATATTAATGATATGCATAGTTTATATAAATTGATTTATCACCTATTATAGAATTTCGTTCATCACTTATACCAATGAAGAAAATTTGGTTTTTGGTTTAAGATTCATTATCTTTAACATATCATATTATGTTAGAGGGATAATAATGTAATCTTATAAAATATGACCAACTTGTTTTCCCCTTCAATAAATCATCTTCTAAATTTGTGGATAGTTAATTTTTTGACAATCAATCCTAAAATTCAATCTATTTAGAATTTCCATTGATATACTCCACTAAACCAATACTTTCATTTAATTTATGGATTGGATATTATTTTTCTAATTATTTATTACATATATCAATAATGACATACATGTATAGTTTTTAATATTATATGGTGTGTCTTTATCACCCATAATATAATTATCTTCTCTATATTAGACTATCATCTTTCTTGGCCTTCTTTGGAATTTTAATTTATAATTTTCATTTGTTTATGACCCAATTAAAACTCACCAATACTTATCTAATTCCTCAAACCCTTATTTTATGTTCTTATTTAATATAAATTATTTATCACATGATTTTTTTATTAGAACCAATATTATTTTTCATAATAAACACCTTGATTTTAATTTCCACAAGAATTTACTATACATTAAAATCTATTTATAATTGAAATATTTTTACTTTAATTCTAAATAAATGTCTTCAAATAAATATTTTCCCCCTGATATACTCTAAATTTTTCTTCCATTGATTGATATATTATTCCAAAATTTAATAGCCTTATGCCTAAATATTATAAAAACAAAAAATGACTAACAGATCCTAATATATTACTTTTAATCATATATAGTAATATTTAACATATTTTTATTTTTATATAAATTCATTATTCAATCAGTTTTATTTAAAATAAAAATTCTTTTCTATATTTTCATACATACTCCATTAATGTTATTGTGGAAATATAACAATTTTTTCTAACTATTCATGTATATATTTGACATTATAACGTATACATTTAAATAAGAAAACATTTATACAAAATACATATTCTTTAAAAAGATTTACCTTTCCCTTTAAGCATATAGTATATTTTTATTAAAATATATCAAGATATTTTATCAATTAAATATCATCCTATAACAAAAATAGCCTCATCAAAATTATATATGGATGAAGCTCTTTTCTTTGATTCTATTGAGTACTTAGATTGTTTTAGTACCATGTTTTTCAGTTTTACTTTCAACTGTAGATAATATTCTTCTCCTATCCTTCATGTTTTCTATTCATCTTATGAAAACAATTTTCAATCTACATTATCTTGTTTACTTTGAATTTTAGTTAAAAAATATTAACACCTACGATAGTATTTTGTTTTTAAGAAAATGTGTGGACATTACCCTCAATCGCTTTCATTATAATTTTCATTATAAAAATTGATTTAATAAATTTAATTATAATTATGGAGAAAAAATATGTAATTTTAACATTCATAGATTATTTTGCATCAACTCTTTTGGTGAGTTTTATACATTTCAACCACATTTCTTATAGTAATTACAATATTCTTTCACAATCTTCTTCATGTTGATATTTATTTTTTAACAATTCAGTAAAATAGATACAAATAAAATTGAAAAATCATTTAAGGATATTATTTAAGGTTATTTTAAAAAAACCATATTATTTGACATAAATTTTATTTCAAGCATAATTTTTCCCTGTAATACTTGGTTCATCCATCAGAAAAATATTTCATAGAATATCAGTTATGTCTTCCTCATTTAATGAAAGTGACACATATAATAAATAGTGTATTTTTTCACTATTATTTTTATAACACATTTGGTATTATATATTCATTATTATTTCATGTGGAATAAATTTTTTGACCTTGTATTCTCATGATATATGTCTTTGTAATTTTTATCATATATATCTTGTTTTTATTATTAATTTCATGGAAGAGAAATTATTTTTATTAGTATTAGTCACCTATTCTCTAACTTTTAACATAATGTTTCCTTTCAATGGAATTTTTTTACATTAGATCTTCAATTGTTGATAATCTCGTAAAATGTTAAACCTATATCATTGATACAGGTTTTTTTCTCATTCAAATAATCTAGATACACAAAAAAGTGGTGGGAAGTGATTGAATTATTATAGAACCCTTATCATATTTTTAAAATATTTATTTTACCTATAAACCTATTTTAGTAAATTTTCCTCACACTCTCATCTCAAAATTTTAATTCATACATGAAAGAAAATCATGAATGACAAATATTTAAGGCATAGTGATATTTATGAGATTTAATCACAATGTATGATATATTAATTGATGTATTTTGGTTTTTATCTAACACACATTGTTGATATGATATTATCAAAATCAAAAAAAAAAGATAATGGGATGAACATGAACCCTTTAAACCCTAAACCAACTATGTTACATGAAAAATACCAAATTGGTCAATAAAAAATAACTGGGTTAAAAAACAAAATCTTAGTTAAATAGATAATGACACTAACATTGTCTTACTTCCATAATAACATGATTCAGTTACCTTTTATTTAACCAATATCAACATGATGAATCATGTAACTTCTAGACAATGACATATTATAATCTCCCCCCTTAGTTATAATGATCACAAATTATCGCCTCTCTCATTCATTTACACAACAATATTTATGGATATCTCACACCTATTATTCAGGAACGCGAACATGTAATATATATAATATATGGGTTATTTTTCATTCACTTTTTTTTTGTTTTTATTCTTAAACACTCAAGATAATATTTTCATAATAGTTGTGTATGGTTTCATTATTTTTCACTCACCCCTATGATATTTAAAAATGATGGACCAGTCTTCTCCCCCACATGATGTTTATTTGATGATAATGAATATAAAAATCCTTGTATGTGGGTCACTTTACTATAATTATTCATAGTAGAGTTGAAATATTTTCTTATCCACATATATTTCAATATTTCTAACAAATTATTTTTTATTCAAAAATACAGAAAAACATTGATCAGATTCCTTTAAGAAATCATAGAATCAATTTATGAAATATTATATTCATGGTTATCTAATAGAGATTAATAAATGATATATTACTTGATAATAATCCTTTTAAATAAGAATTATAGTTCTATAATAATAATCAATTTTGACTACATTGAAAAATATTTCTCTATATTTGACTTCCCAATAATATTGGTTTATTATAAATGTCTTCCTCATATGAGTCTCTATAACTACCGATATCTTATTTTCCACATGTTATTTATTTAATTATTGAACAATATTAAGCTGTGAATCTAATTTTTATGAAATAATATTACTCATAATATATCATAACAAATCATGGATTAAACAATGACATAATTCATATAGTATCATGATATTTAATCACTAAAGAAAAATCAACAGGATCTCATTTAATTTTTTTTTACTTTCAAACAGAAATATCATCATAAATACCAAAAAAATACTACATTTCAATTTAAATATCCAGGTTACTCTTACGCAACATAAAAAATACTCATACATAGGCCAAAATGATTCTTATATATTCTCAATATTCATATATTTATTCTTATATATCCTTCGAATTATCTTTATATGATCTGGATAATCAGAGATAATCATTTGTATTTTTTATTAAATATTATATATACTCTGATTTAATAATATATGTTCTTTTAGATATATTATTTATGATAATAAAAAATTATTCATATCCTCTATAAGATGTTATATACCATTATGATTTATTTTCTTTGTTGTAGATTTATTCTAACATTTCATAATGACCTCTGCATAATTATTGCACATCTATATATTTGAAATAATAGTCATTTCATTTTAATTTTTTGAAAACTCAAATTGAAATATAATAAACATTTATCCTTCTGAACCATTCTTAAATAATTTATTAATTGCTTTATAAACTCAATGATCTTTTACTACATTAAAAATATTTGTCAATTCATTAAATTTCAATCAATGGTTCATTGCTTCTTATAATCAAATAATGAAACACCATACTAATAGAAGATCATATTTCCATCATCATCAAATTATTGTTTCATATAAAAATTATCCTTCATGAATTATACTTATAAGGATGATTGTCATAACTCAATATTGATTTAATATTCATAAATTATATATATATTCTTAATTTCTAAATATTGCATCAAAATATTCTTAAAAATGATCTATTTATCTTCACAATGACATTTAATTTATAAATATTTGTACTACATATAACTCCTCATATCATGACAATAGAATTTAGATTATTAAAAAAAATCCACATGAAATAACAAATAGAAAAAACCATTAATCTTTAAAAAGAATTTTTCAATATCAACAGAATGAATATCTATCATTGGGCCAGTTAATTGGAATCAAATCCTGGTTTCTTAACACATTTTTTACTTTCTATATAGAAAATTATGGAAAAAAAATTATCATCAATTTCGAAATAATAATTTATTCTTAAAATATAAAAATAACATAGATTTCCCCCTTGTTAACATTCCTCCTTTTTCATGAATAATACCTTATGGTACTTAAATATCTATGATCCAAGGTATTCTTAAACCATTATTCAATTTTCACAACCCATCATTTATTATAACCTTTCTTATGTAATTCAATCTTATTTCCTCATATATCATATTCTCATCATATATGCATGTGTACCTCAATATCCATCCAAAAGTATCTTCAAAACACATATTAAAATATAATATTATTGAAAAAAATCAACATAACCCAAATATTTTTAGTAAAATACCTAATATAAGTAAGAGTATCTAATTAAATAGGGAAAAGATCAGAAATTAACAATTCACATTGATGAAAAAACTAGGGATTTTATCATAACTACCTATGAGAATATGAACTAATTTAAATAAATAAAATGAGTTCAAATACATCATAGAATTATAATTAAATCTTGATGGTTTGAACCCAAAATGTTTAATCCTTAAGATTATTTCCTGACAAATGATTAATATCAAGTTTCATCTCTGATATCGTATAAGTTGTAACATATAGAAATTATTTAACAAATAACATGATCTATGAATCCTAATATATTTTTTCATTCCCATAAAATGAATCATTCTCAAGTTCATATAATTGGAATAAAAATATAAATCCATGTATTAATAAATTTATCTTAATTTATATCTTGCTTCATTACACCTCAAATTAATTAGATAAGTGATGTCATCATCTAATCTCATCCAACAACTCATGATTGCATTAATTTGTCTTCATGATAACATCATACAATATGATAGGAAAACTAAAAAACATCACATAAAATGTATGATCAATAGTAGTCATGTAAAAAATTAAACTCTAAATTCTAAATCCATCTATCTATTATCAATGTCAATAACCAACAATAATTAAAATTATGTGACCCACATTATTGGATAAGAAACTCATCTCATGATAGAAAATGGCTGATTTCTATTGATTTTTTATCCTTAATAAAACAAACAAATAAATGGTTATGAATAATCCCTTAATATGTAAAACACCATATATATAGTGACCCTAGCCTTTTATGTATATTATTTTACATTACTTAGCATAAACATCCACTAAACCCAACCCTATCATAGAGAGGCCTAGTTTCATTAAAAGACAACATATATAATATATCAAGATAAAACTAAAATACAAAATTTTGTTTTAATATCTAAAATTATATAATAAATACCTTTTATATATTAAAACTATATTGCATTACCAAGGGATTAGAAGACAAACTATTTTGTCACATTTCACTATTCACAAAAAATCATATTTTTTAGAAAAATACAAAAAATTAACTCAAATCATTTTTTTTGTATATATTCAAGAAATAAAATTTATGTTTTATAAAAAAATATCTAATGATAAAAAATTTAATTATTCATTATAATTCTGATTTATTTGAAAAAATTATAATTTAAATATTATTATTATTGTTCTAGCCATTTTAAAAATTACTTATAAACCCATAAAATTATATTATCAAAATAACATAATTTAATATAGATTTATAACACCATTTTATGAAAATATATTTTATTTAAAATAAAGTTATTATTTGTAAAAATGTAAATAAAACATGTACATCTTATGAAAAATAAAAACACTTATTTTATCATTATTGAAACATTTATTTTCTAGTATCCTGATATAAATAGGTCATATTTTAAAATTTCAACTGACCTAAAATACTATTTTGTATTTACATATGTTAGAATAATATTCTAATAATCATGTTACTATTACTAGCTTGCATATAACCATTCCAAAGGAAAAATTACTATTCTAACTAGCAGATTTGTAACTATCATGTGTATTTCATACATTCTATAAATACTAAATACTTCATTAATTCTACATTCAATTATATTTTATCTAAAGGTTAAATATATATATTAATATTATAATGGATATTGTATTATTAATATTATATTTCATTTTTATAGTGTTGTGCATGAGTGAGGTTATTTTGGTGGACCAAGGTGATCCAAATTTTTGTATTATTGTTATTTTTTTCATTTTTTACCATTTTAATAATTTCAATTTTAATTTCCATACTTATTCTCTAAATATAAATATAAAATAAATATAATAAAAATTTATTGTTTATATCACATGGTGTATGTGTAATATATAATAGTATATTACTAAATATAACAAAACTATATAATCTGTAGTGAAATTCCATTAGTAAAATTATGGGTTGTTATATTCATCCCATATTAAAATATTTAAACCTATAAACATAATTTCTCCAACTAAGATGAAAATATATTAGAGTAATTTTACTTCATTTCTTCCACTAATTCCAAAATATAATCCGTGTACTTATGGTTCTACCAAATTACTTTGACGATATGAGTTGTCTTGTTGTGTATAACCTCTTCAATATAGTCAAATAGCATCACTAACTGCCTCATATTGGAGAGATCAATTATTCTTCAACCATAAAATCAATTTCTCTCTGATAGTTATCATTATAAGTCTTTATTCCTCTTTGAGATTCCTTAATTTCTTAATGGATAGTTTTAACCTATTCTACCATTTATTTGGCCATTTTAGGCCTTAAAATCATAAGTTAACCAACATAATCCCTTCAAGTAGGTGTTTTACATATCACACCATAATGAGATTCATATGGTTCTATTGAGATTCTTTTGTGAAAGTAGTTATTGTATAATAAATTGACCAAAGAAATATGTTGATCATATCCTCCTTTTAAGACTGTCAATCCTGATATCAACATGTAATTAACTTTCAAGTTTTTTTCTTTGATTGGCCATTATTTTAAATGTGTTAAACTAAAAATAATTTCAACTCACTATTTATGGGGATCTGGAAACTCTTCATAAATATAAAGGTAAATCTTTTATCTTGGTCAGATATTATCAAAAACAGTGTTCTAGGAAGCCTCACCACTTCTCTGAGGTATATCCTTGCATGTTTACCATTTGGGAAGTCTCATTGAATGGTATGAAAATAAGTGGAATTTTTAATATGACCCACTTTAACCTATATATAATATTTTTCATTTTGATGTCATTATATGGCCATATAAAATATCTACAGTGTTGTTCTCCCAATTCAATGTGGGTATGGGTAGTGGTTGATTCATCCCCATGGACTTTTTTCATTCATCTATCAACACAAACTTACCAAGAACATTGATGTATATTTTGTGATCTCATTATTCATATTGTCCTAACAATAGTGCACTCATATATATCAATTCAGCTTCATGATCCCTAGGTTATTTCAGATGTTTGAGCTATATGAATCACTCAGAATCTCCTCTAACCGACAATTTTATTTTAGATATATCCATGAAAAAATCATAAAAATCTTTCATCATAAATTTTTAACTTTGATGATTTCCTTTTTCTTGTAGCTTCCACCTTCATTTTTATTTATACATCATCTCTTTTAAAATCCATTATCATCTCTAAAACAGATGAATGAGTAATTATTTAATAATAGATTTATAATTTTCCTTTACTTTTCTTTCCCATGTCCATCATTTACATGTCCACGATGATAGGATTCTTCAAGATTTTCATCATGGATAAGTTTTTATGATTCTTTACACATAGATCATATTCTACATTATATTCCATTGTAGGAGGGTAGCATATTGAGAATTCATAATCCCTGATCATATCTAGCAACCTTTATTGGTGTATATTGAGATTCCTCTATGTTAATATATAATTTAGTATTTTATAACCCATATTCATATTCACACATATCCCAAAAGATAAAATGCCATCAAATATTCAATATAAGGATTAATGGATCGTAATATTGATCTGGTGTTGGGTAGTTATTCTCACTAAAATTAAACTGTGTTGATGTGTATGTTATAAAATTTTAATTTTATATTATTAAACAACAAAATCCCATCATTCAATCATATTTTCATTCTATAATAACATCCTCAATATAGGTTAGAGTAATTACTAGTAAAACAATAAGAAACCATTTCAACTCATTGAATCTCGCTTAAAATTAATTTCTCATGAAAAATATTACTCTATTCTATGTTATTTTGGTTAGAAAGATTAACAATAATTATATTTGTCTCAAAAAATCATCTATAATACTTAGATATTCCAATGGAACTATAGATATCCATTACAATTGTTGGTCTAGGATATTCCTCAATAACCTTTATCATAGAAGGATGCAATTACATCTCTTGGTAGGTGATAAAATTCCCCAAGAATTATACTACCCCAATCATTAACTCACACTTACTATAATTTTTATATACATTCTATTTTCACAATGTCTTTAGAATATTATTCAAATGATCTTCATGGTACTCCTTACATTAAGAGTATATAAAAATATCAATGATACCAGAAATCTTTTAATCTAATATCTAATTCTATGTTCATTATTTCCAAGAATGTTTCTATTTCATTAGTGAGTATAAGGGTAATAACAATAAACTCATAGTTTTGATACCATGTTACAAATGAAACCTTGGTAATATCATCCTTATTCAACATCAAATGGTGATATCTGGACAAAAGGTTAACATTATTGAATTAATCAGCCACATGTAGTTCATCAAAAAAGTCATCAATCCATAGAAGGTGATACTTGTTATTTATTATGGTTTTATTGACTATAAAATAACTAATGTAGTGGTGTATTGACCCATCCATCTCCCTAATTAATAGCACTGTTACATTGTAAATTAACGTAATCGAGAGTATAAAATCATTTCCCTTATTCACTAATAATTCCTACTTTAGTAATTATATATTAGTTTTTACATTAATTATGGATACTTGGAAATGGGAATTGATCCAGTTATAATTTTACTTAAGAACTCATCATCAATGTTTGGAGGATGTTTGGGAAACTCTTCTGTACATACATCATCATAGTTTCTCACAATAGGCATATATTCAAGCATGATACTCAACATTGTAAAAATCATTTAAGATAGATATTATTTTCCATAAGGAATTAATATCCATATTTGAGATGAATATTCTAAAAGAGATTCATTCTCTAACTTATTTTCATTCAAAATTGGTGGATGAATCAGGATGTAAATATTTATCTCTCTATCCAAATAATTTATGATGTGCTTATATAAGAAAAAACATCCCATGACCACGATAACATCAAATACTACTAATGTCTGTATGACATGATTTTATTGTAGATTCAATTGGTAAACATTAATATAGCAAGAGTTATATTATTTAGATTCAATAATTCATCCATTTGTTGTTCTCATAGATAATTCTGCCTCCACAATTTTATGTTGTGATTAAATAGTTATACATAACATGAATGAAATGAAATAATGTGTAAAACTAGAATAAAATACTACATTCACTATACTTGAATAAATTACCAGTGTACTAGGCACCACATTTTTGTTTGTATCAACCTTAATAGTAGTGATAACATACTGCCTTATTTGATCTATAGGACTTGTTGGTTGTTGTCAATGATTACTTCTAATAACCATTTTTTAAGAAATTTCCTTTTATAATGATTTTGTTCATTTTGGTTGAAACACTACACCATAGGTTGAGTATTTATCTGAATATTATTTTCCACCATTAAATTAATGGGATTTCATATTTCCATTTTACATTTATTGGTATGGTGCTCTTTTTTCTACATATGAATCATCTCTTGGTTCCCTAGAGATAACATAAAATTTTCTTATTCTAAAAAAATTGAATCATGAGAAGTTATAGTTTCGTTACTCCACATTAGTTATTAATTGATCCATATGAATTAAAATAAATTCTACACATTTTATTTATTTCTCAATGAGACCACTGAGAGTCTCCCATATCCATATCAAACTTATATGCACAATAGACAATCTTGTTAAAGCTATCAATGTATGAAATCACCAAATATATATTTTTCAAATAGTTTTAATACCTCAAATATGTGGTCCGCATTAAATAAGGTATTAATGATAAAGCTAGAGGCATAAAATGAATTCCTTATGAATTTTTTCGCATATTTCATTATAGACTTATCTTTCTTTTTTCCATCATTCTGAGGAACTAACTTTTCATTTTAAGATATTTATTTTAAGAGAAATATTTGTGGAATTTTTTTTCTAAAATCCTTCCCATTCCTTGTAATTAATTTCCTATACTGACTTCGTTTTCTTGAATGGTGTTCACCACGGATAAAATCCCCCCTCCAAGCGATAAATAACAAGAAAAACATTCTCTTGATTTGAGAATTAGTGGACATGAAATATCTTTTCATTATAGTCAATCAATTTTTTATGATGAGGGGATTACAAGATCCACTAATGATAAGAGTTCTTTGTAACATAAATTACTTCACCCTAACATTATCTTTATTAAGAGAGGGAAGGAAATAATCTCGATTCAAATTATTATTAATAAAATAAGTTATTTGAGACATTAATACCATGAATATATCATATCCCACTACTATAAGGTTATAAATCTCATTAGTAAAATCACCACAATGCTTGTCACATTGATAGTTGGAACATTTCCTCCAATTTCCGACCTATTACTAACATAAAGGAAAACAACAGGGTATAGAAAACTAAAAATGGAAATAATATAAAAGGGAAAATATGAACATAAAATTAATAACATATAAATTAAGTTTATATATTAATTTATGAGTCTCTAGGATTCAATTTAAGTTATCTATGGTAATCATATAATTCAGTTTTCTAACCTAACCATGTAATAAAGTCCTTCATAATGGTTAATAAAGAGTTTGTAAATATTATAATGCATATCACCCATGTAATAAAAACTATATGTGCATAAGGTAAACCTTCTCATGAACTATGTTCAATTAACTTTAATACCAAATTTCCATTTTTTGATTATTACCCCTTAGGGATTCTATTGTAGAGACACATCCACTTTTAGTATCTAAACAGGGGTGTAATTTCTTGGAAGACACTCAATATATACTTCAGCAAAAATTCACATTGTTTTCAAATACTTACACTTGTACCTAGGTTTCTCACTAATGTATCCTAGTTTTGATCCCAAAAATTAACCTTTCTTTTCTCTAATACTAACTATATTGACTCATTCCTTTTACAAAAAATATTTTATATTTTTTAACATAAATATCCAATTTTGATACCCAAGAGATCGAGGGTCCTTGTGTCATTCAAAGACTAAGTATATTAGCACGAATAAGAAAATAATTTTTTTATTCTTTATTAGGATATCCTAAATCTCTTTGATATATTAAAATTGGATAGGATGTTCTAGGGAATACAAAAACAAAATGGTTGAGCTAAAACCCCAAGTAAGGGAATTGACTTGATAATGAACCATATCATATGAGTCATAAGGCATAATGTGATATCATAAAATTAAATGATGTGGAATAATAATATGTTACATTAAAATAAAGAACATTTATTTATAATAAAAAGTAAATATTGGAATGTTGAAACATCATGAAACATCTGAGAAGAATAATTCATGTCTAACTACCAAGACAACATCACATTTTAGATAGCGTCCCATCAAGGATTTTGTTAATTAATAAATACCAAGAATGTTATCTAATGAAACAAAAACAATACCCAATTAATTGGATCATAATTTATTCACACCCATAAAAACATGTACCCTCTTATAAGTTCCTCAAATGGAAAACAAATGTAAAGAACAAACAAAATAATTAGACGTGGAAGGAATTGGTTGCATACTCTTTCCTCATATCTCAATCAATGAATATTTCCTAAAGATTAAAAATATAACAATGAATTAAATATTTTATTGTTCATATCTAAATAAATAATCATATGTCCCAAATTTATAGTATATTTATGAAAATTCTATGAGATAGGGTAGAGAATTTGATATTGAAATTAGGTTTCAAAATATTTTTTTATAGAATCAGTTTAAAACATTTGAAAATTGAATGAACAAAGAATTTTATTTAAAAAATAAAGGTAAAAAATAATAGTTATTCCCAAAATAATAAATTATTAATTACAATTATGAATCATAATAAATACTTTAAATGAAAATTATATGAATTATTTAGGGGTAGAAAATCTCCCCATTTTTTTGTTTGATATTAATGTAGGAATTTTTGAAAAGATATTTTGGATTGAATAACCAATAAAAGGAAGGGAAATTTTACTTGGTATATATTTATGAGACATATAGATATAATTTAGATCAATTATTCAACAAAAATGAGAGAGATAATGCGAGTTTTAGGTACAAAGGTCATAAACTAAAGAAAACATCATTGTTTGGCGAGATCCCTCACCGTAGGTCCAGAATTATTCTACATTTTCTCTTAACTTCCTGAATAATCAAATTAGTTTCATTAATTACATAATATATATCAATTTTCTTGAAAATTGTATTTAATATAATTTTATTATGTTAATTTTTAAACATTTCAATGAGATATAATTTGTAATTTCATTATTCTGAGGGTTTACATTTCATTGTACATGGTTAGATCACTTGTGTATAATTAATGGAGTTATTATAAAATAGACCAAAAACAATAGAATTTAAATTAATTATATAAATATCCTTAGAAAAATTAATATGTTCCAAAATATCAATATATGTTCTCATATAGGGATGATTCATTTAGAATAAAAGATATCCTTCTATGGTTTCTTAATCTAGGTGGTTTTACCGACCATCAAGAACTATATTTGTATTATTTAATTAATAGTTTATTAATCCATTCCAAAACCATGGAATAATTAATAACATACTTATTAACATTAAATTTGAAAATAATAATATTTAAATATCTATCCTTGAAGGTGGTAGAGAAAACATATGTACATTATTCATTAGGTGGTGAATCTAAAATAATACGAACACCATTTTTATTTTTAGAATGAGTAGAGAAGATATTTAATTGGATGATAGATATTCCATAAAAACAATTATATTGTATTTGTAATACTGGATTTATTAAGTCATGTTTTAAGGTGGATGTCAGGGGTTGGTAGAATAAAAACTGAACATAAAATGTAAAGAATGTGAATATTGTATCTTAAAAGTTGTCTCATGAAATAAAAATTAAGAAACATTGGTTTTATCCTACAGGTAATAACATCACAATGTTGAAATGGGGAGAGGGTTGGGAAGATAATTTGATTGAAATTTTGTAAGATCAAAGGCTTTGATAGTGTGAGTAGGAGTGGTGGTTTTGGGTTGTATTTTTAGGGGTGGATATGTGCGTTTTTTTAATATTATAATCAATAGATTATTATTTTGGGTAATGATTACCAATAGTGATGAATACTTTTACCTCATATAGTAACTGGTGCATTTTAGTTTGAATGATTTTGTTCTTAAAACATTGAAGATTGATAAATTCATTTATTTATCTCATAGTGTTAAATCTATGATTTTGTCATATTTCTGTATTAAAAAAAATAAATACATTTAGAAAATACCATAAATTAAAACAAAATTATTTTCAGTGTTAATATAAAAAAATGAAATTCATTTTATAAAAATAATTTTCTTAATATCTTAAATTAAATTTTTAATTAAAATTCTTATTTATTTGAAAAATTTGAATTCTAATAATATTAGTAATATGTAGACCCTTAATTATAGTCTCATATAATTATATTATCATTATAATGAAACTTAATATTGTATTATAAATCATTTTATTAAAAAAATTATCATTATATTTATTTAAAAAATGAAAATAAAACACTTATGATTTATGAAAAATACATATTTTATCATTTTTAAAAAATTCATCTACATGTATCATGATATAAATATTTCATATTTTAATTTTATATGTTACCTAAATATTAGTTTACACTAGAATAGGTAATTATTATATTATAAAAATCATGTCACTGTAACTAATGGTTTTATTGCTATTCCAATGGTCATATTAATATTCCATTTTCTATATTACAATTTCAACGATCAGGGTTATTTCGGTCATACTATTTTTATTCTTTTAATAAATACAATATATTAACATTATTATAGATTCGAAAATATTTTCTATCAAAGATATATATTTTTTAATTTTCAAAATTAATATTTTATAACTAATATTATTTTATTTTATATTGTGTTCTTTGAGAGTTCATTTACTCTAGTGGATCCAAAATATCCAAATTTTCTTACATTAATTATCTTGTTTTGTTTTGTTTTGTTTATCCCGCAATAACATTTTCAATTCAAATCACCATTTTTAGGAAAAAAATATAATTTTAAAATTAATATAATAACATGTTATTAGTTCTATCATATTTTGTGTGTATTATATAATAATATAATACTAAATGTTAAAATATTATATAATCAAAATGGAAATTCTGATAATAATATTATGGGTCATTATAATACTAGCCACATATATCCAAAGCTATGCCACTAGGAACTAGGTTCACCTCACCACTATGGTTTCTTGAAGTAATGAATATCATTTAATTCCATATCATCATGAGTTATTTAAACCAATTTAGTAGCCCACATAGTGGTTTAATCCTTGGTATGGTTGTAAGTATAATCCCCTTATAGTTAGGTCCCCATAAAGAGCCGTTACCAACATTAATAATAATGTATGGTGGAACTCTGATAGGTGTGTACCCAGTAAGATTTATCTTATTAATTCATATATGAATTTAAAGAAAAATGATAATATTAATATAAGAAGCTATTAATATTTATTGGTTCCTAGTGAGACAAATAAAATATTTAGAAAAATATCTTTCTTATTTACCAAATATTCAACCCTCGTATAATTAAACTATCAAAATCATGTATCTTCATTTTCCTCATCCTGACCTCTACATGAGGCTTGTACTAAGCCAAATATACTTTGAAATTAATTCATTATTAACTTCAGTTTGTTATAATATAATTAGATTCCTTATTTAGTAATGTATGAACTTCTAGATGTGATGTTGGACTATAAATCATACCATTATAATCTCAAATACATATAATATTATTTAATTAATTTTTCCCCAAATTGTTTTATTCTATAATGTACATAATAAAAAAAATTCAACATTTATCTATAAAAATAATTTGATAGAACTTTTTTATGACCCAACACTATCATGGCCCTAATTGGGTATGTGGTTAAACTATATGTAACCCAAAAAATCTGTCTCAATTGGACATATGTTGGTGTCTATTGATACAGAAATAAATATAATAAATTGAAGGCATTACCCTTTAAAAAAATAGTGTAAGTCTATAATGTATTATGATTACCTATAAATTTTGAATAATAATAAATCAATAATCAACTTATATCATATGAAAATAACAATGAATCAATATCATACATCAAAATCGTATTACAAGACAACTACAAATATGGTAGAATAAAAAATCAACCCCAATAATGCAATACAACCCAAAGCATGTATTAACCTTTATAAAATTTGAAAAAAACCCTAAATAATGAGATATCACTACCCACATTGTTTATTGAGCCAATACTACCTCAAAACTCCACTAACATTGTCATATGAAACTATATATACATATAAGATTGGGAATATACAAAAAAATATTACTCTCATTCCTAATAAAAATTTATAAACTCAATATAATGCATGAATAATAATCAACGAGTAAATTCAAAATTCATATCCATATCTAAAAAAACTATTTAATAATAAAATATGTCAATAATATATAGTGATCTATTTAATCTATAACCTCATAAGATACTATACTTGAACTGAGTATGTTATTGAAATATACATGTACTTATTCATATATTTATCTCATATTTTTATTTTATTCCCAAACACGCCATAAGCACCATGAAAAAATAATAGATAATATATAATATAATGTAATCAATAAAAATATAGAATCGACCATATAAACTAAATCACTCACACTTGTTCTCTATAATCCATTAATGCCTATAATATTATGACTGACACAATATTAGAACCACTTCATATCCAATATTTTTGAAGGAAGTGGATCTATATAGGTATTGTAATCATGTCATATTCACTTGTAATGTATAAAATAAATCTCGTTATAATTATAAACAATTAATTCTAGTGATGGATTGTCAACTAAAATAGTAATTTTTTTACCTTTCTCAAACTGAATGTTGTATTTTTACCAGAGAGTACAAAATAAGGAAGTTGGATTCCAAGTGAATGATACTCCCATAACTAAATTAATATCATATATACAATTTGGTATTCATAAGTCAAATTTATGAATAATTAAATATATTAAAATTCATTAGATTTTCTGAAATTTTAAATGAATTAATTCCAAAATATTATGTGTATTCATATGTTAAATTTATGAACTTTTTGAATGAAAGATATAGTGTTTAATGGAAAACAATAAAAATTAGCCAAAGTGGTAAATATTTCCATCAAGAGTGGATATTTCATGATGAATTAAGATCATAAGAATCTAATGAGGGTCCTAATTTATGATTAGAAATAAAATAGAGCTTCTAGAAATAGAATAAAACTTTTTTTATTGTGAATGTTCCTTTTAAGATATTAAAATTTTGAGAATCACGAAAAAAATGAAGGAAGAGAAAAAGAAGACAATAGAATAATATAATGTGTCATGTAATGAAATATATGTGCAACACTATGACACACCATCAATGTTCTAAGACATAATTTTACATAATATATTCTCTTGGGATAATATGGTCTAAGGAAAAATAAAGCGTAAAAGAACTTTTCAAGACAAATAAACAATGATGGACTTAAAAATTACTAGATTAGACAATATTCATGATGGGGGACCTAGAATTATGACCTGAAATGGACCATCATCTCCATTTAATAATCATGAATCCTTTTTTATTAATTTATGTCATAATTTAACACAACTTGATCACCCTTAATGATCTATATATAGAGGGCTAGTTTGTTGTGCCACAGATCGATCTGGAGACCAAATCCTAGGGTAAGATGGTGCATTGTATAGTCTCACCCAAATGTATTTCTCAATTTCTTTTATTATGCTTTATTTATCATTATATCATCCCTCTTGATATCTCATTACTAGAATGAGGGGTAATTCCTTAAATGCTATAGGGAAATGTATAAAAAACTCTAATGTGTTTATGGGTTGTGCTTTATTTATCTTATTCATGTTGGGTTACAATAATTTCTATGTCAAATTTACATTACATATCATTTTCATTTAATAATGACCACATATTGTTGTGTCTTAAAAGAACCATTTTAATTGTGCAACTAATTTTTCGAAAAACATTCATGATCATTGATTAATATAGGGAAAAATTGTTAAAATATGATGTTGTGATAATCATTGATCATTAAAACCCTAAATTACCAAACAATGGAAAATATGTTAATTTTTTACAATGGAGGGGATGACATGACCTTTGGATCCTTCTCATCCTCACTCAATGAAAAATAATAAATTAATTGAATTATCTTCTTAAACCATCTACATCTAAATAATAAAATACATAAAACCCCAACATACCTTTAAAACATTATTTTCAAAACTCAACCCTACTTCAAAATATTTTTTCATGCTTTCATAAAAAAACTATTTTTTTATTTTTCTCATATTCAAAACAATCTAATCAATTATTTTATTTTTAAAACATAAATTAAAAAAATTACACAAACTTGTGGGTTTGACCTTGAACTTTCATTGTAAGACATTTTCATTAATTAGATGAAAATATTTTAGTCTATATAAATATATCTTTAATTTTGGGTAGCCCCATAAAAAAACTAATAATTCTACACTAGTGATTAAATTTATTGAATTGTTTAATGGGATGGATTCAATTTAGTTAGAATCTTTTTAATTTTTTATTGTTTAATTTAAATTCCCTTTTTATGTTTGGAGTGTATATAATGTAGATTCTATGATATAAAATTTTAATACACAACCACTTTATATTAGAATATGGGAAATTTCTATTTGAGCTTGATCCTAAACTAGAATAGATTCTATGAAAGAAAAGAGTTGTTTTCATGGATGGGATATAGATAAATCACATTTTCATGTTACCAAAAAGAGAATATGGATTGCAATCACTAGAATAATATAGAATACCATGGAACATTATTGAAAAAAAATCATACATGTACCACTAGTATCCACTAAAAACATTGAAATTAAGATAAATATTATTCTGATGATCTCCAAACATGTAGAATTTTATGGCCTCCCACATGAAGATTCAAATATTTACCAAGATTATTTCCTAGATGTTTTTGATACCATCCAATTCTCGAATGTTTCAAACAATGCAGAATGTTTTTTACTCTTCAAATTTTCATTTTGAGATTGATATTAGGAATGGATCATAATATTTTGTGTTCATTCCATAACTACCTTGGATGTGATGGAAAGAAACATTCTCAACTGATTCTTCCCACCTTTTAAGATAATTGATATTTGGGTAAAAATATTAAAATTTAATCAATATGAGGATGAACCCCTTTGTATAACATTATAACTCTGTGAATATTTATTTTGTAAATTCCCAAATTATATCATAGGGTAATGGTTACTAATACAAAAAGTATATGCTTTTTTATCATAGGGAGGTTGGTCAATTATGGATTCTCAGTTTAGATGATGGATAATGAGAAAATATCTAGAATAAAGCTACTATCCTCTGGATAATATGGAAAGATAAAACTTCCAATGCAATACTGAAGGTATGCTATTAAAATTTGGGCACAAGATTGAAAAAAATAACTTGATAGTGGTTCTAATAGAATCATTATCCATAAATATATACATGATGATGGGTTAATAATAACCCCATGGTATGTATACTTATGATGTAAATTATAGTTATTATAACAATAAAAATTATTTTTAGGGTTGGAAGCCACAAAAACATCAAGGGAAAGGATATTAGTAGAGTGTCTCGGGTTTTCCAGAAATTGTACCATCACTGCATAGACAAGTCAATGAAATAAGGGATACTATAGTAATATTAATTAAAAAACACTATGGGGTTATCAATGAAATGAAATCATATTCAAATGATCAAGGAGAAGTAATAAATTAGATAATGATTCAAGGGAACAGAAGTATACACCAAAAAACATCAAATCACATGTAAGAAAAATCACTAAGAAACTCAAAGAGTGACTGAGAGAGGTACTTATAGGATGCCCCAAATTAAACCCCTATGTATATTTTAAATTAATTTCTCTATAGAGTATAAAAGTCAAAAGATAAAATATTGACACATGTCTGAGATAAAATCAAAAAAAAACTGAAAAGTAATTTGATGTGCTGGAATATAACAATAAAAAAGTATCTACTAAAGATTAAAAATAAGAAGCACCATAATATATTCTATGATTTCCTTTTATAGAGTGATTAAGAAAAGTGAAAATTAATGATCCGAAAATAATTTTTTGGAAAAATTGTAACATTTTCTTGTTATCATCCCTTTGTTTATTCTCCATCCAACATGAAAACATCCACCATATTTATGAAAGATTTGGTGAGAAAAAAATTAATATAATAACGATTAACACTATACGACTCACACTGGATTGATCAACAGTTTTTTAAGGATGTACCATTTAATAAACAATGATTGGGAAGTTTATCAATACCTTTTAAATTTATTATAAAAAAATTTAACAAGATATAGGTGATTTAGTTGTAGGAATTAATATTATTTTCTACACCACATTTAAAATCCTAGGATTGAATGTAATAAAGACTATATGATTCAGAATTAAATTAGCTGAATTATTAATAAAATTCCCATGGGGACTAATTGATGAAATTTTGATTAAAGTATGAATATTATACTTCCTTTTGGATTTCATAGTGATCGAAGTAGAGAAAGAACTCCTCTAATTTTGAAAACACAATTCTTGGACCCTAGGTGGTAATTGTTATAAGTACAAAGCGAAAAACATTATATATGAGTTGGAAGCAAATACTTTTGTTTCAAGATTCATCTGATGAAGAAAAATTATGACATGAAAGTGTATGATGAGATATTATAGGATAAAAGTACAAAATATGGTTATCTTTTTTCTATGGAATAATTTCATGAGGTGGTTTTTATCATACAATGGGATATTCTATGTAAAATCACTATGAAAATGAAATGGAAGATGAGGGATTATACCATTTACACTGGAGTAGTGGTTGATCTGACGATGACTGAAAAAAGGGTATTAAGTATAGTCAGTACACATCCTTCTATTTTTTTTCTTATGGAGTAAAAAGGGTCTAGAAGATCAGTCTAAAGGATATCTAGGAAGTTCTACTAATATAAAGAGTAATGTCATTTTCAGAAGAATTAATGGGGCCAAAGTACGTGGATAGGTGAGAGTTGGTACCATTTATAGACTCTAAATAGTTAAAAAAAAATTGAATCTTCCATCATTTATTCTATTCAGACAGTGGGAAGGTCAATCCAATGACGTTAAAAAAGACTTTCATGGAGGAAGGGGTGTTTTTTTTATTTTCTATTATTTTTATATTTCAAAGCATATGCACACTACAAAGAATAAATTATATTTCATTTATTAATATATGAACTTTCAAATGATAGTTTTTATTTTTCAGGACAATATAGACACTCCCAAGAAATACTGTAAAGGGATTCAGTAAAAATTCAAAAATTGAATGTAGAACAGGAAGAAACTATGCATACCAAAGTTTATTTATCAATGTATGGTGAGTAATAATTTCAATTATATAATATATACATTATTATTCACATTTAATTACTTATTATAAGTTTTAACTACCAATTTCATTCATTGAATTAAATATTTTTCTGTAATCAATAGAACAATGAGGCATAAACAACATAAGATTATTATCATCCAATATTTTCAAAATTTCCTTATTAATAAATTTGAATGAGAAAATGGTAGAATGAATTTTTATGGATAAACATAATGATTGAGATTTCTAAACCCATTATTTAAGAATAAATGTTGAATTTTGTAAATTATATTTTTAATATTCTTCCATGATTTAAATTTTTGATATTTTAATTAATTAATTTATTTATTTTTATGCATTACTGTGAGTAGTTTTCCCAATCATTTGTCTCATTCATGAGATATTTTCTTAAAATATTTTCCCATTTCATTCTATAATATATTTCTAGAGAGACCTAAGCATGTTCTCGTCTATAAAAATCACCAAATATTATCAATGATATGATTTAGTAGAATCAAATTTAATATGATCGATGTAACTTTTTGTTTAACCCTTTTTCCTTATACCTACATAATAGTAATATTATATAAAGCCCGTAAAATCAAGAAATGACCTTTTTGGAAATGATCCACATTAAAATCCTATTATATCCATTCCTACCTAACTCATCGTATATTTCTAGATATTTAATATATTATGTGTGCGGGATAGGATATCCATAATGTATGTGGATATAACATATTGAGGAGCCTATTATTATTCATTGTGTTTTAATAATAAACATTCTTTTTAATAAATTATCAATATAGGGATATTAATTAATTATGATTACTTGTATCATGTGCCCATATTTGTCATTTGGGGATGTGGGGACAACATATTAGAGTATTAGTTCATGGAGCTTATATTTTGATATCATGAACTATTATTTTGAGTAAAACCTCCTTTTTGGGATTTAGTTATATATCATTTACCTACCTTCTTTAATCCTCTGAGTCATTTAAAGCTAATGAAAAATTCTTCATTGTTATTTGTGATTATATATTTACACAGTGGTAATTCTATATGCTTTGGAATACAATCGTATGTGACAAGTTTATGGGGTGTGAGATAAATTTCAAATACACTTGTTACCTTTAGAATTAGCATAAAAATTCAATGTGATACAAATTAAAAATAGAATGTATATTAATAAATAATTTAAAAAAGGTATAAATGAAATTATGTTCTTATTTTAGTAGAATAACAGTAGAATACATGGTTGATATGTTACTTTGAAAAATTTGGCAATGAGGGATGTTCACATGTGATGCTTTCACATTTATATTCCCCATTTAATCATTTTTTTATTGGTAATTAATTTACATAATGGTAGGTTGAGCATCCTTCGTAATATGTTGATATTTCATCAATGATGACAATTTTGAATTAAAGAGTAAGGATTCTGGTATAACCAATTCTGAAATTCCGTTTAATATAAAAAATTAATTTCTTTAATTAAATGTTTGAAAATTTTCCATATATTTAATGGATTCTTTCATATATGGAAGCATATAATGTTTTATGTAAATTGAGAAATAGGTTCGAAAATAGAAATGATTTCCATTGAAATAGGGCCCTCTATGATGAAGGATGATGATAAGATTCTTCCAAGGGACATAAATGAAGAATCTAGATGAAGAAGAGAATCTCATCCTGGATAATAAATTTTAATATCATGAATGTTCATTTTAATGTAAAAAGTTCATGAAACAAGGTGTAAAACAAAGGCATGAAGTGAAAAAATGAATATTATAAGAAAATCATATGTACTGGAATGACACATATGTGACACATTGTTGCACACCCTGAATGTTTTAGAACATCAATTTACACTGAAATTTGACTTAATGGAAGACAAGCTAGGAAAAATAATAGTGTTAATGTAATTATCATGATAAACAAAGTTGTTACGGTGATAGAAATGGCCATATTTGAAGGGATTTATGATGGGATACCTTCCATTATGACAGGAAATGGCTCATGACTTCTATTTAAGACTCAAAATAATTTTTGATGCATTTATCGGTGAATTTAATACAACCTAATCTCCCTTGAAAATCTATAAATATAAGAACATGATATTTTATCAAGGATCTTTCAGGAGGCCATATCATATGCTAAGTATCAACACTATATAGGGTATCCCACCATTATTTATCTTTGTGTTTCATTATGCTTTATTTTTCATTATCCCTTCTCTCATACTCTCTCTTTACTAGAATGAGGGGTTGTTCCCACATTCATATTGGGTAATGTAGACAAAGGGGATGTGGTTTCTAGATTTAAAATTATTTTCCTTATTCATACTGTGTTTCCATAATAACAAATTCAAATTTGAAATCCCTTTATTTTTCATTTAATCATGACCATTGATTGATGAATCTAAAAATCACCATTTTATTACACAACTAATTTCCATAAATTATTTCATAACCATTGAATAATATAATTAAATTAGTTTCAATTATGGTATAAGGATAAAAATGATATATTAAAACCTGAAATTTCCTGACCATGGGAAATAGGGGTTTAATTTGTTTTAGAGGGGTTACCATGACCATTGGATTTTCATCATCCATACATCAACACTAATCAAGAATTAATATTATTATTTTCTTAATCCTGTTTTTCATAAATCTTAAAATCAAAAAAAAAATACTTACATTACTTTCCTATCTAATTTTCAAAACCCAATCCATATTCACATTCATTTCTCTCACATTCTTAAATACAACCAAATTTTACTTTCTTTACCTTTTTTTCAAATCAGTACAATGAATTGTTTACACTTTATTTTTAAATCCAAAAATATATCTTTTCACTATCACATGGGTTGGAGCTCAAACATATTGTACACTACATATTTTATTTTTTAGATTAATTTGTTTAAATATATATAAACAATAAAATTTGGTTAATTCTATAATGAAAAAATGATGTCCCACATGTGATCAAAAATGTATCTATGTTGGAACCCAAAATGTTATACCAAAAAATTTTCTATAGAATCCATGATATTATATTCAATCAGAAAACATGAGTTGAGTTTTAGTATAATAGTATCTCTATTTATGAATAAATAGATGATTTTCCCATAATATACATTATAATTGATGAAAAAATCATAGATAGAGATTATTCCAAAATATTCCTTGGTCTGGTAGCGTAGAGGTGTGAAAGGTAGTGATTTCTTTAATTGCTGATGGAAAAGGTTGTGAATCAAAAAACAATTAGCATAAAGACTCCATGTGTGTTATATTAATGATTATGCACAGTCACCATGTTCTACTAATCACATCACCTAATTTAAATACAGGGATGACTAATTGGGGAGTACAAATCCAATGATGTACATGCATCCCTAATTGAAGAACATGATAATGAAATTGTTTACCATATTGAATACCCATGACAACCACATGATCAGATCCTAGTATATGCCTCATTGATATAATCGTTATTGTTGAAGCTCTATTCATGTACCTCTTAGTTCCAAGAAGATCCATTAGATGGATAACCACATGATTGGATTCCTATTGTGCGATGTTGACAAAATAATATATGTTAGTTCATGGATTGAAAATATCTGACCATAAGGATCAGATAGCTACAAAAAATATGATATTTGCAACATGATCCACTAGATTATTGGATTCCATTCCACCCCTTAATTCATATTTTTTGTTCCCTAATCAGTTTTACTATGTTTTACACAATTTGTATGGGGTATGCATCAAGATAATGAACCTCTTATGAAATCTACAATGACTTATGAACCAAGTTAGATACCTTATCACATTATCAAATTTTGAATGCTAGATAACAATACTAATCATATTAATACAAAATTCTCTTCTTATTAAAGGGTGAACATGGAAGAATAAAAGAAAATGGTTCACTCACCATTTTAGTATTCTGGAGATACCCACAAGTAATTTTGGAAACAAAGAGATTGATACATAAGAAATTATTTAGGAAACCTCCACTATGAAATTGGTACCCAAAAGATAGTATAAATAACATGATTCCTTACACTCTGTATTGTTTTCATTCCTAAGACTATAACTCCATGTCTTATTTCCTTTAATCCATTATATTTGGAAACATCCATATTACAAGGTGAATTAATCATTTGTTTGGATAATTTCCTTCATACTAAGAAAATTATACTTATATTAGGTTAATTTATATCATAAGAGGTGAATTATTGTTATAGTCAGTGAAATTATGTCTTAGATGGTGAATTATTCTCATAATAGAAGGATTTTTGTTCTACTAGGTGCAATGCCTTCTACACCCAGTGAATTGTATGTGGTTAAATAAAATTTCTTTCTATTAATAAAGGGAAGAACTATCATTTTATAATTTTTGGACCTCTCTCACATATAATAACTAAATTGTATGACATCATTCAACCTTTTGAACTAAATGTTAGGTATGTGTAATCATAAAATCCTAAAGAGTGAAAGTATAAACTTCCTGTGAATCCTCAAGGAAATATTGGTCAGAGATTCTTCATCAATGTGCATAATGTATTTCATGGATACAATTTACACATATTCCATCCTAGATGATCATGAAAGAACATTACAATTCATGGAATATGAACTTTACTATCAAGATATGGTTTCTTTGGTTTATTAATTATAAAATAATACTAGTTTCCTCAATGAGTATTTTATTTGGTAATATATTTTAGATATAAATTTTTATTTTCAAAACATAGGGGATATATGTAACCGCCCAAATATTAATCAATGTAAATTCCCCTATAATTATAATTTCATATAGTATAAGCATGTGAAATCACAACACGATGAAATATGAATTACTATGTGAAATTTAAAAATAATATTTCCACTTCTGTGATTTGAATTTCGAAAATCTGACATACATGGTTGTAATCCGTAAGATGTTTGGAGTCTGATAAAACAAACATAAATTTTGGTGATTAGTAAATAACCATTAGGAATATTACTATTACACTTATGAGTATTTATATGACACATATGAATAGTAAATCATCCATTTGAATATGTAACCTTACCAATGAAAGTATAAATAAGATTTACCAATCTTATAAGTGACACTATGATACAGTTATATCATAGTTTTGTCATTTTTATGCTTCGTGTATATTTAATTAAAATTCTATGATAAATTTAATAATTTAAAATAAAATTTATTTTTATAAAATATATTCATAAATAATTATTTTTAAGACTTATTATTAAATGATAATGTTAAGAGACCTAAATTAATTTTTCCAAGTGTCAAAAAAGCAGTTTAAATTTTTAAATTAGTATTTTTCAAGTAAGTTGTGATTTTAATTAAAAAAAATTAATTTCACATATTTATAAAATTATTTTAATAAAATGTAGTTCAGTTTTTAATTCCGCACATCGAAAAAAAATTGAGGTGAATTTTTGAGATTTTTTCGATACACTTGAATATTTGTGTGAATAGTAAAATAAGTTAATTTGTTATATATATAAATTAAATGTTAAATAAACTATTTATTGAGTAATGGATTATATAATCACCTTGAGTTCGAATTCACATGCACATATAAATTTATTTTCACAAATATAAATATTATTGCTTGTCTTGAGAAAAATAATAAAATAATGAATAAAATATTGAGAAAACCCTCATCTCCTCCTCTATAAAAACCACCCTAACCCCATATTCTCTTCACTCATATCAAGCCTTGTTCCTTGTCCAAATAATACTCAAATACCTCACTAATCCCCTATCCCACATATATAATCCCTTGGTCTTTTTAGAATGCCAAATCCTCTCCCTTAAAGAGGTTCCCAATGAAGATATATTCAAGAGGTAAATTCATCTTTTCATTTCTTTTGTTTTATATCAAGTTCAAATATTTTATTTTCTTTCATCGCCTCCTATTGTAAAATTGTTATGATAAATTCATTAAAATTTAGCTATTATAATGATTTTATGATAATGTAATAATTCATCATCATCTCTCATTTCCCCTTCTTTTATACTAGAAATGAAAACACCATCTGAGATGTGTTTATTTCTCACATTCAAGGATGAAGATTTTTTAATTTATATTACCATATTTAATTATTTTCATGAAACCCTTTGTATGGTTGAAATAAAACATAATATTTTTATTCTATCAAATTTAATGTTATAGAAACTTATGAACATATGATATTAATTTATAGATAAAAATGTGATCGATGTGATCAATAAAATTCCAATAAACCAAAACAGATATCATAAATTGTTTATATAATGATTTATCTTAACTTTGAATAACCAAATGAATTTTATAATAAATAAATATTATTTATCTTCACTAATAACATACAACTTCAATTCTTTACAAACATTCTCTGGTTACATATTTATCTTTACATGTATATAAGTAAACTAATCATGACAATCAATAAAAAAACAATGAAATCGAACCTCTTAACCCACAAAATATGACATGAATGAACTTAATAAGGTTATAAAAAATCAATTAAATAATTTATTGGTTTTTTAATGTATAATTAATGAATTTAATTTCATTATACATGACATTAATATCAAGTGAAAGATAATATTGGACTTAGGGTATAGGAATCTACCTGAACCTCCACTATTCCATCGGGTTTCTTTACCTTTATTTTTACCCATATAACATTATATTTTAATTTATTTACATATTATAAACTTCATGTATATGATCCAAACACATTTATCATGATCCATTAATCATTCTGGTTTTTTTATATACACTTTTTAAAATGATCCCAATAAGAAAGTCTATTTTAAGGGAACTTTCTGAATTCTTACCCGATTTCATGTTCACTATATAATCTATTTTTAAATGACAATTATTTTTATAAAACCACTATTTTAGTATGAAATTATTCTTGGTTCACTTATTTTTTTAAATAAAATATTATCTTGTTTGATGTTTTAAATGACCTTTAATGTTTTCCTTTAACTGTAGTAAACAGTAGTAAAATGTTTTAATTCTAAGGATTCTTTAGAATAATTTTTCCATGTTATTACTTCAACTGACATCACTTTTCATGATATATTCCTATTATACCCTATTATTTTTCATTTATGTCCAATTAATCCCTTAATAGAAATGTTTATGATACTTCTATTCGTTATGCTTTATGACATGATTATGATACCCATTTCTTTCCATGGGTGAACTTATATTTATGTATGATTGATTACATATGATTCCATATGTGGAAAATATATCCATGAAAATTTTACGATGGTTGTTCCAAAATAGTTCTCCAATGCGTAGGGTATATTTGAGTCTCATTAGATGTTATATGAAACGGTCAGGGTGGTTATCCTTGACTCATGCTACCATGTAGAACATTATTGGTAGTTAACATGGAGTTGTGATCCTCTATGTGCAACGAGCCATTAATCTTGCTAAATTCATGTTTTATATTTCATCCACGTGACTATTAATCCATGTTTATAATATTCCATATTTATATGTCATGATTCTATATGTTCCATTATTTTTTATATCTTTATGTCATGTCTTCTAACCCATGTTCTAAAGCCTTATTCTTATGTTTATTCCCTTAATATTCATTCTATATCATCCATTTTTCTATGTTGTCCACAGGTTATCCTATGAATATGTATGAGCACAATTCATGTTAGGTGAGCTTTATGAAGACAAAATAAATAAATATTATATTTAGTCCCATGTTTTATGTTTTATGTACCTAGTCTTCCAAGACACTAGACGTTACAGTCCATGGATTGAAATATGATTATTTACTATGCTTAAAATCAGGTATTGATATGTGTTAAAGGCTAGGGTCACTATAGTTGGTATCAAAGGTTGGTTTATTTGTTTTGGAGATTCGGATTAGAGCTAGTAAGAATGTTAGGGATAAAACTATGAAAAAGAAAAAATCCTTCTATTTTGGTAAGTATGGTGTAGGTGGATTATTAAGAAAATACATACCTGTCTAGATACGAACAAGTTGATGTGGCTCAACACTTATGTATCTAGGGGTAATCTCTGAATACAATGCTTTTAGCTAGACTCAAACGGGGACATGTGAATGACAACGGGCCTCGCAGCACTCCCGGTTTGACACTCTCTGGGGACATGCTTTGGTAAATTCCTAAGCTTAGTACAAACCATTAATATGGGAAAAAAATCCAATAAAAATATATGTTAACAGATATATCAAGGATAACTAAGATTTAAACCTAGGAAATCACAAGGTAAGATATAACTCTCCTTTACAAGTTTATCAATTCAGGATAAAATTTTCCTTTATTCTTATTATTTATGTATTAATTACATCTAATTGAAAATTATATTTCATAGTTAGTGGTTTGAAATATAAGAACACGTGATAAAACTCAATGTGATGGGGAATGTGAATATTTCCCTAAAGATATGCCTTATATGAGGGGAACTGGTTCTCAAAACATCATTAAATTACTTTCCTATCTTTCCCAAGATATGAATAACAACATGAATCATGTGGAATTCCCTCCACCTCCAAGGAAAGAGAATATTTCTGTTGAATCCTTCATATAGAAAAAGGCCTTCTATGTTTGGTGTATCATTCAATCCCTTTCACATAGAACAATGGATTTACTCTATTGAAAAGATATTATCTATCCTCCAGTGCTCCGAAGAAGATAAAGTCAAAATAGTAGTATATGGTTTTGATGGGGAAGTTGATTAGTGGTGAACAATAATCATGAATATTATGTCCCATGAAGAAATTTATTCCATGGATTGAGAGAATTCAAGAAAATATTTTTAAATAAACATTTTCCCCAAACCCACCATCACAAGATAGAAAGAGATTTACTCACACATAAGAATAAGGAAGATTTGTCCATTAGGGAATATGAATCAAACTTCATAAGGCTTTCAAGATATGCCTTTGTCTTTGTCAAGAACATTGAAAGAAATGTGTATTTCTTCTTTAGTAGACTAAATCCAATTATATTAAAATCAATTGTGATTTGATACTTCAACACCTTTGATTAAATTGTATGTTGTTCCCTCAAGAATGAAATGGAGATCAGAGACTCTCAATTGTCTCATCGTCCTCGTGAAAAAAAATAAAAAAATAGAGTATAATATGGGTGGTTTGGAAAATAAATCTTTTTATGGAAAGAAGATCAAACATCCCACACATTAAAATGGTGGGAAGATACATCCTGTGAACTGTCTAAAGTAAACTAGGAATTTCTTAAAATGAGGAACAATGGGAATTCTAGATAGGAAATTCCAGAGGGATATGAATAATCCCACTAATGTGGAAGAAGAAAGGGAGGTTCAAATCAACATTCGACCTATAGTGTAGTGTTAAAACTACAAGGAGCATGGGAATTATGTGAACAATTACCCTAATACAAGGGTTGTCGGATGAAATTTCAATAACCCCTACGACCACATGTAAGGTCTTACTCAATCACTACTAGTGACGTGGCACCAGAAAATAATGTGGTGACATGTACTCTAGTTATTTATTAAAAATAGAGAATGTACTATTTGATTCTAGTTTTAGACATTCATTCGTATCTTCCATGTTAAGAAAAGCTATTCAAACACCACCTCAATCATTATAGGTTGTGTTCACTGCGATAACTCAAAATGGGTCAATTACTGCATCCAATGTATATAACTCCTCCCTAGTTATCATTTTTGGACATATCCTCCCATCAAATTTCATTATACTTTCTTTAGTGATGTTCAATGTTATCTTGGGCATGTATTTATTATCTTTATTCAAAGCCAAGATCAACTGTCAGGAATGAAAGATTAATCTTCACATCCAGAAGCATCCTACAATTTATTAAAATTTTAAGCAAAAAGATGAATCTGCTTTATAAACATTGTCTCAAGTGTGGATATTGCTTCATTATGAGAAAGAATTTCTAGCTCAAATGATTGAGACAAAGGAGATGACTCTTATTGAATATATTCCCATAGTAAGGGATTACACTGATGTATTCAATGAATAATTCAATGGAATTTCTCCTAATAAAGAGTCGAGTTCTCAATGGATCTTATTCCTAGATCACTGTCTATATCAAAGACACCTTATATAATGGCCACTATAGTGATGGAAGACCTAAAGAAGTAGTTAGAAGAGAATATGTTGAAGGGGTATATATGATGGAGTGCTTGACCATGGGGTGCACCAGTCCTCTTTATTAACAATAATTATAGACCAATGAACCTCTACATTGATTATCGTGAGCTCAATAAAATCACAATAAATAAAAATATCCCTTTCCATGGATAGGTGAATAGTTTGATCAGCTTCATGGGGCCAGCTATTTCTCTAAGGTGGACCTTCAGTCAGGATATCATTAATTAAAGGTGAGGAAGGAATATATTCCCAATACTACATTCCGAGTCATACCAACGATGACTACCTCTCATGAGATACTAAGGAGGGATCACACTAGGCTATGTCATCACCACTAGTTACCATTCCCGTAGGCCAGAGAATGGAAAATTTGTACCCTTACTCCACCAGCCCCAATCTCGATGACCTGATGTCAACGTTGGGCATAAGCACAAGAAGACACCCATCAGGGGGCATCATCTTCTATAGAATTAGTGGACCATGACACCACCAGTGTATTTTATCAAGTCCCTTATAATGCATATAATGGCTCCACTTATGCTCAATTTGCATCGAGACATCATCCACCCTTCGGGTAAGCTGGGTTGACTCTTTCGGTTGTCGGCTTGATCAGCAATTGTCGCAGGCCGACCCATGACGATGATATCCATTGAGGAGGACCTCCATGTACTGTCACCAACTAGAGTGGAGGTCCTCTATGTCTTTATAACATTCATCATAAAGGTCCTCCCCATCTTTATGATCCCATCTATTGAGGTAATCCATGTACCTTATATCATCAATGAGATGGTCCTCCTCACATCATTTCCATATCACACAGAGGTCCACCCCACAGTAGCATCGACCAGAGGGAAGGCCCTACATGCTCCATCGCCCATTAAAATATAGGTACTCCCCATTTCCCACCAACTTTATCAGAGTACCTCCCCTCTCTAGCATCTATCAAAGGAGAGGCCCTCCCTGATTTATCGAAAATCATCACAAAGGTCCTCCCCTTGTCCATATCAATTAGTATGAAGGTTCTCCTCATGATACTACTGCCAACCACCATAATGGTTCTCCCCACACTAATGGTATAAGACATGGAGGTCCTCCCCATGTTCTTATTTGATCTGGAAGAGCTCCTCCACACTCCAACACTTCCAACCATGGAGTCCCACACCGCACATCCACAATCGGACATGGAGGTGCTCCCTATGTTCTGTTCAACATATGCCCTGGTGCTCCTCACACCCACTCTTATCAAAGGGGAGGTCCTACCCATTCAAAAACTATCCCACATATAGTTCCTCCCCCATTTAAAAGATCTACCTTACCCTAAAGGACTATCTCATGGTAGAAGGAATAACGGTCGTCACTGAAGTAAGATCTCCGAGAAGCGCCATATCATCATCAATCCGGTCATCATTTCATATTCTGAATTAGAATGTGACTCGATGATGGGCCATTTACCTAGATCCTCTATATTTGAGTACAGGGTTGGAACTCGAAAATCATTTTTTTTTTCTGATGTAAAGTGAGATATACCAGATCCCTAAAACCTACTACAAGAAGATTTATGAGGAAGATTTTTCTTTTTTTTTATGGGTTCTTATTGTGTTGTCCTCTTTACTATCACGAGAGGCATTATCTATCTCAACATGAGATTAGAGAGATATTTTTTAGGGTTTGGAAGATTACTAGCATTGGCCTTACCCACCGCCAATGATGGGAACCTTCGCATATGAAGTGGTGGTCAATGTAGAGAACCAAACATGACGTACATAGACATTACATTTTGTTTAAGGAAAACATAAATACAAGACACAAACATATTCCCAATGGCTGTATTAGTTTAGTGTCTTTGGAATGATAGAACATAATCTTCTATCTTGGTGAATGTTCTTTAACTTCTCTCATAAATATCTCACCCTTTTTGTTTTCCTGCCTAAAACGATTCTTTGTATCATAGGGAAAAGAAAACATAGAAATGGTGAGATCAAATTCTAAGTAAGGGTAAACATGGAGAAAATAAAACAAACCATAAACATTTGAACATAAAAACATAAACATAATGTATAAACATCAAAATCTTGAGCAATGACATAAATCTTGGCAGTACGTATGGCATGGATCATAAATTAACATTAACCATGATAGAATAGAATTTTAATAAAACATGTAATTGTAGAAATAAATTAATCAAATAAAATTATTTCCATAGTAGCCAAGAAATTGATGCCAAGACCATCATAGTGGATGAATTCCATTACTGAACCGGGTTTACTTGACGTTCCAGCCCTGTATTACTGAACAAAATTTACATGTCGTTACAGCGATGTCTATATCATGAGATATAAATCTTTATCCAGTGCATTATAGATAGATATAATTCCCACCCATATTATAAAGAAATCATTCTTATATGTGCCACAAAAATATAAATCATTCATCATAGCATAACCCAAGAAATAAAATGGGTTCCATGAACATCATTCCATCATATCATAATCCATATAAATTATCATTAACACAATAATATTATAGTAATAATTGGGATATAAATATATACTTTTATAAATATTATCATCTTATACGGAAAACAATATTGATAAACAACTTTAACTATATTCTTGAGGAAAATATCATTTTTTCTTCAAAAACGTTTTCTATTATCAAAATGCTGCAAATTTTTAAAATAAAAAAAATTAGTTGAAAGTAAACATGAAATAGTGTAGAAAATTCTTCAGAGAAATATGGCATTAAGAATATGTAAAAATACGTTCATTCCATATATGTTAAAAAAACATTCTCCTCGTACTTTTACTAGAAAAGTAAAAAAGTACCTCGTATGTTAAAGAAACATTCCTTCCATACCTTGTATTAAAAGTAAAAAATAGGTAAAAATGAATTTAACAATACATAGAATAATACTAATCTTATTATGAAAACATTTTTTTAAAACATGGACATGGGTGATGAATATATCCCAAAAGAATACTTATATATAAATAATCTAATATAAAAATGAGATTGCAATATTGTCCCTTACCTTATGTCTGATTTCTTCCACATGTGCCCAAAACTCCTGTATAGTGAGTTAAAACATATTATTAACTTGTAATAGAACCATAATAATATTTATGATATCATATATGATTCACTTACTACATTATATTACACATTCATTTGTTAATTCCATGGTAAAGCTATGTTTTGGGTAATAATTGTTTTATTTATCGTACATGTTTCGACTTGTTATTCTTGATATTATTACATAGATCATGATATAATTTTTTCCTGAAGGTAAAACATTATCTATATATCATATATATTCATTATATCACTATATATAATAGATCAATAAATTGAATGGAATACACTGTTCATGGAGACAGTATGGCGTACGTACGCATGAATGCTTTTTTTGTTTCCGTATTAAATTGAATGGATATATGTAAATGATATATATATATACATAAATACAGTAGAATTATTATGTTATATATTTCATGATTATTTATTATAAATACTTTATAATAATTCTTGAACGGTTTACATGCATAATGAATCTCATCGCGTCATGGAGATGGTAAGCTGGACGTAAGCACAGGCGATGATATCATTCCCATAGTTATTGAACAGTATTGAAGTGGATGGTGTATAATATCTCAGAATTAGTAAAATGTTATAAAAATAATATATAGTTATTATTTCCTTTATTATACTTATCCATGTAAGGTGGTGGTGAATAACATATTACACCATGGCGTAGAGACGTCAATCCGTACCTACACACGCGCGTTGATTCCATTTTTTATAGGATTCATTGAAGTGAAATAGGGATGTTTCATATTTATAATAACATATAAGTGTATGAGTGATACTTATTTCATTACATTAGAATGTAATAATTAAATAAGAAAATGTAGCAGAAGAAATAATATTGAAAGAATCGGTAGAATAGATTACCACTTCCTCGACGTGCCTCCTTTAAATTTCATCTTAGGTCCCTGGAGATTGCCTTTTGAGAAAACCAAAACCTATAGAATTTTACTAGGGATGTTGAGAAGATAAATGGGCTGGGGTGTCTGAGCTTGAAGTCTCAAAATGTACTGAATAGAAGAGGTAGAAGGTGCCTTTAAGAGCAGAGGGGAGGGGCACTTTATGAAAATTGAAATCTATTAATTTAATATAGATTAAAAAACGAATTAAAATAGAAAAAAACATATTTAATTATAAGATAAGATGTTTTGAGTTCGAATAACCATCATCCAATATTTTTTTTGACAAGTTTAGAATAATTTTTTATCCATATCTTTTGGGTTTTACCCTTATTTTACCCTTCTTAATCTTACCGTTATATCATGTTATTTACACATTGTGGGTTAATGTAATTATCATATCACATAAAATGACCCACAAAAAGTTATTTATGACCTATTTGGACTTATATTAACCTTTTTAAGGAATCTTAGATTTTTAAGATTCTAATATAATTTAATAAACTATTTTATGTTTTCAATTATGAATTGTGTCAATATTGGAAAATATTCATACATAACCTTTTTAAAAATTCATAATAACTTGATTCATTAGAAAATAAGGAATTAACTAAAATATATTATGTCAATAACATCTAAAAAATTCTATGATGACATTAAAATAACTATTTTTTTAATATTTATAAATTCCATTATACGAATCCTTTATTAATTAAGTAATCATTGCATCATCCTCGAGTCGTAATTAAATTTATTTATTTAATGCCAAAAAATTACAAATAAAATATCATTATATATAAAATATTTTTAGATTTCTAATTACTATTTGTATTTTAAGAGATAACTTATATAACCCCATATAAAAATTGTTTCAGTAAAAGATATATGTTTAGGTTATATTTTCCTTAACATTAAATAAAAAATAATTAAATGTCATTTTCACATACAAGTGGCACCATGGGGACCCAAAATAGACCGAAAGATTCCAATGGTTTAACATGTATCATGAAATAGGGTTAGGACATGTGTTATGGTATTTTAATATTTTTATAATATAAGTTTTACCCATATTTACCAGATTTCCCCATTAACTATGGTAAATTAAATATTTACTGAAGTTATTATTCATAATTTCGGAAAATAAAATTTACCAATTTATACAATTTGGACATATTTATTCTACATATGGAATCAATTTTTTCAAATTTGAAACACATAATGGGAATAAATTAATTTAAAATTAATTATCATTGTCAAAACCAAGAAGCGTGTTTTTATGAAATAAAAACTAGAAAAAACATAACATGTTTTTCTGTCAAATTTAAGAGTTAAATTACTTACAATGACCAAAATTGGATTAAATGTAAAAATATATAATCCAATTACTCTTTAAATCTAATTAAATGTACAATTTGACTATATAAATAAATTATATGAAAATACAATTTTGACTTAAAATACAGTATCTTTCACTATTCATTATAAAATGAAAATTATCAGGAAAATACTAAAAAATTACCCAAATTAAATTTTTATGTCCCCATTCTAAATAAGAAGTTAATTTTTTAATATTTAAATTATAGAAGTGTCAAAAAATAGATTTAAAATGGGTGCACCATTAACAGGCGGTAAAACTGCATTTTTTGGAAAATATTTCTTTTATCCGAAAAATTGATTTTTGTTATCATTAAATTTTCTTGAAAATGTTTCATATGAATTATAATGTTATATAAAATTGAAAATGTGGTTAATAATATTCATAACGTATATTTTATACCCCATTAAATAATAATATTTTAATAATATATCATTGTTTCGTGAAACTCAGTATCGCGTTCAACAGAAGCTATTGAGGAAGGTCGCTCTTGCATGTAACACAAGCCAAGTCAGTGTTGCAAGTAGTGCAAGATTCCTTTGTTGTTAAGTATAACATAATCCAATCTTGTTTCATTTATACATTGGAAAAAATCTATGCACTGTGTTGCGTGAAATGAATTTTATCAAAAGAACTTAAAATTGTGTGCAACACAAGACAAGAATGGTGTTGTATATACTGGAATCTAATACAGTGTTTTGTATAGAGGAAGATAATCATGGTGTAGCGTAAAACACAAGAAATAAAATAAATTAAAAATAATCTCTCTCATAAAATATCAGGGTGTTACAGTCAACACCATATATTACAGGGACATGATGATGTGGTTGGTACTGTCCTCAAGGGGCACCCCAATAAGCATTAGGTGGTCAACTCATGCAGTGTTCTCTCCACCGAACGGTCCACCACTACAAAAATCTACATCATTATCATCTTCAATTCCACATCCAACACCAGTTGAATATTTGGGACACCAGGAGTCAGATCTTGGTTCTAAATGATGGATCTTATGGGACAATCTTGTGGCAGCCCTGTTACCTGATATGTTTGGGCCAATTGTGACCCTATACTTCGAAATTCCAGAATCCCTTAACCCAAATGATGTATTTTTATTTATTTTAACTCTTTGGGATGTGCATTTCACCTTCATGTTTGGTGGATTTCTTATCCAGAAATTCAAGATCCCTTCGATGACATTAGCCAAAAGTGTCTAATTGTTGACCTAGTCGCACTTATTGTGGATCAGCACCAAGCGTCGCCCATCTATCACTGAGATCTTTAGTATATATTCTCAAAAATATTACCTGTGCTTGGAATAATTACCAATGAATCATATCTATAAATGTAGATCTAGGTTTGGGGGAAGTATGTAACACTCCATTTGAGCCTGATCCTATGGTAGCCTGACCTGCCTAGTGACATCAAGGATATACCTCTAGACGCATTCAAAGTAAACATGGTTGAGATTTACTCCCTAAAGGATAGATACACAGAGATAGGTTCAAAGGAAGAGGACTCATGCCATGTGGGCACATGACATCTATTGGACCCCCAGGTGTTGTCACCCACCTACAAAGGCAGGTGATTGGCCATGCAGATCCTTATGAGTCATTACCTTTAAGTTGAGAACCAAATAAGGGTAATGGACTGATCATGAAATCCATGAACATTGAATCATCTGGTTTGGTGCTGAAGATTAAGGTCGATCCTGCCACTGTCTCCATGCTCCAACAACATGCTAAATATAAAAGGCTTATCAATGAGGTTCATTTTGAGTTCCTTGTATGATTTAATTCAGACATTGGTGACCCTTGATATGATCACATCCCTCCTCCACTGGGAAATCAGTGGTAGATAGAGACCCTCCTTGGCTAGGAACCACCTATTGTTATTCTTGAATAACCTGTTCACCTAAATAGGGTAGATATTAGATATTATAACAAGTGTTCAAGGTATGAATCACCAACTCCTCTAAAGTTGCATGAAAATCCCACAGGGCATCCATCTCACTCCGTTCCACTGGATGCTCATCATTTTGTTCCTCTAGTAATTATATCATCCACTCAATAAGATGTTGAGGCTGCCTACTCTGTAGAAGATCCTGCCAACATACTGAAATCCATAGATCCTTTCCAAGATAGGAATCCCCATTAGGAGAATCCAATGGTCACTCTGATCACCCATCTAAAGGCCTTGGAGACACAATATGTGGTGATCTAGCCTAATGGAATGTCTTATCTTGTATGGGTGGACGATATGCCAACACCCCTAGATTTCATGAATCTTACCTTATCCCACTTCAACAGGATAGGAGACCTACTGAAGCACCTGAAACACTTTATTTCAATGTGTGGGCCCATCTTAGGAACTCCAACATTGTAGTAATCCACTAATATTTGATTCTTTGTGTAGACATTGGAATGACATATGTTGTTCTGGTATAACTAGTTACCTATCAAGTCCATAGCTATATGGGAAGATATTTGTAGGAAGTTTCTTTATTAGTTCAGTTCCACTACTCACAAAATGAGTATTGTTGACCACATCAAGTAAAATAAATTGGTATATAATCCATTCATTGATTTTTTTTTTCTTGGTGGAAGGTCCTTACATATTCCCTCGACCTTCCACTGACTCTGAATTGGTTCCTTCCCTCATCAGTCATAATTTTCCATGGGGATTCTATGATATCTCTAACAAGGCTCGACACCTAGAGGAAGCCTTGTTGTAGGATAAACAATCATGAATATTGCCTCCTAAAGCTCCCTCAAGGAGAAATGCCAAGGTAGATAAAGCTACCACTACACAAGTAGAGGCCCCTACACCACTTGAATTACTTCTGATAGAACAACCTTCACATCCTCACTGAGGGAAAAAGCCTCAGGCCTAGCCTTAGGGTCAACATTTCCCTCCATTGAATCAGCTGGAACAACCCCATCAAGCATTGCCACCCAGGCGAGACAATCAGGCTCTATCCCCCGTCAATATCCAACCCCTTGTCAGGGCCATTCTCTCGGAGTTCCTCTTCTAGATAGAAGAAACATGACCTACTCATTTAATGGGGATCAGGTTCATGGTTATTTCCATTTTTACTTGGGTCATGGAATCATGAAGCTCCCATAATATAGGAAACCTATGGAGTTTGATCTTACTTATCACCCTAACCATGGCCCATATCACCAGTTCCTTGGACACACCATCAAGCAGTATTATATATTCAAGGACTGGCTCTATGACAGATTCATAATAATATCATCATGTTGGGAAATGTCTGAGAACTATTGGCATGTATTTCTATAAATCTAAATTGTGAAAATTGATATGTGTGGCATCAGGTCACCATTCATGGGTTTTAGAAGTACGGAGATTGGTTAGCCTTTAGGGTAGTTTCATGCACCCATGGTATTTTCCATACTCATCTAAATTATCCTAATTCTCTTAAAGTTTCTACGTCTCACCCTACAACTAATTCATTATCCACACCTCAACCTTATACTTCTTATAAGGTCAGGCACTGAAGGTACAAGGGAAGGTAGATTCCCCTATAGGTGTCAAGCACATCTCGTACCCTCAGTGATATCATGACACCATAGAGGTTGGTCACCCCCCATGAATCCAACCGGTATTTGAGAGTCCCCAGAATGATGAGTGGGAGTACGCCCTGACGAACACTTTTGAATGGGTGGACCCTTACATTGTTTGCAGTGATGAGAAACATCAGGTATATATTACTAATGTTCTTGGTCGACTCCATTGTTGATGAGGCCATAGACATGTGAATCTTCATGACTCTCAGGATAGTGCTTTATGCAAATCTATGCATACTACCAAGACTATACAATTGACTCAGTGTAGATCTCAGCACGTGCAATCCTCCAATACCATTTCATCTAATTGAAATCTTCTTCCATTAATGTTAGTCGATCTTGTAGAGCTTCTCTGACTTCGTCATGATCGGCCACATCCAACTGTGACTATACCTTAGTCATCTAAAAGTCATCATGTAGTAATTTTATGTGGTTCTGCTCGAAAATAGAGGTACACCACCAGAAAAATCTAGAATCCACTGGTTTGACTAGGAGTTCCCATTATACCTCTATCCAGATTGAAACCTCCTATTGGAAAAAATATACATATAGAATGGATGTATGATTTTCTTAAGAATATTTCCATTATTCCTTCAAATATCTCGATACTAGAAGCCCTCTTCGTATTGGAAGAGATGTGTGAAACCATCATAGAGTCTTTGAAAAATACCAGTCCTATTTGAAACAAATGTAGCGGCGATAGAGGCCATCCATGTTGAGTAAGTGGAGTCAGAAGAATAATGATCCATTATATATTGTTTAGGAGAAGATAAAGCTTCTCTTGTATAGGTCACATTCACCTGATATACATCACAAGACAACTCAATGACATGGAAATCATGTATTGTCTTATCAAAACATGTTCCAGGATCAATCTCATCCCCGCCAAGACACTCTATAATGTGGGACTATCTAAAGTAGATTTATGACCTTCTGACATAAAAATTAAGCATTATGACCAAACCAAGTAGAGATAGTTTGGAAAGTTTCACCTAAAGACCCGGTTTGGTGGCCAAATTTCCAGTACTATGTTCATTATCATCTCATAGAACACCTCCAACAATGCGTTGATGGGTAGACCCTAGCTCCATATGCATGCGACAGTTCCCTCCACTTATCACCAAGTACTCCCTCAACAGTCAACAATTATACTCCATGTGGATGCATCTTCTTTTTCCTATTTTGAATCAAACCACTTCGATGCTAATTATTACCATAGTAAGGAATAATGGGTTTAAGGATACTAGTTTGAGCACACTATTACTATGGTTGACCCTTAGATGGATTTGGATGATGCTTTCATCCTCCAGACTCACTGGTTGGAGGCCAGAACCCCAGACTTGGGACACTACTTTTTCATCTCCAACATGATAGGAAAATTCAATTCTAGACCCAATGAATGTTGGATGTTTACATCATATTTTGATAAATGATAGGTTAGAGTGATTTCATATCCTTTTACCCCTATAAGGTATCGAAACATTCATCATATGGATACAACAATACACCATACTTGTTTTTTTATTCTTCTAGACTAATTTGATATTGTCCAACGTGCCACCACAGCATTTACATCATCATGTGTGTGGCCCTCTGTCAGAGGCTTGATGGAATCGGGTCAACATATATTATTTCCATGGTTTCAATAATTCAAGAGTCTCCTAATAAATTTCATGTCTCTGCATAGGTTGGGATCAAAATTCCCCTAGGGTTATTTAACTCATAAGGATTTCCTCCTCTCGATGATCCTCTCACCTTGGATGATGAAGGTGATTTGAAATATGCTCCTGCAACATTTGAAGAGGGCATCCCTACCATTGTTGATGAGTTGGTATAAGTTAATATCAGCAAGGAGGTACCCCTGAGGTCCACACTGATCAGTTTAACCATGACAACAAAAGAACAACAACAATATGTGGACTTTCTAAATAAACATCATTATTTATCTTCCTGGAGTTATGAATATATTATTGGAATCGGCCCTCAGGTCACCATTGTAATGCCCCGACCCCAGTTACCTAGAGTCGGTGCATTATTACATAGCATTGGCATAATCACAAGAAGGATCAAATCTCAAAAGACCGATTGGTTTAGTAGCCTTGGAAACACTAGAAATATTCATAAGTCTTACATTACATCATAAAAATGAAAACTACAACAACATCTTTTCTTCATATTCCACACTCATATCCCCACATACTATCCCTGCAGGTCATTCATAATTTACTTCTTCATACCCTGGGAAAAATAAAACATAGAAAAGGGGTGAGCTCAAATGCCCAGTAAGGATAACAATATAACAGAATCTTTCATAAATAAGAATAAACATTTAAGGCAATGTATAACTAAAACAAAAGCCTTTTAAACTTGAACATCAACATAGTATGGCAAAAATAAAATTAAATAATTACATTTACTTATTCACGTGGATATTCTACTAATCGAATAATCACATGCAATATCAATAACCACTTTCATAATGATGGAATGTATAATGCCAGACTATCATAACTACACAGCCAAGGCCTCGTGCCAAGACTACAAATAAGATTTTGTCAAGGCCTTGTGCCAAGACACTAGTTTGTCTCATGAGACCTACCGATGCATCGAGGAGCTATAGCGGGCTCCACCCGTCACATATTAAGTCCAATGCATTCCCATATGAAAAGGTTTAAACATAACATAAACATTCGTATTAAAACTAGCATAAAAAATGTCAATACTTTCACCCTAAACTATGAATGGTATAAAAATAGCACATCCACAGTCAAAAATATCACAAAACCTTCAATAAAATATAGAAGTTTTGTATCATAATAAATCAACTTCAAATAAGCATAAAATCCATCAAAGGATGTTGACATAGATGAAATCAAAACTATTTTTAGAGAAATATCTCTTTCTATTTTGAAATCATTTAAGAGTCATGTATTTATAAAATAAAACATTTTCTTTGAAAATATTCTTATAAGCTTGTAAGGGAAGCTTCGACGATTTTATAACGGTGGAAAATAATTGCACCCGCCGTATAAGTTAAAAAAACATTCTTACCTTAATTCTGTCGAAATGGTTAAAAAGAACCTTGTTTGGAAAACGACGAAAAGATTCCTTTATAAAACTCTTATAAAAAGTCAAACAAGGGTATAAATGAATTTAACCAATATTATTTTAAATAGTAAAAATGTTTTGAAATACATTTTTAAGAAACATGGATGTGGATGATAAATATGTCCCAGTAGATTATTACGTATAAACAACCTTGGATAATGAAGAGATTGTGAAGTAAACCCTTACCTTGTAATTTTCCTTGGTTGGGGTAGGTTAACCTCCTTTATAATGGTGAAATAATTGTTATTAAATTATACAAGAATCATATACATTAATATGATATCATATATGATTTTTTAACATTGATTTGTTAATAATATCTTAGTATTATCGTTCTTTCGGGTGTTAACTTACTCGTTTTCTTTTATATGTTTCATTACGTAAGTCATGTTTGTAATGGATAGGTTGTATATTATTAATATCCAGAATGATATCAAGTCCTTAAACATCATTTTTAAATCATCAAATAATAATTGTACTTGAATGGATATGATGGAGAATGAATCTCATCGCGTTCGTGGAGACGGTAGTCCGTACGTACGCACGAGCGACAATATCATTGTTTTGATATTAAAATAATATATAATTGGATAGTATATCATATATAAAGAATCATTATCATGTTATATTTATTATTTACATGAGTTACACATCATTATTATACCCATCCAAATAATAATATATTGAATAACAATTACACCACGACGTGGAGACGGTAAGTCGTACGTACGCACGTATGGTGACATGTTATTCAAAGGGTGGATAGAATACTGAATATGGTTGTACCATATTTATAATAACATCACAGTATATATAAGATTCTGGAGTTATTATTTTATAATGGTAATAACAAAGAAAGAAGAAGTGGAAGAAGAAATGAATTTGAAAAAGGGTGGTGAAAACATTACCTCTTCTTCGGGTTCTTACTTTTGATTTGATCAAAATGGCTCCTTAGGTTGGCTTTCTGATCAAACTAAGGCCTCTAGGTTGTAGTGAGGGAATTTGAGAGAGTATTTGGGCAGAGTTTGGCCGAAACAAAAGGCTTTTAAGGTGTGAAGTAATGAGATGGGGGAGTGCCCTTTTATAAGAGGGGTGAGGGGCACCTTTGGAAAAGCTACAAATATTAATTTATAATAAATTCATATTCGGTTTCCAATGGCTCCAAAGTTGATTATTAAAAGGTTAAGGTGGGGATAGGTCTAAAACCATTCAACCAATATAATTTGGACAGGTTTGGGTTACTATATTAACCTTATCTTTTAGTTTTAACTCTTAGTTAATTAGTTTGACAGTTCCCATGTCACTTTGTATTTTTATATTATATAGTTAATAAACTTACTATATACATCCAATAGACCCCAAAATGGTCCATTAATGATACACCTATCATGATATAAGTCTCTTGGATGATCCTTAGATTTTTAGGAATTTAATATCAATTAATAATATAATATTTGTTTTAAAAACTCTTTTATGTCAATTTTGACACTATTCAATAGTTGATTTTTTTGAAACTTATAACAGAATTATTACTTCGCAAAAAGTCACTTAAATCAATAATAATATGTCATATTATCCTAGAAAATTATTTTAATTCATTAAAAGTCTCAAATTATATTTATTTGGGTATTTATAATATCACTTATTTTAGTTTTTCACTATTATGGTAATTACTACATCATCATTGTGTCATACATAAATTAAATTATTTAATATCTAAAAATTATAAATAAAATATCATTATGTAGTAAATCATTATATCTTTCTAATTAATATTTATAGTCTAAAATAAAACATATATAACCCTATGTGAAAATTGTTTTTCTAAAAGATATATGCTTATGTCATTTTTGTACTTTTTTTAACTTAATTAAACTTAAGTGTCCCTATCACCTAAAAGTGGCTCCATGGGGTCCCAAAATCGACCCAAATATGCCTATGGTAGAACATGTATCAACCAATAAGTCTAGGACATGTTTTAGGGTAATTTATTATTATTATAATATTATATTTTTAACCCTTATTTACCGGATTTACCCTTAACCATGGTAAATAAAATATTTACCGAAATAATTATTCAAAATGTCTAAAAATAAAAGTTACCTATTTAAAAAATTTAAACATATTGATTCCAAATATGGAATCCATTTTTCCAAATTCAAAAAAAATAAGTGGCAGAAATTAATTTAAAATTAATTTCCGTTGTTAAAACAAAAAGCGTGTTTTTAAGAGATAATAACTATCAAAAGATTGACACTTGTTTATGTCCGGTTTAATTGTAAAATTATGTCAAATGACCAAAATTGTATTAAATGGTAAAAATATATTCTAAATATACTTTAAAACCACTCAAATTAATAATTTATCACTATTAATTATTTTGATTAAAAAAGTTGTTTTTAATTAAAATTTAGTAATTTTCACTATTCATCAAAATATTAAAGTTATACGAAAAGTACCAAAATTTCACCTTAGGCTAAATTCGATATTCCGAATCCAAAAATGAAGTCCATTTCTAAATATAGAATATATATAATTTCAAAAAGTAGGTATTACTATTCATAACGGCTAGTTTGATTGGTTATGGTGTGTTAGAACTCGGTGGTGTGTTAGAACTCGGTGTTGCGTACAACACACACTATCACATTATTCAAAGAGAAGCATACCGTAGAAGCTTGGGGTGTTACAACCATCCACCACCTCAGCCTCCTATAGATTCATCACAATTGAAAAAATCATCCCAGGAAGATGCACCCATCTCATGGTGCTATGGTCAAGGAAAAAGTTGATAAACTCATGAAATAAAACTTCTTCAAGGAATTCTAGAACCCCAGTTTGTTATCCAACATTGATCCCATCAGGAAGCAGAATATGAAGATAAGATTCTCCATCGACTTATGGGATATCAACCTCCACTACCCGAATAACGATTTTCCCCTTACTGTAATAAGTTTCAAATAAATTCCCCTGCTATATTTCAAGCTCTCTCCTTCATAGATGTGTATTCTGGGTATAATCAGATCTTAAATGATGTTGATGATAAAGATTCCACCATCATCTTGGTATCACAAGGGAATTTTATCTATCAAATAATGGTTTTATGTTTGAGGAATACATGATCCACCTATCAGTTTTCCATGCATCACATATTCTAGATGATTCTTGGGACATTATTGGAGTGATATGTAGAAGACCTAGTAGTCAAATCCCATTACTGTTATGACCATTTCATATATCTTGATAATATTTTTTTTCTTCTTCCACTCATATTGTCTGAAGATAAACCCCTTGAAGTGTACCTTTAGGGTTACCTCTGGTAGGTTTTTCATCTTTTTTTAAATATAGGGGCATCAAGATTAACCCTGAGAAGATTGAGGCCATCAATATGTGCCTCCTTCAAGAATCCTTGAGAAATTCCAAATATTTCATGAAAACATATAATATATATGACGATTTATCATGAATCTGAAAGATAGGTGCATGACATTTTCAAAACTCATGAAGAATGGCCTCGTCTATCAATGGGATGAAGATTTCCATACCGATTTTGAGGAAATCAAGTTGTATCTTTGGTAGAATCCATTTTTGATTCCACCTATATTAGGAAAGTTGTTGGTCCTCTATGTGACCACCCTCAAATGATCCCTCAGAGCCCTTTTCACCAAAAAGAACAATAATGGAATGGAGAACAATTAGTACTATCTCAACCACAAGCACCTCGATAAAGAGAAAAAATAGTATCCTATCAAGAAGAGTTTCCTTGCACTTTTTTTTAGTGAAAATGTTGTGGAATTATTTTCAACATAATTAGATACAACTAGTGTCCCATGTGGATCTTGTAAACTATATCATGAACCACCATGTGTTGACCGGTAGTATAGCTTTGTGGGTCACAATCTTTCAAGAGTTTGATAACATTTTCTCCCAAAGAAGGTCGTTAAGGGTGATGAAATGGTAGAATTTATGGGCACTCATCCAGCCCCCTAATAGAATTACCTGGATTAGGATTTGCAACATGATTTTATTCTTTCAGTAGATCAGACAATTCTGTTGTGGCATATTCACTATGGCAATGCCTCATGGAGCCCCAATGGTAGTAGGCTTAATGATCCCAAGTTCAATAGTGTTGGTTTGGGGATTTGATTCATAACACCTATGTATTCTTTCCTTCCTTACTCATATTTGTTGTCAAATGGCTTCCCCAACAATGAGGTGGAGTATCAGGCTCTCATCACAGGTCTTGAACTAACCCTCAAGATTGATGTTCTTCACCTATATGTGAAGGGTAAGTCTGATCTAGTAATAAAGTAGATCAATGGAGAATATGTAGTTATAAATCCCAACATCATTCCCCTTCTAGAGTGAACTATCCATCTCATGGCTCAGTTCACTTCTCAGCTAGAGGTTAATCATGTTCCCCAGTCGCATAATGGTTAAGATGATGACATGGCCAGTCTAGTCGCTTCTCTCAGAAATCTTGGCCATAAATATATATTCATTAATGTGTAAAATCGAAGGATCATAGCCTTTATCAGTGTGAATGAAGATGAAAACTAGAAGGTAAGCCATCTTACCATAGATGATGCCTCATTAGGTCCTATGGATCCCCCTTCTGTATTGGTAGAAGAGGAATTTGTTTGGACAATTCCTTTCCTCGAGTATCTCCATTATGGAAATCTCCCAATATACAGAGTTGATCGTGATAGAGTTTATCATCGTGTGATTCAGTTCACCCTCTACAATGTTCCTAGCCTTGAGTAGATCCTCTAAAGACAATGATTTTATGGAATTATCCTCCATTTTATTTAGGTAGATGGTGTTCTCTTTGTTATTTAGGATATTAATTCCCATTCATGTGGTTCCCATCAGACAGGGTCAAAACTCTCTCACCAGATTCAAAGGTTTGGGTACTTTTGGCCTCCCCTGGTACATGAATGTATCAATTTTCTAGGAGTTTCCATGACTGTTAGATTCATTCCAACATTGTGCATCGACCATTGGAGCCACTCCATACTACCAAGTATTATTGGTCTTTTGAGGTCTGGGGACTCGACGTTGTGGGATTGTACCCACCAACAACAGCACTTGAATGCAGGTTCATTCTGAACGAAAATTATTTCTTTTCTATGTAGGAAGAGTATATCCCACACAATTAAGTCAAGGTACATTCTATTATTTACTGTGTGAGCTCTAATATAATCCATCGATTCAAAATTCCTCACATGGTTCTAACTGATAATGAAATCAATTTCCAAGAAGCTAAGCTGATGAAGTTATAAACCATGAACAACATCTATTCCAACCATAATTCTCACTATCATGTACAAATGAATGGAATGATCAAGGCATTCAACAAGTCCCTATCTAAATTTTCTAAAAATATAGATTTTCAAAATAAAAGGAGTTGGCCAAACAACCTCCCAAGTGATCTATAGGCTTATCGGCTGACAAATCATAGTTCCACCCAGGTGACCCCAAATTCCATACTGTATGGAAAATAGGTGGTCTTACCTATCACAATTCAGTTTCCATCACATTGTACCACTTTTCATGATCATTAGACATTAGACAGAGTATCATAGGTCCATATATCTGAGCTAGAATCCCTCAATGTGAATAAGATTTGGGCCATGCATAATCTAGAGAGGCAGTAGAACAAGATAGATCAAGATTTAAACATGAATGTTCACCTCTTCTTCTTCCTACATGGTGACACAATTTTGGATTTGACAGTGCTGATGATGCCTGGAAGAAATTCAACAAATTTGGAGGCAAATTTGGAAGGACCCTACATCAATCACAAGGTTTACCCTAATAGTGCATGCTATTTGATTACTATGGATGGTGAGTAAATTACACCTTTGAACAATGCCAAGTTCCTTAATATTTTTTTCAAATTATATAGGTTTCCTCATCCCACAGGATGATTAACTACACTCATCTTTTGGTTTAAGAACTATGAAATTAAAATAATAACTTTTCAACCAAGCAACATGACGTTAAACTATGTTGATCCATACTAAGTGACGTTAATTTGTTACATCCTTATTGTATGATGTTAAACTGCATGGTATCCTAGAACTATGTATGGTAGATTCCCTTTATTAGGAGATATGTATGAACACCGAGATATATAGTCTCTGGGCTTGACTTTAATTTCTCTCTTTCATCCACTTCTCCTTATTTCTCTCATTGAAGTTTTTTGTGTTGTGTGGATTTTTATGATCCCCATTCATGTCTAGTTTATTATTCAACTCCATGAATATCTAATCTAGGATCTATTTTCCTTCCTTTCCTAGAAACATGATAATAAAATATGTTTCAAATTTCATCCTTACTGCATGATTTTAATGTTCACAGGTTTCCAGAACTATGTATGGCTTGATTCACATCCTTATGGGTTACATTAGAGTTCTAAGAAATTTCAACATTGGGTTCAACCCAGGTTCAACACCCCATTATAAGGAATAAATGATGTGTTGATGAGCCTCCTTAGTTCTTATTTATGTCAGGTATGTTGCCTTGTCATGCCATGTATATCCACTAGAAAGGCCTCACCTTATGGTCTGAGCTCTGTGACCTTAAACTAACATTTCAAGTTTCAAAGTCGCATGATGATAAATTGTGTGAAATATTCATCCCTAAAACATGATGTTAAATTATATGATATCTAATAATGACCTATGGATTAATTCTCATCTTTATGGGATACATATAAATTCCCACACATTTTTTGGTTCTATCTCCTGGTTTATCAACAATCATTTATCACTCTTACTATTTATTTGGAATCTGTTTTTACGAGTCTATATTTAGGATCTCTCTAGAGGATTCTTTTCATATGAAGGAGTTTGGATCCCTCTATTGAAAATACTTATTAGCATTATCATATGCACTCTGGGGTAGCACCTAGAGTGTTGGGTCCTTCATCAACATCATCCCATTTCACCTCCATGCTTCATGTGTCCCCTTATTTGGGTCTCTATAATCCTTCATGTCTGATGGGACCCCTGAATGGAAATATTCTCATCCTTATAGATCACCTGCCATATTTGGCCAACACCAAGAAAGATTCTGAATTGAATTATGATATTGTTCTAATGGTTTGAATACATTCAGTGGCTAACCCTAATTTGTATGTTCCCACCCTTGATACACAATATGAATGTTGGGTTTTGAATATGGTAAAGAGTTATCCTCCATAGTTATGAAGCCCCTATTTCGTCCCAAATATCATACACTATGTCTCACATCCCTTTTCACATTCCTATTCCATGGGATAACTTTATCACCCTCAGTGTTACCCCTCCATGCACCAATATGAGTCGAGTAGGTTAATCAACATCAATAGGACACCCACATCCTAACATCTACATTACCTTTCTATGTTCTTCCAAGTGTTGTAATGATCTTGTCTACACCTTTTTCCCCACACCGAGAATGGATCACGTCTTATTAGGGAACTGGGTAGGGTTTTTACCCGCATGGAAGAATCGCACCCAAATATATGGTCCAAACTCTATAACCAAAAAATAAGAGTTTAAATCATAGGCACATGAATCTAAACTAAGCATCTACATACAATCCTTATGAATTTAAACTACATGAGAGTTTTCATCTGAAAGTGTCGTAATGTGGAACACCACCATTTCCCTCATTCACATCGGGTTTTGCTACTTTTCCTCCCCGTGTGCATTCCCTTTAATGAAGTCCCCAAATCAATGACCCAAACTCAATGACCTTAAATAAGAATTTTACATCCTAAGAACTCAATGTTAACAAGAGAATCCAAGTCAAATCCTTATGACTTCAAACTACATGTTGTTTTTCTTTGAGGAGAGTGTGGTGTGGTGTGGATTTTTGAGATCCTCATTCATTTTGGGTTGCTTCATTGTACCTAACTAAAAATTACCTCTTTGGAAGCCTCATCTTACTATCTGAGCACTATGACCATATACCAAGATATTTATAACCCTTAATACATGATGATAAACTACATAATATCCCTAATCCTTATCGTATGATGTTAAAATATATATTTTTTATCATATCTATATGAATATAAACAACATGGTGCTATGATGACTTCAACTGAGAATAAATTTCCTCTATCATTGGTACCTTATTATTCCATTTCAAGAACTAAGTGTTTCTCGATTACTATTTTTATAGGATATGTAGTTATGCCTAGACATCTCATCCCCAGGCCCAGCCACAAGGTTACAAGCTCGCGCCTTTAGTCCTTTTGTCTTGAGTATCATATGAGAATATGTGGTTTGGTGTGGACCTCTTTAGTCCTCATTCACGTTGGGTCGTCTCATGGAACCACACTACACACCTCCAATTTTGGTCTGAACTCTATGAACTTAAACTAGGTTTTTTAGTGTCTTAGTCACATGTTAGTAAAATGCATAACAATCACAATATTCTCATTTGGGAGATATCACCCCCATTTTAGGTAATGGAACATTACCCTACCATATTCAAGAACAATGTGTGGATTGATTCCTACACTTCTAGGATACTTAGTGATGCTCAGAATATTTTTCCTTTTCCCCATCTGAAGAATAAAAAATAATCATTTTTTCCTCTTGTTCTGGATTTCCTCTTCAAAAATGTGTGGTGTGGATTGGGTATCCTTTCCCCCCATTCAATCGGGATACTTTATTGCACCACACTGCACATCTATTTTCTTTTCAGTTCAAACTCTTTGACCATAATCTTTGATTTTCAGTGTCCTAGTTAGACAATGATGAACTATGTGACACATTCATTCTTACTATATGATGTTAACTATCATAGGTATATTCCACACACACTTCATTAAAATTGGAAACTACGGTTTATACTTAATTAAATTAAACCAAGAGCCTATGGTCTGGGAAACAAGACTATTAAAATATTCACAATAACCCTCAGGATCCTGATCCTTAAGGATAGATCTAATCCAATATGTGGATGTTCCACACCAGTAGGTTTGAATGTGCGGTGATATGAGACCCAGAGCATTGGATTCAATAGGGATATTTCTTTAACATCGCTCTGATGCTTCATTTGTCCCCTTATTTGGGTCCCCATCATATTTCATGTATGAAGAGATCCCTTAATGATAGAATGATGATCTGTATCGCATTCCTACCATCTTGGGCAATCACCCTGGGATATTTCAAATGACATTCTGATATTGGTCCCTTATTTTGTATATGGTTAGTGGTTGAACCTCATTTGTCTATTCCCATTCCACAGAAAAAGATATGGATCATCTATTTCAAATACGTTCAGCAGTCATCCTCCATCATTTCACCACCCTCTTTATGTTCCAAATATCATGTGTTGTGATTCACTTTTTTCTACCCCTATTGTTTTTGTGAATTTCCAATACCCCTATTATTGTCCCTCCATTCATCTGTGCTTGTAAAGTAGGAATGTTGTCCTGATTTGGATTTTTTTCACCTAACATTTACATTCCATTATTGTGAACTCCTATATGAAGAGGAACTCCTTATATAACTTATTGTTTCCCACACAGAACATGGATCCCATGGGCTTGGGAGTCTTAGTAGGTTTGTACCCACAAATAGAAGTTTCACAACCTTATGGTTTGAGTTCTAAAACCTAAAATAATGATATCCTACATCTAAGAAGCATGACATTAAACAATACTTAACCATCCCACATGATGATAAACTATTTTTTCCATACCGTATGATGTTTAAATGCACAGTCTAGTCCAACCATAAGACAATAACTGCAACACTATCATCCAGGTAGCACGATGAAAAAAATAGTATATCATTATGGTGTTATACTTTGAGATTATATCACCCATGGAAATGATTATCCACCATTCCACCTATCAAGATATGCACATGGATTAATTCCCGTAGCAACACCCAGACATTCCATACTAGTATAGCTGCCCAAAAAAATAGAATATCCAAATAACAAACAAGAAATATATAATAAATCTTCTTTTGTTGTATGGGTCAGACTTCAATGGAAAAAATTCCATTTAATAACAATGCATGGCTTGATTACCATACTTATGCGATATGTAGTTACACCCATATCATCAATCTCGGTTCAAGATGCAGCATGATTTCCCCTTTTAATGTCTTTAATTCACACTATTAAACAAAGACCCATACTCTGAACAAGCTCATGATGTCCCATGATAGTTATAGCATGTTTCAAAGTCCTCTCTAGAGCGTATTAACCCACCGGTGTTGGTTTAAATACCACTCTTTGATTATATATTTAGTCCAAACTTCATTTAATTCTTGGTTTGGGTCTTCAGTCATCCTTAAAATCTAGATTGAACCTCTAATGGTGATGGTCTCATGCTGCTTTGGCTCTCCTACCATCCTAGGCCATCACACTAATGGATCTTTGGCAAAAATAAGTGAGACCATTGTTTCAAAGATGACCAAAAGTTAATCCCATTTTTTCTATCCTCATTCTTATCTGGTTAGGTTTTGGTCCCTGTGCTTTGAATATGGTCAGCAACTGGCCATTAATTCAATGAACCATGCTTGACATACATGAACATTACATTAATTTTTTAGAATACAAAATACATGACACAAACAGACAACTAAATATTGTATTAGTTTATTGTCTTTGGAAACATGGAACATAATCTTCTATCATGGTGAAAGATCTTCAACATCTCCCATAATGATCTTCCCCTTTCGTTTTCCTACCTAAAACCTTTCTTTATATCCTTGGAAAAAAAATGAAAAGGGTGAGATCAAATTATCCGTAAGGGTGATCATTGAGAACATAAAACAAACCATAAACATCATAATGTAAAAACATGAAGATAAAGTTTAAATATAAAAATCATGAGTCATGAAATAAATCTTCATTGTTCGTAAGGCATAGATAATAAAGGAATATTAACCATGATAAAATAGAATTGGAATAAAAAATAGAATTATGGAAAATAATAATCACATAATATGATTTCTATAGTAGCCAAGTCATTTATTCCATGATATCATAGTGTAAAAAAATCCATTACTGATATGGTTTTGCTAATCATTCCAGCCATGTATTACTGAACCAGATTTACTTGTCATTCTAGCATGTGTTATTGAAACAAATTTACTTTTCATTGCAGTAATTTCTATAAAAGGTGACACAAATCTATACCCAATGCATTGGAAGGAAATATGGGTCTCACCCATCTCATAATGAAATCATTTATATATGTTCCACAAAAGCATAAATCACGCATCATAGCATTACCCATGAAATAAAAGGGGTTTTTTAAATATCATTCCATCATTAAATAATACATGTAAGATAAAGGTATTTCATAAACATAATTCCATCATAAAAAATCAAATCAAAAAAACAATAGGGATAGTAACATGACCCAAAGTCATCTTAGATGGAAAATAATTTTTTATAGAACATTTGAGCTTCATTCCTGTGGAAAATAACCTTTTTTCTTAATTTTTTTTCTCAAATTGCCGAGAAATATTAAATCAAAATAGTTTAGTTGAATATAAAGATGAAATAAAATAGTTGAATCATAATGGAAAAAAATAATCATGAAACTGTAAATATCCATTCATACCATGTAAGTTAAAAAAACAATATCCTCGTACTTTTGCTGGAAAAGTCAAAAAGTGCCTCGTATTGTAAACAAAAGAAAGATTCATTTCTTAACGTGTAGTAGAAGTATGAAATGGTTAAAAATGAATTTAAACATACATAGAATAACATTTTACATTTTATCAAACCATTTTTAAAATACATGGACACTTATGATAACTATACCCCTAGTAAATAGTTACGTATAAACAATCTCGAATAAAAATGATATTGGAAAATTATCCCTTACCTTAGGTCTGATATGATTCGTATGTATCCAAAACACCTATACAATTATTTAAATAATTTTATTGATTTATTCCAAAATCATAATAATTTTTATGATAAAATTAAAGATCATATTTTCATCTCTTGGTTAGTAACATTTCATTGTTACTCATTATTTGGGTATTATCTTCATTAAGTTATTCTTCATGTTTTTCAAAGAAGTTCTTATTAGAATTTTTATGTTATAGTTATATCATTTAAAATATAGTATTAGTATAATATATATCATATTTATTAATTCAATTCATTTATATAATCATGATTTAATGAAGATTATATAGAAAAAAATCATATCAAATCGAGGAGACGGTAAGTCGTACGTACGCACGGGCGAAGATATAGTTCCAATAATTATTTACTGGTATTGTAGTTGATTGTGTATAGTATATAAAAATAAAAATACTTTTATATAAATAAAATATATATTTATTAACTCCATAATTATACCCATCCATGTATGGTTTTGGTGAAAAACAGATTACACCACAGCGTGGAGACCGTAAGCCGTACGTGCACACGCGTGGTGATTTCATTTATCATAGGATGGGTAGAATGTGGAATATGGTTGTTTCATAATAATAATAACAACTCATTATATAATTACTACTGTAATTATTACTTTACAATGAAACTACTCATTAGGTGGAAGTATAAGGAGAAAGAAGTTTGAAAAAATCGGTAAATGATATTACCTCTTTTCGACGTGCCTCCTCTAAATCTCCTTGTAGAGCACTAGAGTTGGTATTTGAAGAAATACAAGACATCTAGATTGTTTCTAGGGAATTTTATAAGTGAAATGGACAGGATATGGTTGAGCTTTAAGGCTCAAAATTATGTGAATATATGAGGGAGGAAGTTCCCTTTGATAATTGAGGTGAGGGTAGCTTTTAGAAACCTCAAAAAAATTAATTTATAATAATTTGAAAATGAATCCAAATACCTCCAAAATGAGAAATATTATAAGATAAGATATGATAATATTGAAATATCATCAACCAATAATATTTAGAAAATTTTTTATGTCAATTTAAATATTTTCATTTCAATTGATAATTATTTATTAATTTTAATTTTAATTAGGATAACAAATGATCCAATATTAAATGGGTGGAATATTTATTTATTTAATTTAAATTATCAAATAAATAAATAATATAAACAAATTTATACCATATCATAATTATTATATATTTTTAACATTGTTTTATGATGTTTAAATTATTTTATAAAACATAAATTTAACAAAATATCAATCGTGTCAATTTTGAAACTATTCACTTCATGGATTTTTAGAAATATAAAGATAAGATTTTATCCTCAAAAAAAATAATTTATTATTTTCCTAATTGGTCAAGTTCATCTTTTAAATTCATTTAAAAAATTAATTATCCCAAATTATATTTTTTAAATTTTTTTTAATAACATTTATTTGATATCTCGATTATTAAAATAATCAATAAATCAAAATTGTGTAATTATTTAATATACTTATTTTTTGAATAAAAGTTTGAAATAAAACACTATGATGAACATAAATTTACTATATTTCATAAGAATATATGTAGGAGAATAGATATTTTGGAAAATACAACATTAAAAATGTCACACTTAATAAAGCATGAATATGATGACTCTAACATCACTTTAAATAAAATAAAATAAATTTCATAATATCTTTTATAAATCTCCAAATGTACCAATATGTTTTGTTTTTGTATTTTTTACTTTTTATGGTTATTATTATTTTAAAAAAATTGTTTTACAGAATTCTCATCAATTAACTAATTTTTACATCATCAAAGTATACGTCTTTAAAGGAATTATAAATTTCCTAAAAATCATAAATAAATTACCATTATCCTGGTAAATATTTTATCATTCCATATACTATTTATTTATGAAGATATCACCTAGTTATCCTTATATTAAATTCATTTTAAAGATAAGAAATGTGAGTTTGATATTTTGTAACTTTCATTTGTTTTTTTAATATCTATGTAATTTTCATTATCATGTTTCCCTTAAATGACTATGTTTCAAACTTGAGATGTAAATAGTATAATTTTATTCGTCCCAAAAGAATTAGGTAGGTTTTATGATCATTTTATTCTCCTTATTATTTTATTCATTACACTAATTTACCTGATTTACTTTTAACCCCGTTAAAAAAAATATCGTAGTTACTACTCATATTATCCAAAAAAGTAAAATATTCCTATTAGCATAATTTGGACCCACTAATTGAAAATATGGAGTCCGTATTTCATAATTCGAAACATATAATTGGTCAAAATTAATTTAAAATTAATTCCCTCTCTTAAAAACCAAAAAGCATTTTTTTAAGAAATATAAACTTATCAAAAGATTATCATGTGTTTAAGTCCAATTTAAATGTTAAATTACTTACAATGACCAAAATTTGATTAAATTATAAAAACAATATCCAATTACACTTTAAAACCAATTAAAACATAATATAACTCTATAAATAAATTTGATGAAAAGGTAGTTTAGAATTAAAATGCATTATTTTTCATTATTCATTAAAATGTAAATTTCATTAGAAAAATTCCAAAAAATTAAAAAAAAGTAAAATTTTATGTCCTGATTCCAAAGAATAAGTTTATTTTTTTCAAATATAGTACACAATAGCTTTAAAAACTAGATTTAAAATGGGCGCTCCATCAAAATGTGGAAAAGATGTATTTTTTGAAAAATATTTCTTTTATCCGAAAAAATGAATTTCTTCTTATATCATTTCTTGAAAATACATAAGAAGAATGTCAATGTCATATAAAATTCAAAACGAGGTTAAAATATATTCATAAAAATTATTTTATATCCTGTGGAATAATAACATTTTAATAATATATCATTGTTTAGTGAAACTGGGTATTGTATACAACACAAGCTATCGAGGAAGGCCGCTCTTTCATGTAACACAAGACAAAAATAGTGTTTCATATACAAGAAGCTAATACGTTGTTGTGTATAGTGAAATTTAATATGTGTCTAGCTTACAACATAAGACATCAATAAAATTAAAAAGAACCCATCTCATAAAATATCGGGGTGTTACATTCTAGTCCCACTTAAAATGAATTTCACTGTCAAAATTCCTCAGGGTTATAAAAGGTTTACTGATTGAATGTTTATTTCATAAAAACCCACATTATAAAAAAGGAATATAAAAACTTCATTTTAAAGAAGAAATTTAGAAATAAAATGTTTACCCAAAATAACTCATCACTAGGTTTCTATATAGGAAAATATAAGTGAGAAGAGAAAACATGGATATGGAGGAGAAATGTAACCATCATATTCTTAGAGATAGTGATAGAGAATAAGGTTTGGAGAAATTTATGTACCAGAATACAATAAATTTTCATTGATTTAAGTGACCATATTATTCATCATATAAATAGGTACTAGGATAAAATTTCTGGTTTCAGGATCCTTTTCCAACAGTTAATTAATTTTTTCATGAGGAGAAATACATACTTGATTTCAGTACAATATCATCGTTGGTCAGTCTCTAAATAATTTCCACATAATCCCTTATTAAATTAAACGAAGTAGAATTTTTTATTCTTTAAGTGATAGCAGATCATGCGATAGAATTATAGGTTATTCCATATGTCTCAACAAAAAGGATAGAACAAGTTATAAAATATAAATAAGTCCACGTATCATGAGATAATACATTAATCAAACAAACATCAACCAGAATAAATCTTATACTATCTATAAATGGATAATATTACAATCCATCCAACAACTAAATATATAAAACATTATAAAGAGTTGAACTAGATCAACATACCATTTGTCCGCCATAAAACATAAGGTATCTCTGGTTGGTCATTATATATTCTCTTGGGTCATGGTAATAATCTAAATTATCAGATATCCTAATTGAAAACATGCATTTTTCTTTATTCCAAAACATATTTGATTATTACTTATGTCCCAAAAAGTTGTATACTTCATCCAATATAACATAACCCTCTGGTAGAAAAATTCATAATTAGGTCTCAAGAAATGAGCATCATCCCATTTACTTATTCAATTCTAACATATTTTTATCCAAGAATCCTTATAATAAAATAAGAAACATATTAAGGGTTGTTGTCCCCTTAATCATGTGTTTTTAAAATATATCACACTAACCATAAATCACTTTTTTGGAACCTTATAACAATTCAACATATCCTTTGTAATCTTTAATGAAAATATTATATTGAAATTACTTATATATATTTCATGATTCATATAACATAATCTTTGAATTCTGAAACATATACACTTCTATCATCAAGATTTATTCATAAACCATTACTCACGATCCATAATTTTCATCTTTTATAGAATATAAATCTTGTATTATGTTTTTCTAATCCTCAAGATTCTTAGATTTAATATAAATAATATTTTTAGAACATCACATACCTTTCACATGTCGTTTACAGTCTATTTATCCTATGAATTATGACCAATACATATACCATCATCATGATTCTCTTCATGATACTTACACTTAGGAAATCAATCTTTCTAATTCTCATAATTTCCACATCTAAAATATTCAATGGTTAACAATGTTATTTATAGTACCAGCTATTGATTATGAACAGAAAGAAAATTGGGATAAATACATATCAGAGATTATAAACAAATAAGTAAGGTAAATTACTTATAATATTTCAACGTATGATATTTTCAGTTAACCCTATGTTAGTCATGATTATAAAAAAAACCCTAGGATTTTAACCCATACATGACTTATCCTAAGGATATCCCAAGACATATCCCTAGAAACATCTCTAGGGATCTCACAAAAGTTTTCATATCATAGCTTCCAAATGCTAACTAAGCCTCCGCTCTGATACCAACTATAACAACCCAAGGAAGACATAAATGGACATTACATTACTTTTTCAGAATACATAGTACATAACATAAACATACATTGAAATAATGTATTATTTTTCTGTCTTTGTAAACATGAAACACAATCTTCTAACTTGGTGAAATATATTCAACATCTCCCACGAAGATCTTCCACTTTTTCCTACCTAAAAAAATTATTTATATCCCATGGTAATGAAACCTAAAAAGGGTGATCTCAAATTATTAGTAAGGGAAAACATTTAAAACATTAAAAAACCACAAACATAATAATGTAAAAACATGACCATAAAGTTTAAATATCAAAATCATGATTCATGAAATAAATCTTGGCAGATCTTAAGGCATAGATCATAAATGAACATTAATCATGATAAAATAGTATTGTAATAAAACATGGAATTGTGGAAAACAAATAATCACATAATATGATTTCTGAATTAGCCAAGGAATTTCTACCAATACCATCATAGTGTAAAAATTCCACTACTGAACTGGGTTTACTTATCGTTCTAGCCATGTATTACTGAACCATATTTAGTTGGTATTTGAGCCATGTATTACTGACCCAGAATTACTTGCAGTTCTAGTCATGTCTATCTCATGAGATATAAATCTTTACACAATGCGTTGGAGGGAGATATAGGTCCCACCCATATTATAATGGAATCATTATCATATGTGCCACAAAAATATAAATCATTCATCATAGCATAACCCATGAAATAAAAGGGGTTTCTTAATGATCATTCTATCATAACATAGTCCATGTAAGATAATGGGACATAAAAAAATCCATCATAAAAAATCAAATAAAAATAATAATAGGGATAGTAATATTACCCTATGTCATATTTGAGGGAAAATAAATTTGATATAACACTTGACATTAATTCTGGAGGAAAATACCCTTTCTTCATCAAAAACATATTCTTTTTTTAAAATGCTTCATAATTTTAAAACAAAAGAATTTAGTTGAAAATAGATGTGAAATATTGTAGAGTAATATTCAAGGAAATAAGGTATCCTAAAATCATAAAAATATATTCATGCCATATATGTTAAAAAGGAAGTCTCCTTATACTTTTTCCAGAAAAGTTAAAAAGTACCTCGTATGGTAAGAAAATGAATGATTGCTTCCAAATCATGTAGTAAAAGTAAAAAAAATGGTTAAAAATTAATTTAAACATAAGTATAATAATATAATACATTTTATTAAAATATTTTTAGAAAACATGGACACAGATGATTAATATACCCCCAGTAAATACATACGTATAAACAATCGCAAAAAAATGAGATTGCAAAATTATCCCATACCTTAGTTCTGATATGCTTCATTTGTATCTAAAAATCCTGTAAATTTTTTAAAACAATGTTAATTATTTATTCCAGAATCATAATCATTTATATGATAACATTTAGGTTACCCCTTCTCGACATGCCTCCTCTAAATATCCTTGTATAGCACTAGAATTGGTCTTTAAAGAATACCAAGACCTATAGAATAATTCTCAGAAAGTTTATTGAGGAAATTGGTTGGTTATGGTCTAGTTTGAAGGTTCATAATTAATTTAAGAGTGTGTGGTGAAGTTCCCTTTTATAATTGAGCTGAGGGGCAGTTTTGGGAACCAAAAAAATATTAATTTATAATACATTTGAAATTTAATCCAAATACCACTAAAATTAGGTAAAATGGAAGATAAGATATGAAAATATTTAAATCTTATCAACGAATAAAATTTAGAGGAGTAATGATGTCAATTTAAACATTATCAATTTAATTGACAATTAGTTCTTATATTTAATTTTAACTAAGATAACAAGTGTTCCTATATTAAAAGGGTGAAATATTTACTAATATGATTTAAATTATAACATAAATGAATAATTTTGAACATTTCTTACCATATAATAATTATTATATATTTTTATAATAGTTTAATGATTTTTAAATAATTTTATAAATCATTATTTTAACAAAATATAAATTGTGGCAATTTTGACACTATTCATTTCATGGATTTCTAGAAATATCAAGATATGGTGTTATCCTAAAAAAATATTTTATTATATCCCCAATGGTTTATGTTCATATATAAAATTCATTGGACAAATTAAATATCCAAATTTTATTTATTTTAATATTTTTAATAAAAATTATTTAATATTTCCACTATTAAAACAATTACTACATAAATATTGTGTAATTATTTAATATACTTATTTTTAGAATAAAAATATGATATAAAATACTATGAATAACATAAATTCACTATCTATCTTAATAATATTTTTAGTCGAATTTATATTCTAGAAAAGGAAACATTAGAAATGTTATATTTATTAAAGTATGAATGTGAAAACTTTAGCATCACTTTAAATAAAATAAAATAAATGTCATAATCTCTTATATAAATCTCAAAAGTGTCACTTGCACCGAACATGGATTCATAAGTCATATATATACTCTACCAATATTATTTGGTCAAGTTTTTAGGTCTTCTGTGGTTATTAGTATTTTAATAAAAAAAATACGGATTTCTCATCAATTATTTAATTTTTACATCATCAAAGTATAAGAATTTAAGTTAATAATTAATTTCCTAAAAATAAAAATAAATTAGCATGATCTTCATAATTATTTTTTCCTCCATGTAATATTAATTTTTCAAGTTATCACCTTGTTATCCCTATATTAAAATTATTATAATTATAGAAAATGTGATTCTGACATTTTGTCACTTTCATTGGTTTTATTAATATCTATGTCATTTTATTAGTTAAGTGGACCTTAAATGACTATTTTTAGAACCTCATATGTCAATGGTAGAATTTTATTTATCCAAAAATATTTTGGTTTGTTTTATTAACATTTTATTCTCCTTATCATATTATTTTTTATACTAAATTACTCGATTTACCTTTAACAACGTTAAATAAAAATTAACGTAGTTACAATTCATAATATCCAAAACAATAAAATTATATGATTAAATTAATTTGGAACCAATGATTCCAAATATTGAATTAATTTTTTATAATTCAAAAAAAAATAATTGGTAGAAATTAATTTAAAATTAATTCCCATTGTTAAAAACCAAAAAGCAAGTTTTTAAGAAATAAAAACTTATCAAAATATTTTCATGTGTTTTTGTCCAATTTAAATGTAAAATTACATTAAATTACCAAAATTACATTAAATGATAAAATCATAAAATGTAATTAAAGGCCCTCTTTCCACAGGGCCTTCAGAGCCATTGAGACCATGGAGTAGCCCAATTCACACAGAGCATGCCCCAGACGAGGATCAGAGAAACAAGAATAGCAGTCACTAGAAGCAGAGCTAACCAGATTGGAAGAATGAGTGGGTATGAAAACCTCCATCAGGATTATGCACCGTGCAAATTTGTACAGGGAAATGCTAGTCGATCAACAATGCAAGGTGGGGAGCTAGGCGATCAATGATGCAGAAGCTAGGGAGGGGCAGTTCTAGTGGGTTGGGCCTACGGGTCAATTATTGTGCATGGTATGCCTCTGGGTCTCTTTGTAATGTATTTCATGTCTTGTCAGGCCTTGTGTCATGGGCCTATGGGTCATGTATGGGTCATGCTTCAACCCATAATAGGGGGATTATACATAATAAAATATATAGAAGGCCTTCGTGCCATTCCGGTATAATATATCATTGTTTAGTGAAACTCGATATTACGTATAATATAAGCTATTGAGGATGGACACTCTTGCCTATAACGCATGCCAAGAATAGTGTTTCACATACTAAAAGATAATACAGTGTAGTGTATAGTTCAAGCTGATATTTTTGAAGCGTACAACACACGAAATCAATGAAACTACAAAAATCTATCTCATAATATCTTGCGGTGTAACATTTACTTACCAGTCACCTTCTCATCTAGACCTTGAAGGTCTTCACATACCCTCATACTCCCATTCTTATATCGTGTTGGGATTCCATCTGTGGTGTCATCTTTGATGTGAGCTCCCACAAATTAGGCAAACCCATTGTACCATTCCTTATTTTATAAACCTGGTGTAGATCACGTGGGCTTAAAAGTTTCTGTAGGTTTGGTACCAATGTAGTTGAGACACATGGAGATCAGTGGACCAAATTATACAACATTAAAATAGGATCCTTATAGAGATATTTTGTGTGTTGATAGGTCTTCTTGACCTCCATTCATGTCAGGTTTTGTCCCTCTCTTAGTCACATATGTCTCCTTTCAATCTATTCCTTGGTATTTTTGTGGTGCACAAGCCTCCTTTGGCTAATTCACATCAAGTTCATCTCCTCTTTGCCATGTTGAAATTATAGTAATAGTTATTTTAGTTCATATAACTTGACATTAAACTATTTTCTAGGGTCCATGCAATATGACCACAAACAATGTACGACGTCATGGACATATGACGTTAAATTGTTCCATGTGTCATCCCAACAATATGATGTTAAATTACATGTTCATTGTCCTCACTTTCATGACATAAATCTTCAAAGCATATCAATACCTCATCTAAGAGGTCCCCCACTCAAATTTTATTTATCTATCGCATTTCTCACATCTTCAGTTGTTGCTCAACATATGAGATGATGCTCCCCTCGGAGGTAGGTTTGATCTTTTTTCTGAGCAATACCCCTACACCAATGTTCTCATAGCCATAGTTTCATAATTTAATGATTGTTGTAATCCTCCCAAACATTCCATCATACCACTTCCTTGAATTGTGTTCCCTTTATTCAAATACTTGTCCTTTTTCATGTATGAAGAGACCCCCTAATGGTAGTGTGTTTTGACATATGTCTCACCTACCGCTCTGGGCCAATGCCCTAAAAGATATTAGACGACATTTCATGTTTGGAATCATGTTTTGAATATGATAAAAAGTAGGATCTCATTTTTCCTATATTTCAAGCTACCTATATAGATACTGTGTTATGAATATGGTCATCAGTTTTTTGGTATCAGTATTGCATTATTATTGTGTTCTGAATTTTAGGCATCATTATTCACTTATTTCATCTTCCCTTTTGTTCATATTTATTTCAACACCTCCAGTATTATCCATCTCAGGTACTAGATCACTTTCTGAATGGAGGTTGGCTGTCTTGAGGGCCCTATTCCTTAGTCACAGTCCCTCTCAGACTGAAAACAGTGGGTGGTCAATTAATAATAACAGATACTGAGCATTTGAAGAATTAGTAACACTCTCATAAAAAAGTGGGTACTTATGTGGTTTTTCATTATATCTCATTCCAAGAATGAACCACATGAGCTTAGGGATTGATCACTATTTTCTTAACAGTTATGATTGATACGTAGTAATGGAAAAAAGTGCGAGATATGTACACATAAAAAATGAAAAGAAAACAAATATGAAGTGTATGTTTCATTAGTATGGCCAAAACATGGATCTTAGGGATCTATTCCTTCAATGAAATGATTCATCTCCACCACCCTCCATCATGTGGATTTATGGGTTTCATTATATCTTCTAATCTATCACTCCTCGTCAATAGCCGTAGAGTGAAGCTCATTTACCCTGATCTCTATCTAATCTCATTCATCTTGAAACTCAACAACTTGACGGTTCGCCTATTCAAATTGCTCATGGGCTTCCACCATCATGACCATAAATTATTCAACCATTTTTGAGTGATAGATATTGAAAGAAAAATTCATTTTTTATAATTATAGGTGCTAGATTTCATGATCCACCTCTTGGAGCTTTTGGATATTTTTGGACACCATCCAACCCCAAGATGAGTCCATATTTTTGCTACTTCCCTGTACTTTCTTAGTGACGTAGTCCGGGATTAGTGACTGAAAATTCCATGTGTTCTCCCCTCTAGCACATATATCACGTAGACAAAGGAAGAGTGATCCCATTCGGCTAATCCAATTTTATTCCGGAGCTTTATCGATGATGCATTTAATCGTCTATTATGCTTGGTGCAGTGTATTCTGACTACTCTCAACTGCATAAAAATTAGATTCATCTAGTTATATCAGATAAGTTGCATCATATTCTAGGAATGCGTCTAGGAGTTCAGTAGCAGGATCTTCCTCTGGCATCATATATGACGGGTCAGGCTCTACGTCTGCAGGTTGGTCCTCATTTCTTGATTCTATTTAAATGATATTGTCCCAACCATCTCTAGGTTTTCCCCCACTTGTGGAATTATCCACAATCACATTTGATTTCTCATCAAGAATCATTGACTATTCAATTTGGAAACTTGGTTCCATATCGACTAGAATCCCTCCCAAGAAAGGATTCTCAGGTCCTCTAACCATATGCACCGGCATAATGCCTACTGCTCTGAGGACTATTCAGACAAGATTCATTTCAGTCAATATGGGTGACCAGGTAGAAAGTTTCACTCTGTGAGATGGAAAACATACAGTGGTCAAGTGGTGGTTGATCTTGTCCTCACCTCTAAGTTTTTATCATTGGTGTAACGACCCAAAGTTTTTCAATGGAAATTCCATTCTTATATTTATGTCATAAAATCACATTAAAGCACAACATAATGAACTACTAAGTGATAAGTGACCTTTAAAAATAAATTTGTCACTTCTGTGTTTGGAATTTCGAAAATCTGGCATACACGGTTGTGTTTAAGATGTTTTTTGGAGTCTAATAAAACAAAGATATTTTTGGTGAATAGTAACCTACCCTAATGAATAGTAACATACCCTTATGAATAGTGCTATACCCTAATGAATAGTAACCTCACCTATGATAGTATAAAAATAATACTCAAGTTGGAAGTACAATATACCTATTTTTTAGAATAAGTTAATGAGTGTTTTAAAACTGGTTTTGATAATAAATTATTATTTTCATTTAATATTAAAATAATCATATTTAGAAAATTATTTTTGAAAAATGGAATTCATTTTTTGATTCTACATGTCGAAAAATGGTTAGGGTGAATTTTTGGGATTTTTCTGAAATAGATGAATTTTTTATGAATAGTAGAATCTGATAATTTACAATAAATGCTAAACAATGGATTAATTGAGTCATCAATGATACTTTGCTGATATAAGCCCACTTGGTTTAGGATCACATGATAAAATCACTATTCTTGGTCATGTAATACTTACTATTCATTGTCTTGGGAATAAATAATAAATTAATTATTATAATATCATGAAATCCCTCCTCTCCACTATAAAAAAACCCCTTCACTCCCTCTTCTATCCACTCCTCTCAAGCTCCAACCCATATCTAAATTCTACCCAAATCTCTCCCTAAGGTCCTACCCCACGTCTAAAAGCTCTTAGCCTCCTCAAAATACCAAAACCTTTCCCCTTAAGAGGTTCTCAAAGGAGGAAGTCTCAAGAGGTAAATTTCTCTTCCCAAATTTCTTCTTTTCTTTTAAGTTCTTTTCTTTTTTATTTTCTTTCCTCACCTCCCTTTACCATAATAGTATGATAAATCCAGTAACATAAATGTACTGGAATTTCTTCATGCTAGTGGTATATTTCATTATCTACTTCCCTTTCCCCACCCTTTTATTTGAAAGAAATGAAAGCACCATTTGAGATGTGCTAATTTAGCACATTGAAGGACAACGGTTTATCAATTTCTAATATTATCATTAATTCTGCTCAAGAAACAATTTGTGTTATAGTTGAACCAGATTATTATAAATGTAATATATCCTATTTTTTGTTCTGTAATCTTTTGGTACAAATGGAATTAAGTTATAATAAAAAACACATTCTTTGTAATCAAATCCACCGATTAACAAAAACGGTTATCACTATGGTTATATATAGAATAATTCGACATCACTCTAAGTAAACTATTTAAAATTAAAACCATGTAATCTCCTAGATATGAACTAAATAATGTTACTTCAATTATGTACAACCAATTCCATCTTGTATATACTCCAAACATGAATATAAGTGAACCGATTTTTTAAAGCCAAGTAAACAAACGGGCCCGAATAATGAAATTGAACGTTATAACTAATAAAAAAGGATTTGAATGAACTAAAAAGGGCTATAATAAATCAATTAAATATATAATAGGTTATTTACTTATGAATTAATAATCCTAATTTGTTTATTCAGGTCATAAATAACAAGTGGATAACACCACCGGATTTGAGGTAAGGGATCCTCTCCTTTTCTCTCTTAATCAAGATTGTCCTCTATACTATGCCTTTATATGTGTACTAGTAAATGATGGGGTATGTTTAAGAACCTCCCCCATACTTCCTTCTGGGCTTATACGTGATCATAAACCCCATTTCTCTCTCATCAATCCCTCTAGGTCACACCCGACACTGTGCCGATAAAATCGTAACGAATTCTACCCCAACCTTCTTTGTTCTTTCAGGTTGCCTTATCTTTCATTAAAAATGGTGTTATATTATCTATCTATGTGAGTATTATGAGTTCTAGTTAGTTTTACAAGATTATTATATCAATACCCTTTCATCAATTTCTTTCAGAGATATATATGATTTTGAAAGATTCCCTCCTTAGAACTTTCCGATAACCCAACCTGTTTTAAGGGGACATCCCAAATTTTTACACAAATTTCAAGTGAACTCTATCCTATGTTTTAAAACACCATTGTATTTATAAAATCATCATTTTCATTATGAAAACCTTTTTGGTTCAATTCTGGTTTTATATAAAAGAATGTCCTCTTTTCTATTTTAAAAGCTCTAGAGTGTTTTCCTTAAAACCGCACAAAAATGTTTTAATGCTAATGTTTCTAAAATACATTTTTTATATGTTGTTGCTTATATTAGACACAACTTACCATGTTATATGACTATTTTACCCTATGAATTTCCATGTATGTTCTAATCCCTTCCTTTCATGGACACTTTCGTGATACGCCCATTGGATATGTTTTATGTCATGATTGTGGTACCCAATTCTTTCCATGGGTAACCTTATGTTTATGTATGGTTGATTGTGTATGATTATTAAAGTGGTAAGATTATTTATGTGGCAATAATATTCATGAATATGTTGAGATGGGTGCGCCCAGATAGTGCTCCAATGCATTGGGTAAGGATAAGTCTCATGATATGCTATGTGAAACGGGATTGGCGGTTAGCCTTGACCCGTATTGAAATGGGAAATAGGATTGGTGGTTAGCCTTGATCCGTACTAAAGATATGATTTATGATTCTGACACATTTATATGATTCCATGTTTATAATATCCCATGCTTATATTAAATTATTTTATAAGTTTCGTGCTTTGGATATCATTATGTCATGCCTCCTAAATCATGTGGTTGAGATGTATCCTTATGTTCTTTCCTTTACTGGGCTCTTTAGCTCATCCCTTTGTTCATGTGTTCCCCAGGGTACCCTATGCAGATGTAAGAGCTCAAAGGAAGTTGGTAGCTCTTTATGGAGATTAAATAAAGAAGTTTTTTTAGTCCCATGTTTTATGTTATATGTCTCTAGTCTTCCAAGACACTAGACTTAACAATCCTTTGGTTGTACTCTGATGATTAATTATGCTTAAAATCATGAAATGTTTTATGTAAAAGGCTCGGGTCGCTATAATTGGGATACCAAGGCATGGACCCCCATATATGATGTCTGACTCTGAGGATTATGAGGAGGCCACCAATTCAATTATATATATATATATATATTGTTTTAATTGAAAAATGTATCTCTATGATTATAATTATATATATATATATATAATTATAATATTATAATAAATTACATCAAATAATAAATATATTTATTAGATTTTTATATTTATTAGAGATTTATAATATTTATGTTGTTTATAAATATATAATACTTTTTAATATATATATATATATATATATAATTAAAAAGAATCTGCTTAAATAAGTATTTATCAGCGCTATAATTTTAGCGCTAAAAATAATTGCTTTGTTAGTGCTTTTTTAGCACTGATAAAGATGGTACTTTATCAGCGCTTTTAACTAGCGTTGATAAAGTTTCCAATGATTTTTATAAAATAAGCCTAACAAGCCCCTCTTCCTTTGCACCCATTCAAGCCTTCACGAATGCCAAACCCTGCGCCGTGAATCCTCCTCCTCCTCCTCCTCCTCCTCCGCTGTCGCTGCCTTGTCCTCCCCCTCTGTCACGACCAACCTCTTCCTCCTCAGTTGTCACTGCATTCTCATCCTCCTCTACCACGATCCCTTCTCCTTCGTGACCCTGCTTCTCGTCGTCCTTCTTCGCCACTACCTCCTCCTACTCCTTCCTCTGAATCATCATCCTCTGCCACGACTTCCTACTCATGTGTTTCAAAAATGGACGATGGATCTTAATCAAGCCTATATGAGCTTAGGATATGGTGGTTGATCATTATTAAGGGGTCAACTCCACTTTGAGTTTGGTGGTTTCAAACCATTTCCAATTTTTTATGTATTGTTTCATGCAATGTTATATGTTGTTTTATGGTAAGAGGATTATATATGTGGTTGATTTGGGTGGGGGTGATTCATGATGCTTCAATTGACTGTATAAGGGTGATCCCAAAGTAGGTTAACTCTAAGTGGAATTCATTTTGTGTGTCTCAACATTATTTCTTATTTAATTATGAGGGAAATACCTTTAATTAGAAGATAGAGATATGGTTAGAGGATTTTTAGATTTGTTTTATTTTGATTCGTTATATAAAGAGACATTGGATTCAATTATTTATTATCTAGTTTTTGGTATCTACTCATTAGAGATGGATCTTGTTTCTTGGTGATATGAGGATCCAGGGATATCATGTGAGATGTTTTGTAGTCAATCGTTGGATAATTTAATTTATTTGGAATTGAAGGAGAAACAATGAGATGGGTTGTTTTCTCTCTAATAATGGAGATCCAATATATGATAGTTTGGAACTTATTTTAAGAATATTCTTTTCCATACTTATAACATTATTTATTAAAAGGATTCAAGGGTGTGGTATTTTTATTAGGCGACACAACTAGAGATAAAACATCGAATCACACTATATACTCTTACAATGTATTTTTTTTTCTTTAAAAGTCTAATGTAATAGATATTATTCTACAGAAAAACGATTCATCTCAAGAGTGAAGCCATACTAAATTATTGAAGAAAAATTATATGGATGGATTTCCTCAATTGTCAAAGTAGTTCATGTATTGGCTAGTAGGGAGTTGTTCTTAACTCCCTTTTTCTAATTTCCCTAGATATAATGATTCATGGGCCTCATCATATACCTTTATAATTATTTCCTTCCTTGTGAACATGATGTTCATTATCTCTTCCAATGAAAGTGGTCATCATAGATCTTCCCACCCAATTCATGTTAAACAATAAAAATAGTTTAATCTAATGCATTATGATTTTTAACAAGGTGATTAATTTTTTTTGGATGTAGAAATAAAATTGAGTTGGTGGAGGATATTCACTGTTAGATAAATTAGGCTATGTGTATCCAAGTAAGAAGTATTCATTATGATTAATGAGGTAAATGACCTGGGCGAGTTCAGATGCATGCTATGGAGTAGACAACATTTGGTGGAACAAACGCTCTTTCAGGTACCATATAGTGACCCATAAATTTCACGCATACATACTAAAAAATGTTAGATGAATATTAAATACATAACATTATGATCCAAACTATAATCTTAATGGTTTAATATCTATGAATACTTGATCGATAATCCTTTTATTTCATGAAAGATCTTTATTATTTCCAGGAGACAACACTTCATTGGTATACCCTTCATAAAACAATTATTCTTAACCTGGGGAAGGAAAAAATAATAAAGGGAGAGATAAAATGACCATTAAGGGTGAACCTAGGTGATATCAATCAATGATCAATCATTGTAATTGTATATGAAAAATGGTATGAGATCGAAAACATAAATTATCCAGGTTATTGGAAATATTTCATAGAACAAAAATTTGAGTCATAGAATAAAACTTTATGGAAATAATGGAAAATATTCACAATAGTGACTAATAATCAATAATCAATAATGATCTATGGGAGAAAATCATGGACTTTGTAATGAAGAAAAACATAAGTTTATAATCCCTCCGTGTTAAACCGACCATCCCTCCTCTCTTCTTTGGTGGTTCTGCCTCACCCAGTGTATGTTTCATCTTTCATAAATTATATTAGAGATCCTAGTATAATTTTTACCTCTCTTATTCCTTCTATATATTAGTGTCTAACCTCCCCCACAAATCATATATTTAAATGGACATGGGTCAATTATAATTGGAAATGTAATGACACAACCTAGGCTTGTATCATAACCAACAACTGACCAAAAATTTCACTATCCTAAGAGGCTTTCATGATCCCTTCGGGATATCAATGGTCCATTTGGAAAAAAATAAAATTAATGTGGAATATTTTAACCCAAAATTAGACTAAAATAAAAATTATCTTTCTCATGAAAATAAGACATGTCCCATTCATATGTTGAACATCTAGGAAAATAACAGTTACTAAATAAATAAATAAATAAGAAGTAGATATCATAGAATGAAAATGAAATCCCAATATTGACTAATAAATTTTTTTAACATGTGAGTTCTCATTTTAGGTTTTCATTTCAGTTGGAAATCTCCTCTGTCGCTCACCTCTTCTCTACTGCGAAAAAACCTCTTTTGTGCACTGAATGACACCTTCGTGGTATGTTTTCTCCTATTACTCATTGGTTTAATCTTGTTCTCATGTTATTACAATTTGATATTGATGGTAATGTTGTGAAATGTATGGGATAAACACCCCACTGAAAATCAAGGTTGTTGGTGGTCCTTGTTTGCGCACTAAATGAATTGCATGTTGGGTGGTTCCTGTTGAACATTTTAATATAAAAAATTGTAATTTATGTATACAAAATAATGAATGAATGCCCATGGATGATAAAACTTCTATGATAACCCCTGAATTAACAAACAGAATTAAATAAGAGAAGCATTTCAAAATATGAAATTGTGATTATTTGGTTTGTATGGTGTTGAGATTGTGATCACGATTGTGTGTTAGTATGGTGTTACAGTTGTTGTCTTTAATGGTATGCTATTTTTTCCATGTTGTATTTATTCCACCATTCAATATCAATCCAAACTTTACCACATTCAATGGCACCACCACTTTGTTACGAGTGCTATTCCACTAAATCTTAGAAAACCACTTCACTAGAGGACACTATGCTATACTATATGGACACCCTAGTCAAATAACCATAACAACACATGTAATGAATCCTTCCACCCATGATAACCCTATTGAAAATCATACCATATATTAGTTTAGTACTATAGTTCTTGACTATATATATTATGTTTCTATAGAAACACTAAAGACAATTTTACAATAATGCATATAGACCACATGTGGGATACTAAAACATTATAGTGTAAGGGATTATCATATCTAGTTACATTGATAAGGTGGTTGGGAAGATGTGTGTCATCTACTTTGGACCTGAGAAATACATGGAGAGGTAATGGTATTTTTTACCATAGATAGTTCAATTTATTATTGTCTGATGATGGCCCTAGTTGAACATCTTTTGTGTAATTATTTTGTTAGATATTAATATCACTATATCAAATAGGATGAATATGAATAAATAATGGATGAATGGAAATCAGTTGAAAAAATAGTATGAAGATGGCCTGAAAGTGTTTATCGTGTTTTCAAAAGATCATGCATATGACCCATCTCAAATCTTTTTTCTATGTTTACGCTATTGTTATTCAAGAAAAATTATTTAAGAGGAGCTTGAAGAAAACCTGATCTATCATAGAATAAATTGAAGTTATACATGTTGGAATAAGCACATGGAAAAAATGAATGCAGGTAGTGGATGGGATAACCCTGCATTTTATGGATCATCTGATATGATTACAAGCGTGTAAAATGAAGACGATCATATAGAGGATGTGATTACATATGTGAATGATGATGAAGATCTTATTGAATAAATGACAAGGATAGTTGAAGATGAAGATCTTGATTGCCAAAAATTGTTTGAGAAGTTAAGGAGTTGTGAAAAAACGCCATAATATGCTTTTTTCACTAAATATACACTATTGTCAACAGTACTGAAGCTGTATTATTTGAAATGAGGCAATGGGTGGAGTGAAGATTGTTTTACAGTACTACTTTCTCTCCTGAATGACATGCTCCCAAGCCGAACATTCGATGCCAAAAAAATGCTACGCTTGATGGGTATGATCTCTAAAATAATACACACCTGCCTGAATGACTGTTTTTTGTTTCAAAAGGACCACCAATAACATAATTAATGCCCAAAGTGTGGTGCTTCTTGATACAAAAAGATGAATCTTGTCCTACAAAAGTTTTATGGTACTTTCTAATAATTCAATGGTTTAGGCTCCAATATATAAGTGAAGAAACTGCAGGACAATCGATATGGAATGCAGATAGATGAATTAAAGATGGGAAACTACATCACCTGGTAGACTCTCCCCATTAGAAGAGAATTGATCATTAGTATCCTCAAGTTGGAAACGATCTAAGAAACCTTCAACTTGAGTCATCTACAGATGGAGTGAATCCTTTTGTTTTTCAAAGCAACAGTCACAATACATAACTGGTTATGTTGGAAAATTATAAATTACCACCGTGTTTATGCATGAAACGAAAGTACATCATGTTATCTACGATTATATTAGGACCAAACCAACCAGGTAGTGATACCGATGTATATTTTTCTCCATTGATCGGGGATTTTATTTTTTTAGGATTCAGGTGTTATGTTTTATGATGCTTACAAAAAGAAGATTTCACTTTAAAGAGACATGTTTTATAGGACAAAAAATGACTTTCCTGCTTATGAATCTTTTTAAAGATATAGAAATAAAGGAACTCAACGATGTCTCATTGGATAACAAGGTACATAGTCAATTAGGTTGAAATATCCATTGAAAACAGTGTTTCTAGGACATCACATATTTTAACCCTAACGACATAAGTACCAATCTTGGACGACATCATTCGATAGAAGTTCAAAATAATGTACAACACCATCTCCACTAACAGGTGATCAATTGTTTCCAAAAGTAAAATATGTTGACATTAATTTTGGTAAATCCATTTTTGAAAAACCTTACGAACACCTATTGGAAAAAGAGATCAGTTTTTTTAATTACCATAATGGAATTGTCTGTATGTCAGAAATTTTATTGATTTTATCCAAGCATAAATAAATATATGTGATAGTGTAATCAGCACATTTGCTAAATGTAACAAAAAAATCAAATGATGAAATTAGGGTAAGATTATACATGGTTGAGATGGGAATACGAGAAGAGTTGGCACCAGTGAAGGGTGAAAAAAGAACATTTCTTCCACCTACTGCTTACACTAATTCCAGGAAGGAGAGATATCAATTTTGAAACTTATTGAATGACGTAATGGTTCATGAGAGGTATTCATAAAATATTAAGAAAATCATTTCCATGAGATATTTGAAGTTAAAGGGTTTGAAATCACATTACTTCTATGTTTTGAGAGCAATATGAGGACATCAGATCAGAAGTTAAAATAAAATTCTATGATAAGAGGTAGTTAAGAAACAATAGTAATGTTGAAAAAGAATCATTAGTTTTGTTATTTTCTTATATTTGGACCAAAGAAACCATTTGAAAATATTTAAAGGTAGTGTTATGATATAATATGTCTACTTTAATGAAAAATTATATAATGAAACATTGATTGGATTTTAATTATTTCTTACAGTGGTAGTTTATTTTAGAAGATTTTTGTCCATGTGACATGCCTTTCCAAGAAGATAAATGACGCTGTGTCTGATTAATCACAGAGGTAATATTGATATTTTCATTGTAAAATCATTATCCATAAATCTTGCATCTCAACAATTTCTCAAATAAACCTACATCATATATAGATATGCATGCCCATTAAAATATAGGTGCCTACCCACCTAATATAGATGCTGATTCACATCAATTCCCATATGCATACACACCCCACAAAAAACATCGAAAAGAAGAAAAAAAGAGTTTGTTATAAGGAAGTGATTATATGACCGATACCCTTGGGATTTTGGTTTTCTATTAATATTCTAATATATTTTTGGTTTTCTGTAAAATTTCCTATAGATAGGTGAGAAATGAGAAATCTATTTCACTATTGAATCAATATTTCATATAAATACGAGAACTGTTAGGTTTTCTCTCTACTTAACCAAAGCCTCTTCATGTGATCATGTCACATAAAATACTTTGTATGAATACTTCATGTGAACTGATCATGGGATATCATCACATGACCAAATCACATAAACAAATCATATAATCAAAGTAATTCACTTGAAAAATGATTCATGTATTCTTGTCTTATTTACAAGATCACATAAATCTTCTATGTTCTTGTAGTCGTATATATCTCCATGGTTCATTTGATCACGTGATCCTTTTATGGTCATGTGATCACATGACTTTGAACAAGTAATGCATATAATTTTAAAGCATATGTGGATTTATTTTAAAGGGTTTTAACATGATTTGTATCTTAAAACCTATATTAACAGATAAAAAATGTATAATTATATATCAAATTAGATGTTTGGGTGGTTAATTGGATGGGTAATTCAACTAGGTGGAAGCTTGGGGATGAACTGGGGTTGTCCCTTCTAGATTCAGTGAACTCCAAAAAAGTTTGTGGTTGAGCTGAAAAAGATAGAATTTTATGAATATATTTGGACTTACCAAACCTTTACTTATTGCAAAAAAATTATGATGGTAGACTTGATAAGTTTATAGTGTCAATACATGAACATATTTCATTTTATGTATGGTGAGTTCAACATCATTATATGGGAAATTTAGATGATCTATGGTGCAATGATTTTAGGAGACATGTATGATGAGTATATTCCGCCCCTTCCAACTTCGTTGGCTTTGGATGGGGAACCAAATTGGTGGATATGAGTTAATTAATACTCACAACATCCCAAGTTACTAGTTCAGGAAATTTCTATACAGTTTTTGTAGGGTATGTATAATCACACTAAAGAACTAGGAGATCAAGAGAAAAGTGAACCAGTATGATCAGTTTTTTTATACCATACAGAGCACCAACATATGAAATTACCAATAATGTAAAGGCTTACCCTATATCCTAAGACTATAATTTAACCATATGTGAGGGTTTTTAATTTAATTGGATTAACTGAAAGATATTTTCTGAGTGATATGCATCATACCACATTGGGAGATAGTTTAGTGGATTCAGATGAAATTCCCCACCCCTCCCCACATCCGTTCAGAAATGCATCCCATGGTGGCTCACAAATTGTGGATAATGTTCACCTGATAGGAAACTTAGGTTCAGGTGACCTTCCATCTGAATAGTATGGGTTTGGACCTCTCCATGGATTATGTTGATTCCTTGGTCTGATCATACCTGAATGGTCAGTTGGCTCCATTGGTGATAAAGCACATAGATATTCTAATAGTGGATAAAGAGGAGGGCACATGAGCCCTGGAATCATCAAAAAGTTAGATTCCATACAAAAAAACATCTTCCAGAAGACCCACAACTCTCTAGATGTCATAGATGAAAATGAGGCACTAAGATCCAACACCATAAACAAGTAGGGTGCCAAAAGATTCAGAAACGATGTATGGGGTACCCATGAAAGAAGTTCCAGTTGATGGGGGATCTTCTATAATTATAGTGGTGTTTTAGATCTCATACCAATACTAATACAACTATAGGAAGAATACATTGACCATAGAGGTTTGAATAGTGTTATGTCATGTGAAAATAAAGCTAGAGGGATTGATGAGTGTGATCTCTCCCAAAGAAATATTCTATGAACAACAGCCCATTGAAGTAAAATCACTTATCCAAGAACTTACTATGGTGATTCCTTATGTAAAAGTCCAAGACCATTACACACCCCTATCTTAGAGAATTATAATTCCTAGCATAATGGTAACTAGCGAAGATAAAGGAGAATAGGATGGATCTAGTGAAGAGGTAAGATAAGTTTTATCATAACATTCATATATTCTTTGATATTGTTAGGACTACGATGAACTTTCTTTTCTCTTTGATATTTCAAGAGGCTGGTAAAATTGGGTCACCTCCCACCTCTCTAGATTAATTTCCCAGGGACACAATGGCTAAAGTTGGTTCAAAAAGTGACTGAGAGGTTGATGATCAGTGTTTTCCAAGTCAAATGGAGCTCATGGATTTGGTTGTTTTTGATCCAAAAGAAACACCATTTTGGCCTCCCTCAGCACCCCCATTGGCACCTCAAGTTATCTTTTGATTTTCCTTCCTCTAAGAGGACTAATAAAAGAATCTGGGAAAGTCCATATACTATGAAACCTCTCAAAGTCATTAATTGTTGTACTTTGTTGAATTTTTTCCTTTTCATTACTATAGATACATATCATGGCCACTTACCTACCCATATCAAGGTCATGTATCATGTATCATCTAGTATTATTGAGTCCTACCTACCCAAATGTGTCTTTTTTATTAAAAATTAACATTTTGTTAATTTATTCTATCAAATTAATGTTTAATTTATTTCATTTTTGTATTACTAACATAAAAATTGTTTTATTATATTGGTGGAATTTTTTTTCCGATGTTCGGATGCTTTGTTCAGCAACTAATTCCATGGACGAGAATTTTTGAGGAAGGATCACAGATGAAAAAAGGATGAAACATTAATTTTTTTAATTGTTTGTCAGATAATTGTAATTGTAACAATATAAAACATTTTTTAAAATAGATATATTAGTGTGTGTTTTTTGTATTCATGATTTCAATTAAATGTATATAATAGTGTTTTCGAAACTATGGTGCACGCTGTTTTGTACTTCTATGCTTTGATTGTGTGTAGGTGTTGTTTTGTGCATCTATTTGGTGTGTAGGTGTTGTTTTGTGTTGTGTGTGTAGGTTTTTCCTCTGGTGTGAAGGTTTTGTGAATATGCAAGGTTTGTTTAGGAAACTTGGCATTTCTTAGCACTAATTGAGTACTGATAAAGGTAACATTTATCAGTGGTCACAATCACGCTGATAAAAACCCCCAACCTTTATCTCCGCCGTGATTAACAACGCTTTTCTAGAACAGTTAAAGGTGGTTTTTAGTGCTTTTAGAAGCCCTATTTATAGTAGTGTACCTCAATAAGTGATGGTGAAACTGCTTAAAGGAGAATAATTTACAAAGAATATGATGGTTATATCATTACGCTTTCATCAATGTCTACTGTTAGTTGCGGTCGCTACACCATGACACAGATTATATAAGAAGAAGTATAATCTCTGAGATGTTTTCAAGGAGAAAGTTAAGAAATGATATATATAATATGGTGTTACACTAGTATTTATAAATTGAATGATTGATCATAATATTTAAATGTATCCCTTTCTCATATCATTTTCACCGCATTACTGAAGTCTCATTTTAAGTTCCAAAATGAACTAGTATTGAGTAAACTCTTCAAATCCAGTTTAGGTAAGGTTTTCCAAGATAATAAGAATATCAAAGATAATTTCATCTTTATTTCATAGGGAGAATAAATTGAAAGACAATGAGAAAAGGGGAAAAGAAATTTAATAACAATGGTTCATTCACGACGTCCGTCAATTAATGAGGTATTAACAAATGTTGTTTATACAACGCATTATAAAATAAACAATGGATGTTTAATCGCAATAACCTTATTAAATAGAGAAAGTAACCTCTTCTAAATTAGGTATATTCATCAATTGTAATGTTTCAGAATTACAACTTGTGTATTAAATACAATATGATGGTGGCATATGTGTATTCTAATACAGTAACCATTTTAGTATAGAAGCCTTACTAGAAGTCGGGTTATTTCTCCAAGTGGCATTGAAAGGGTGATATATAGGCCAGTGGTGAGTAGTACACAACTTCATTAATTTCCATGAAAAAGGTTTGTGATGAACTACTATTGTGTATAACCACAAACATTAATCTCATGTGTCATTGGATTCAAGGAGACATTCTTTTAGGATTTGGAATGATTGTTGTTTCTTCTATTTAAAACTCAATCACTATTTTAGTGATACATGAATCATATGAAATGAGCGATTTATATAAATGTAATACTTATACCCAGTTTTGACACGATAATTTTTTGTCATGTAATTCTAAAAGTAGATTTGATGAATATTCTATGTGTGGTATTTAGGTTTGGCACAACTAAATACTTTGGGTATTATTGACATCATTAGATTGGACAATAGAGCCTTTAAAAATAAAGGCTTGCCACAATGCTTTTGGAAATATTTTAAAAGTGAACATTAACTATTCCAAGTATAATCTAGAGTTAAATATACATCATAAGATTACTTTAAGTATTTATGTAACGATAAATTGCAGTATATTCATGGTCAAGATATATAACCTGCTTCAGGTTGGGATACTGAATAATATATCAACCAAGCATTCATCAATCATAATAATGTACCGTGGAGTAATTCCTAAACAAACATTACTTTATATTCACCATGACGTTGATGTTAATGAGAAGGATTGATGAGGAAGTATTATATATCAGCATTGATAAACAAACATACAGCGTGGAGTAATTCTTAAATGCATATGTTATACATAAAAAAAATTGATGTGAGTAGTTTCAATGTTACAACTTGAAGAGACATCCATTATATTTCTTAAAATGATTTGCAAATAATGGCAATATCCCACAACAATATGCAAACTATAATGAAAAATGGACATCATACGAGTCATAGTATTATGATAAACCCATTATGTCATAAGGGCTTGTGTTTGGATAAAAATAGTTAGTTCGAATACAAAAAAACTTTCATGCAGATAAATACATTGAGCATCTAAGGTACTTATCCTAACTGTTTCTTAAGATATTACATAAAACCCTAAGATAAAAAATTTATAGTCAAGTGATATAATTTATTTATATATGAGGGTGCACATCTCTTTTGAGATAGTGGGAGAATGATTGACTTGATCTTAGTCAATGATCATGTTTCAAAAATAGTTGGCATAGGAAATAGTTCCCCAAGCGCATGTGGAATAGAGTATATTCCAGAGACACATACTAAGTAGGAAGGATAAAACCATAGTGATTCTTTTTATGTTCACCGTGGCCAGTGATCTATTATTCAATTTGATTAATATTTCCTACAAGTAATAAGTATATGTAAATAATCTAAAATTTATAACACCAACTAAATTTTAATTAATGGATTCCATGTATCAAAGTGAAAAGGGGCTTATTATTTTGAATACTACAGAGGATATTAAAGTGAGTTGATACACGAATGGTACAAGTGTTGTACCAAAAAGGATCAATTTTTTAACCATGTTGTTATTTATAAATCCATTAGAATTTTATTCATCATAGATAATATATATGATCCAATTATTTAGAATTGGATTTCATGACCACAAATCGTGGATGGTGTCTGTATGACGCAAATAGAAAGGTATAGTCACGTCACATAATTCTAATAAAGGATGCATGTTACTGAAATACAGTTTATGATTAAAGTATGAAACATGATCATGGAATATACATTTTCAAAAAATGATTTCCATGTGTCAATGAGAAGTTAGTGGGAGCGTAAAAGTTTTCCATGAAAATTATGTTCGACAGCATATGGAAAACAGACATAGGTTTTATAGTTTGTTAATACCAAAATGAAATATATTCTCTAGGGACTAACTTAAAGTAGAAACATATGTTCTTGGGAATAGGATATAATGTGGTAGATATATAGGTTGCTTGGTCCCAATAAATTGTACATATAGTGACATTGTATTTAAAAATACTAGTTGTAACAATTTAAGAAATGAATTGTTTTCTATTTCATATGGAATAATCTCTTCAGTTCGACATGTGCAGGACATAGGAGGAGATAAATGTGATAAGTTAAATCCATAATGTAACATCCCAAGTAATTAATAAATAATAGATATTTTATCTATGCCTATTAATGAATTAGATAGTTTTTTAGAGGCTTAAAATGAAAATAAATACAATCTTAAGCATGGAATACACTAATATTCTTAAAAGATTGTTTTATTGCCTTTTGATGGAAAAACCTTTTTAAATCAAACTTTTGACAATTTTATAATCTATATTTTTCAAAATAAACATATTTATTATGATTGGGACATTTAAATTTACATTGGATAAATTTTTGGTATTTTTCTGACAATGTTCATTTTTAATGAATAGTGAAAAATACTGCATTTTACATCAAAACTGCTTTTTAATCTACTTTATTTATATGATTAGATTATCTTTTGAATTTGTCTTAAAGTTTAATCTGAATATATTTTTACCATTTAATCCAATGGTGGTCATTATAATTAATTTCACTTTGAAATCGGACTTAAACTAGTGTCAATCTTTTGATACTTATTGTTTCATAAAAACATGCTATTTGCTCTGACAGCGGGAATTAATTATTAAATAAATTAATGTGACTTATATGTTTTGAATTTTGTAAAATTGAATTCATTTTTGAATTCAGAATATCAAATATAGCTTAGGGTGAAGTTTTGGTATTTTTCTGAAAAACTTCAATTTTTGATGAATAGTGAAACCACTAAGTGGTACTTATAAAAACTGATTTTTCGTTTAAATGAAATTTTACCACTTCTGTGTTTTCAATTTCAAAAATCCGACATACATGGTTGTCATTAAGAAGTAAAATGTGGTTCAATGAGATTAAAATAATTTTTCGGTGAATAGTAACTTATTACATTTTTAATCGCGATTAGAGGTAATTAGTGTAGTTTAAGGTAAAAATAATGTTTTAATAATATGATATGAGCTTGAAACATGTATTAAACTCATTGGATGTGTCATGGACGACCAAGACAATCCATGGGTAAACTTTGGGACCCCATGGAGCCACTTTGGTTGGGAAATGACATAAATAACTTTTTATTTAATGTTAAAGTAAAAATGACACAAACATGAAATGTTTTACTAAAACAATTTTTACATGGGGTTATACAAGTCATATTTTTGACTATAAATAGTCATTGGAAATCTAAAAATATTTCCTATATCACAGTAATTTTTTATAATTTTTAGACATTAAATAAATTAAATTATTTATGACATCATGATGATGCAGCGATGACCTCATTATTTAACGATTTAAATAAAATGGAAAGATAATGTAAAATATAAGACCTACACATGTCCAAAACCTATTGGATGAGTGGATTTAGAACCCTCATCACCTTATCCTAGAAATACATCAATGTGGGACCTTTAAAATCCGAAACTCTTTTGAAAAAAAAGTAACATTTTGTAACTTTACAAGAGTGCCCCTCCTCTTCTCTTATAAAAGGCCCCCACCTCTACCTCCTTACCCACACTCCCAAAGCCTTTGGCTCGGCCAAACCCTGCCCATTATGTCTCTCCACTTCCCTCTATTACTCCTTGAAGCCTCAGTTTGGGTAGAATTCTTCCCAAGGAAGCCTTTGATCTCAAACCAAAGGGAGTTACCCGATTTTAAGGTAATGTCTTCACTTGAGTCCTTTTGTTTTATTTTACTTCTCCAACCCCCTAAACTCTTTTTATTCATTTATTTTGTAACAACTAAAATATATTAAATATACTAGGATGTTGTTATAAGTAGGATTCGAGCTACACTTACACACACCTACATCTAATGGTTAAAGGACATACTGTTTCCGTGGATGGTGAATTTATGCCTCCCGAAACGATAATTGTTCAAAATTATTTTAACACCTTCAAAGGTGGCCATTAAGATGTCACTATATTTATATATGATATATAATATGTTTATGTTTTCCTTAAGATTCTGTATTTTTCATTTTGGGCATACCATTATGGTTTCCATTATGGGTAAACGCGATATCTTCATTTAAGGAAGTGCGGACTACCGCCCCCTCAAAGTGATTTGATTCGTTAAATACCATATGTGGGACGTATAAAGGATGGAACTATGATATTATATATGATATTATACTGGAATTATAATATACCTTTATATCATTATGATTCCATTCTATAAAATACGAAATAGAAATGAATGTAGCGTTCATGCGTACGTACGGCTTACCGTCTCCATGAACGGTGCATTTCATTTCTTACCTCTAAATGATTATGTAATATTATAAATGCATGCATGTAATGGATATATATGACATATATGATATCTACATCATGAATACCATTCTGGATATAATGGATACATGAACAACTTGTAATTATAAAGGGTTTATTTTTTACTCAAGTACCAATGATCGTTAAAACGAACGTTATTAACTTAAATAATTACATAGTGTTCATGACATGACAATAAGTGATATAAAAGTAATAATGAACTTGAAAAAGGTTCTTAAACAAGTAGAAATTAACTCAAGTTTATTATTCAGGAGATTAAAGAACGACCGAGTCAAGTCGGACCTGAGGTATGGGACTTCGTCTCAATCTCCTTTCATTGAGGCATATTTTGTTTTATACACAACCTTCTTTTATACGGTGTATAAACCCCTTTGACTTTTACGTTTATTCAAAAGGAATCTTTTTTTATACGAAGCGTTTACTAAACGACAAAAGGGAATGTTTTTGTTGTACGTATGCGGCGACAACGACTTCTCCGCCGCCATGACCATTATTTGAGTTTCAGCTTCCTCTACAAGCCATACCTTTTTTTTAAAAGAAAAATAAATACCATGTTTTACTTTTATTTTATTTTGGTATTGAAAATGGTTTTCATAATATTTTTATATCAATGTTTTGTATTGATATCTTGTGATTGAAAGGTGGAAATGTTATGTTTCCTTTATGCATATTTTATGTGATACAATTATGTTGAGGTTCTTGGGAATTATTATGAAGACGGGTGGTTCCGTGATAGAATAAGGGCGGGTGAGCCCGATATAGCTCTCCAATGCATTGGGTAACGTGAAGGAGTGAAATGTTAAGGTTTCTCCAAAGAGATTTAGGGAATATACTGTGATGGGTATTCCAAACGTAACCAAGAGGGTTACTCCCTACGTAAGAATGTTATGAATGCCTCAAGTTACCTTTATGTATTATGATTTCTATGATTTATTCATGATTTGATGAGGTATGTTAAAGTTCTTATGTTTTATGGGTAAATTATGATTTCATTCTTATGTATATATGTACCCATGTTTCCTTTCCATATTTTTATATCCCTTACTGAGTATTTTATGCTCATCCCAAGTTTTTTTTGAAATGTTTTTCACAGGTCAAGGGAAAGGTACATGATATGATGATAGTGTCAAGGAAGTGTCATGAAAGAATCCATGTTTTATTTTAAATATGTTTCCATTGATGGTAAATAAGAATAATATCTTTATGTAACCACTTTGTTTATATGTGGAATGTAATGCATGTTTTATGATCTAATTCTCTAAAACTCTAAACCCGAAAAGATCCTCAATGTGTAATCTTGTAATAACTCAAGATTAAGTAAGGTTTAAGGCTAGGGCCTTATACATACATCAAAGAAGTAGATAAATCACATATAAAATGATATGTACAAGAACCAATATTTCCATGGTATAATTTAAAATAGGCAAATATCACATATATCTAGGAGCACTGCAAGTGTTTCAGTTAGAACTATCTAATTGTAATTCGGCAAGTACAAAAGATATGTATCCTGTAAATTGATAATAAAGATACTAGTTTTCAGGGATACAAAATATTTTTCCACAGATCAAAGGGATATACTATCAGAGTTAGGATAATGATTATGAGAGAGTGAAGATCATATCACCTAGTGGTATCCATACATTCAATGACCGATTACGTTGCATCTTATATGATATCTAAGAAGAAGTTATTAAATGAAATGTTGGGTTCTAGTTCATGGAATCACACCTGGTGAGAAAAGTATTATCACAATGTCAATTATGATATTCTCACTAGCCAAGATGTCAAGTTATGATATTGGAAAAGTTGTATATTCTCGGGATACCATCTCTTGAGAAGTTTTACTCTAAGAGATAAGGTTGTTGTAGAATAATTTCTATGCGGTGGAAATGTGGCAGACCAAGTAGCTAATGTCATTACACAGTAGAAACATAATGTTAATCACGTGAGTAGCTAACAAGTTTGGTTAGAAATTTGGCTCTAGTGAAAGTGGGAGTGTTGAAATTATGCGTCCCTAGGCCAAACTACTAAGTGATTTTGATTACCATATCATGTTTAGATTTAGTTATAAATTATGTAATCTTATAATTATGGTGTATAATTTCCTACATCCACTATTGAAATGGTAATGTCCAATGATTAATTTTCATATCAAAATTTTATAGAATATCCAAAAAATTAATGAGAACCTCTAGATACTATGACATTAATCTTAAATATATGTTTTATAGTCTAGATACATATTAATGATTGGACACAGTATATGTGTGACTATCAGGTTTTAGGGTGCTCATAAGTCTTGATATTTATTCTAATGAAGTTCGAACATGGTAATCTTTAGTAGTGAGATCATGAGGACTGACCTGCCAAGAGGAACACCACATGTTTCTGGTGTCATTGGATAGTCTTATCTATGATCATGTGTAATGGTCTCTTGACTTGAGATCATTACTAATGTATTTCATTTGATTTCAAACATTGGTTTAAGAAGAAAACCATGGCAATAAAGCCATGGAGAGGTAGATTGTGTTTGGTGCATCATTTGTGGAATGACATTGGTTGAATGGTCAAGGAAGGTTTTTTTGCTTCCACGTTATGGAAGTAATATATCTTAGACCATGTTGATAAGGATGTAATTACCTTTATAAGACCATGTCCATGGAAGATGAGGGTAAATCCATCCAGTTATATCAATAAACAATAAGGCAATAAAAGGGAGATGACACATGAGTGCATCCTGCTTTATGAGATATTAAAAAAAAGATTATATTACAAATTATGTGTTAGTAGGTTGGTTTTCACTACTTTAAAAATCGTGAACTCTTCAGGGTCCATGATGGGTTTATAGATCCCTCTCTTGGTCAATGAATACTATTAACTACTATCAAGATAAGGGCCAAGATGGTCACACACAATATCATATTCAAGAATCTTTCCCATTCATTTGAATATGATATTTGGACTTGGTGGTCCCCACCACTCAGGTCTGGGATTTTGCAAAGGAAAAATGATCACCAATGAAATAATTTAATTCATATTATTCGAGTTTAGAATAATGATCATTAAATTTATATATTTAATGTGTTTACGAGTTTAAAGTAAATGCATGAGAAATATTAATTGAAGAAAATTAAATATATTCAAGGATCAATTAATATTTATTGGAATTAAGAGACAAGTTTTTTACTCAATTATTGTTATGTAATATATTTTATATATTACAGGTAAATGATAATATTATTTATGACTCTGTTTAGTAATCATAAAATGTCTTTTATAGTGTGTGAAGTATTCGGGGCAGGTATGGATATACCAAGTATTTTAATTAAAAACTATAAATAGAAGAGGTGGGATTTTTCCATGTACTATTCATAGTGCTTCTCTCTCCTCTCTTATCTCCCATGATCTAGATAGAGAGGATCTGGATCCAAGGAGTTAGGATCGAGCACTCTCTTAAGCATCATAGTGAAGAGATGTGGTGATCGTTGGAGCATCAAAGGCATCGTCGTAATTCCATGCTAGCTCCTGGATTATGAAAAATGAAGCCCTTGTGGATTCCTTGAAGCATGTGCGGATGATCTAGAGGAATTAGAAATTGGATTCTTTGAGCATCGATCACCAATAAAGAGCAGAAGTTATGCACAACTTCAGATTAAACCATGTTTTTTAAAGTTTATTTTTTTGCTTAAAATCGTTCACGCGTGGTACTCATCTATGATCAGGATTCTCTTCACCAATGTTGACATGTTTACGTCGAACATTAGTGAAAAAATACTAAAATTACATCTATTTGGGGATTCTGCTACACACTTGGTTCCTACATGTTCCTCATGGAACACTCCTAGGTACACCCTCAGGGTTTGCCTCTATAGACATAAGAACTTCCTTCAAAATCGGTGTGGAAGGTATCTTTCACATATTGGTTCACATTTCACCTGAACCACTGGAACTTTTTCATATATGGATGAAATATATGACCACTTCTGTATGATTTTTGTTCCATCATTGGTGAATTCTCACATTGGAATGAGGAATGGGTGAAAAATGAACTGTTCTTCTCACTGCATATTACTCAGCATAGCCGCCAGACGTAGCTTGAGCGGGAAACACCACATAATGTTCAATATTGTTAGTCTAGATCATATTAATAGTGGATAAATGTAATTGATCTATTCATAACCTACCATGTTTTCTACAACCTAGTTGTCTAAGAAGTGGAATGGAATGTAGGCACACAATGGACTATTCCCCTAACAGATGTGCCGAAATAATTTTTACAACTTCTTCAACACTAGGATACCTTGATTAATGATCCTCCCACTAGCTAGTTGCACCACCATGAAGAATGTGCCCAACTTGACTCCCAAGTTTCCATCCATCACTAGATGCATCCATTCATAGATGATCCTCGAAATGAATCTGACCATCCTAACTATTGGTTGTTGCTCATCTATGATGTTGTATCACCATAGTTTCCTCTAGATATCATCCAAAAACATCAAATAAGAGTCATACCTATCTAACTATGCTGCACTTATATAGGTTTGTGTCCTTGTTGGTAGTTTCTTGGGCACTGCATCTCCTTTAGCCAGATGCTACTCTAGAATGTTCAGAAAGTATCCAAACCATTACTTGAAATGGACATCTCTAGATGTCTATTTTTCATTGTTGGATCCTAAAAATATGTATAGAAATTAATTCTATAGAGGTGGAATCTATTATATATACTCAATACCATTTTCATTTGGGAAGAACTCATAAAACAAGCCCCCTCATAATCAGGATGCCTGTGATCTGATGGAGATCCTAGAGGCTGAGGAAAAACTCCTCATGATATTGATAGAACATGTTGCTATCTAGAGACCATCGGCTAGGTGGCTCTGGTATGATGTGCCTTGGTAGAGAAATTTAGAATTTGGAAGCTCATGATAATTCATATAGGCTTACTTTCCTCCATACTGTTTCAAACTCTGTGAAATTTGCACACACATAGTAAGTTCTGGTCCACTCTTCCTTGAAGTTTCCACTGTAGTGGATATCCAAACTATTTTTCAACAACTTCTCCAGGTTCCCGATCCCTAACTTGAGGATTGTCCTACAGTATGGAGGAGATTTTTCTTTATCCAACAGATTTTGATCGATATCATTAAGATGATTCTAGAGGAAGTCCACTATGACAAGGGTATGGTGCATCTTGATATGGCCATCAACAACCCTATACCAATGATTTTGTCTCATAGTTTCCCTAAAGTTGTAGGTAGGATGATTAATTCTTTCCTCTAGGAGGAAGAAATCATCTTACAAGATGGATTTGTGTAGTGAAAATCTTTTTCAAAGTGTGTATTCTTTCTAGGCGTATAAAAGTTGTTCAGTCAACAATTCCTGGCCCGAATGACTCTGAACATGATCCTTTATAAAGATATTGTTGATCATTTCATCCCTCTAGGTAGCGTCAACAAGAAACTCCTTAGATGAATCTCAATTAGCCATTAGTTTGATATTTTGAAAGTTTTCTTAGATTTTTCATGGAGTACTTTCATGAAGTTTTGTCATGGAGCATCCCTTCCCTTCGTGTTCATCATAAAAGAGAAGCAGATTGAATTGTAAATTTCACTAGAAAGAGTTCATGAAAAAAGTACCATGGAACTCGGTTCACAAAGATGTGTTCATAGGGCAGATGGATTCATGAAGGAAGTTCTTCAAAACAATCATTCTTGAAGATCCAGTATAAAAAATAGTCCCCAAATGGACTATTTATAAGCGATGCCCACCCGAGCTTCATGGTGTGCATCGCCCGCTTGAGATTCGTAGTGGGTTTCTCCTGCCCGATCTTCATGGGTAGCATTATGATGGGTCATTGTCGCATGCCTTGCGAGTTAAGTTCTTAACTAGATAGTTTTTTTAACAGTGAAACCTTAGAAACTGACTCTCCTTTTCTTAGCATCTCCCATTATGATGGGGGTATCTTTTGGAACAAGAAATCATGTTATGGGGGATATGGGTTAGTTTAGGGTTGGTTCAAATATAATCCAAAATCAAACAGCCTCAAAATTCATCAATGGAGTATGCTTTGTGAAACTCCATCACGGAGATCCCTCATGGCCGAGACCACGAACACTCTTGAAGGTAATTCTGTGAGTCCAATGAATACTGAAAAATCCCAACAACTTTGTGGAACCCTTTTTTCTATGTGACGATCACCATGACTACATCCAAGGAATTTTATGGTACCTCCATGAGTCTAATGAAGTCTGAAAGAGCCCATACACTTTATGAAACCCTTTTTTTTCCTTTGAGAGCAACAAGAGTGCCAATTTGATTGTCTATCTACAAGTATTATAGACCCCTTATGCTTTGCGGAAACCCTTTTTTTATCACAGCGAGCAACACGAAACTACATTTTTTATAAATAGATGGCTCACACCACTATGACTATTTTTACCCTGACCTTTCACCTTACCTTGTCGAATTTTGAGAAACTCCCAAGCATCGTGAACTTGAGATAAAGATGGATCACCCTGGGTACTCGAGAATCCCAAACCATTCTTTACTTTATCCTTTATGGAAACTATAAATGGTAGGGATTCCCTTCATGAAGGCCTCCACCCTTCACCATGGTAGGAGCCTCATAGGGTTGCTTGAGGCTCTATGAAGCATTAAGCATTCCAAGAGAACTCTCCTACTAATGAGTCTTATGCCAATGTGAGTCCAAGATATATGAGGACATTTCCTTCATAAAATAATTTCCTTCATGAAGCAAACTTCCTTTGCAAAGAACCATTCCTACATGAAGCACCATTCATTCTCAAAGCACCCTTCCTTCGTGAAACTTCTCTTGGAGATCCCCCTAGCTTCGCGATCCCTTTTCCAGCAAGACCCTCCAAGATTATTCAATGTGATTTTATGTCTCCATGTGCGGTGTTTCATGTTGTGTTTCCTGACCTAATTCTTCATCACATTTGTATGCAATCATTTATTTCTTCTTCACATAGCTACACTAACGTGGACCCCAGTAATGATCAATCCTCTTACCATTTGTTTCCTAGAATTTGTGTCATCTTCCCTTCAACAAGGGTTAAATAGAACTAGTCATGTATGTCCAAGGGGTGAGGAGAGAGTCTTCATCCTCTGAGATATAGGACGTTAATCTACCAAGAACCATCATCCTTAAGACAAGATGCTAAACTGTAGTCTCACCTCATTAAATGAACATGGCATGCCTCGCCTTAGGAATTTTCAACACACACTTGTCTGTACAAGAGTGAGATCTCCCCCACATGGGATGAAACCCTCCTCAAACAGATTGACATATACCTATGGGGAATGGAAACCATCCACGTGCAATCCCCTAGCCTTTCCTGCATGATTTATCACCCTTTATCTATCTTTTTCCAATATCCTTCTCCATGGGCTTCCATCCAGGCGTAAGCCCCACACCATCTCTCAGGGTTTCACCTTTCATGAAATGACAGTTTGGTCTACTTCCGCCTCTTGTTTCACACACTGATCATGGCTCACATGGTCATAGAGAAATAGTGACTATGAAATCATTTTTGGGCCATTAAAAATTTTTAAGCCCCAACATGTCTTCGGGATGCTAACCATATGTAACCCCAAACATTTTTCCGGGTCATTAGACAAGTGTACACCCTGATTATCTACCCCACCCCCACATACTGAACTACGTGGAACTTGATCACTGCCTTCTAGATAGGGAATGTATGAAGCCTCTCTGAGGTTCAAGCTATAACAACCCTAATCATTATTACACATTTTAAAATGATTTATTACATAAATTAAACTTAATAAAACTCAGAATAAATATTGTTCTGGTGTATTTGGGGACTAGTAATATTACATAACAACATAAAACATAGAATACAACATCATTAATGAATACTTAGTTTACATGACCACACCATTCATTCTTACTTAACACTGCATGTGATAACCTGAGGGCATACATAAGAAAATATGAGCTAAAAATCCAAATAATGGAATAAACATGGAATAACATGAGGATAATAATAAAAGTTAGGATAGTAATATAAATTAGGAATAATGGATTATGAATATAATGGTATGATATATCATGATAATAATAACATGGAGAAGTGGAAACAACACACAACACAATATTTGCACGAGTCAAGGATTATTGCACTTGGATTAGAATGGGTAAAACCTCATTGTACATGAATTAGCAAGAGTAAAGACTCATTTATCAAGATTTATCATGATTAAACCATAAGTTCACATGATGTATCATGATAAAAAACATTACCATATTCATTAGAGCGTTATCAGGGAACACCATTCATAATCAATTCACTTTCTTGCATAAGTGTGTGACGTAGATCATATAACATGGATCATTAAACATTATAAGTTTTTACACTCTCAAGGAATCTGTAATAAGTATATTAATGTACCCTATAAATATGTACACCAACATAAGTTTAATACCCTTGATAGTTAAATGAGTACGGTGTTCACTACTTGATGATTTAGGCTTAGAAATCGTAATAAAATTTCGACAGCATAGTGATGTCAAATAGAAAATTTTAATGTTGGTTAATGAGAGAGAATGGGTATATCATCATTTAGACATGAAATTTAAATTAATGTGAATTGTTAATAAAGTATCAAAACTTCATAAATTGTAAATTAAATGGAATATCATAAATGGGGTTTTTTTAAAATGAGGAGAGAGAGAAACCCCTTATGAAATTCCAGCATTACAATAACTTAGGTAAGGGTTCAAATGGGGGAGGATACATGATACATCATTGAAATAAAATAAAATGGAGTGTATGTAATTGATTATAAAAGGAATAAAATATAACCAATTGAATCTAAAATCACTACATTCAAACAAAGTTCTTGGATTGAAGAGAGGATAGGATGGTGAGGATCCCTTGCCAAATTTCAGCATGGTAACAGGTGTGTGTAATGGATCAGGGATGGATTAATGAGATTGTAGAAGAATATTTAATTATTTAAAAATAAAATTGATAGTAAGGGGAGTATGTATGAACATATACCAACATAAGAATATTGAAAATAAAAGACATATCTTAAAAGGAGTGCTTGTTAAATGAGTAATGTGAAAGATCCCTTACCTGGATGTGTGGATATAAGGACCTTGGAGGGGATTATTATAAACTTAAGAGAGACCTGGGAGGACACTAGGGAGAAGGGGGCAGAGGTTGTTCATGATTAAAAGATTTTTAGTGAAGTTAAATGGGATCTCGGGTGGGTTTATATAGGAAAGGAGAAGAATTTCTTTATTATTTTGGTTCTGGACACTACACAATTAAATATTTAAAACCTCAAACCATCCTAAGGTTTTAACCATGTTTTTAATAAAAGGGGAGTAGAATAAATTAATTTATAAGTTCAAGGGACTATTATATTAAAATATTTCTTTTTCTTATTTGGAAGTGCGTCATACATTTAAGGAAATAATTTTAAAATCATAAAATATTTAACATGTTTTGGAGGATTCCATGAGGCATTATAAAATAAATCAAATAAATATAAAATAAAATTATTATAAATTTAAAACATTTATTTGGATTAATATACCATTTATAGTATTTATTAAATCACTATTGGTTCATTATTATTTCATATAACACAATATATATTTATATGGTATTCAATTTTCACCCAAAAATATGACTGTCTCAGAAAATTATGAACAATTCACCATTGTATAATTTCCACTTTATAATTCTGAAAACATATTCATTTTATCTAAATAATTTTATAAATATGTGAATTTTTTCATTTAAAATAAAAGCTGACATTTATTGAAAATTTATGGGTTTTGACAAAAACAGTTTTCAAACATTGATAAAAATTACACATTATTACATAAAAATTATATGATCATTTATATTTAATAAAATAAATTTAATAATAATATTTCATTAAAATATTATTTATTCCAAAAATGAATTAATTAATCAAAAAATATCTCTTAATTGAATTTGAATATTGAAAAAAAAATCTATATGTGATTTAAAAAGAATTTACAGAGTAACAACCATAGGAAAATTAGATTCATTATTCTATAAAAAATATTTTATATATCCCTAACTCTAGGGTATTTTAACATATACATTTATTATAGTAGAAAACACCCTAAAGTATGGTGTGATATGGTGTGGCTTTTATGGAGTCGTTCAGTGAGCATGCTTTGAGCAGCGATCTAAATGAGCTTGAACTTCTCTAGTAAATGATTTGTGTAATGATTAAATTATTGGATATTGGATTGGTATTGGTCTAGGGATAATCCAATAAATTCTGTCTCTATCTAAAGATATAATAAATGGGATACATAGGGTATAATCCTACTGGTTGAGGCCATCAATTTCCTTTTTTGTGGTCAAAATGATTTGTTATAACCATATATTTATACTATTCATGTGACCATTTTTCAACAACTATATTATCCATGGTAATGAAACATAAAGGTAATTTAAATTTAATTGGATAAAAAGGATTTTTTGTGTTTTTTATATCCCAATACATTTGATTAAATTTAATGATATGTAATTTTATTCATAAATTATCAGGTCGTTTCAAACTCCCCCCTTAAAAACTCTCACCCTTGGAATTTCCATTTCCCATACTAAAATTGATAATAGTAACTTTAATTCATCACAAACTCTATTTCTAACATTTCATATTTAAACTTTTTGTTTCTCCACAACACTTTTATGAGGGGCATCGTCTTATTTTCTAGAACCTTTTCTCTACGATTTATGATCATCAACATCTGCCCCTCATAGGAATGGTCATTTTCAAATGGTACCACCTATGGTTTGAGTATATCTGAGGGTAATGGCATGTACTTTCTCAAGAGGTATACATGGAATATATCATGTACGTGAGATAGGTTATGTGGGAGTGCTAGTTGATAGGTCACTACTCTGATGTGTCCAAGTATATCAAAAGGGATGATGTATCTTTGACTATGCTTTTCCTTCATCCTTAATATCATCACTCTCTTTCTTAGATATATGCAGAGGAATACCATGTCTTTAACATTGATCTCTAGGCCTCATAGAAGATTCTCATCATAGATCTTTTGTCAAATATGAGTATCTTAGATGTGCTACAAGTTGGTCTTAACCATAACCACCATTTCTTTGATAATTTTCGCACCTAGAATTTTTTGTTCCCCAACATGTCGATGTTCTACAACTCTTTCCATAAAGAGGTTTATAAGGATCAATTTGGATTATTGAGTGGAAACTATTGTTCTAATAGAACTCCACTAAAGGAAGAAGTTGGTCTAATCCATCTTTGAAGTCCACTAAGAATGGTCTCAACATGTCCTCGAGTGTTTGGATAGTCTACTCAGATTATCCATCAATTTAAGGGTTATAATACATACTGAATTTCAGCTCCATGTTTAGATCATGATAATGTCTTTTCTAATACATATATGTGAATCTCATTTCTCGATCTGATGTAATCAATATTGGTACTCCATATATCCTTACCACTTAACTGATGTATATTTGTGCCAGTTGATCCAGTGATAAATCATCTCAAATTGTAATGAAGTGTGAAGTATTTGTAAGATGATCCCCAATAACCCAGATTACATTGTTTCCATTGGATGTTGTAAAAATTATGGTGATAAAGTCCTTGGTTATTTTTCCAATTTCCATATTGGTGTGGGTAATGGTTGCATCATCCCCTTATTCTTCTACCTCTCATCCTTCACTTGCAGACATACCAAGCATAATGATGTATATTCATCTATCTCCTTCTTCATGTTATCCCAACAATAGTGCTATCGGAGATATCAATACATCGTTGTGTTTCCTAAGTGAATGGATAATGTCGAACTATGTGCATCATCAAAAATGTTATTTATTTAAAATATTATTTTATGGAACACATTGTCTTGACTCAAATATCACAATTCCTTCTTCAATAACATTAATTGTTGAAGATTTACCATTTTTCATAGTTTCCACTTTCTTCTAAATTCCTATATCGATGTTTTGAGAATCCATTATACTTTCTAAAAAAGAATTTTGAGAAATAATTTATGAAAGTATTCATTAGGATCCATTCTTTAATATTTCCATGTCCATCCTTTTCAAATCAAATAAGATTAGATCCTTTTCAATTTTCATCAATCATAGAATCAGTGGTTCCTTTCTTCATAGATCAAATTCTACCTTGATTGTTTTCCCAAGATGGAAGTGGATTAAGAAGTTATGATCCTTGATGATATCTAAACATATTCATAGGCACATATTTATCTATTTATATGCGAATATATATTTGAGAATTTTGTGTTCTGTATATATTTCACACTTCCCCCTAGAGAGATAATGTTTCTAGGTTTTTAATGCCAGGATCGTAGCTAATAACTCTAGATAATGTGTGCGGTGTTTTTCTCCCTAAACATTAACCTTTCTTGAGGTGTATGAAATAACGTTTTCATTTTTAATCTACAATAATCCCAATACCTTCTTTTAAGCATCACTAAAATTTAGGAAAATATCCCCACTTGCACATAGTGTGAGCAAAGGTGCAGTGATATGACTCTTTTCAACTCTATGAATCGTTATTTACATTAAATATTCCATGAAAACATTATTCCCTTCCGAGTTATCTTGGTATGAGTGCTTTAAAATCATGAAAAATTTCTCACAAATAGACAATAATATCCAAATAACCCAAGGAAGATATGGATATCTATCAAAGATGTTGGCCTCAAACATCCCTCAATTTCTTTTTTCTTAGAAGGATCCACATATATCCCCTTTCATATTATGATATGTCCCAAGACTAAGACTTCCTTCAACTAGAACTCACACTTGTTTTACTTTTCATATAAATTATGCTTTTACAAGGTCTTTGTACAATTCTATAATGACCCTCATGATCCTCCTTATTTTCGAAGTGTATTATATTATCTTTTATAAAGACTACAAAAAATTTATCAAGTTAATCTCTAATGAATCTATTAATCAGGTTCATAATGATGGATGGAGCATTGGTGAGACTGAATGAAATCACTATGAACTCATAATGCATGTGCCTTGTAAAAAAATCAGTCGTGGGGATATACTCTTTCTTCATCCTTACTTGGTAATATCCCAATTGTAGATCCGCCTTGTAAAAATATTGAGCTCCACATAATTGATCTAACAAGTAATCTATTTAGGTAAAATGATACTAGTTCATTATCATTATTTTATTGATCTCATGATAATCAATGGAAATGCTCATTGACCCATAATTATTTATGACAAAGAGGACTTTCGCACCCCATGGTGAAGCTCATTGGAGTATCAACCCTTTATCCATATTCTCTAGTAGTTGTTTCTTTAGTTACTCAAGATCCACAATATCAATACTATAAATAGTTTTATATATTTTCTATGCCCCAGATATTAGGTCGATTGAAAATTCATCCTCTAGACTAAGAGGAAGATCAAGAAATTCTTTAGGAAACACATTAGTGAATTCCCTCACAATATGCATGTCATCGAGAATAAATCATTCTGTAGACACAATCATTTGAGATAGATACTCTTTCTCATAGGGAAATAATATCCATGCTTGAGATGATTGATCTACTGAAGATTTATCCTCCTCCTTGAACTTGTACATAATCGGGGGTCAATTAACCTTATGGATAGTGATTTCCCTCTCATGGAAATTTATGTTGGATCTATATAGGGAGAGCCAATCCATTCCCATAATTTCATCTAGTTCAAATAAAGAAATTATTAAAATGATTTTTAGGAAGTAATATTCACAAAATTTGAGAGGGGAGGAGTTATATACATAAGATTTTATAGTTTCCCCATTTTCCTTCTTCACGAACATCTCGACTTACATTCTTTGTGGTGGTGTTTGAATAGTTCTACTAAACATTCTTGATATAAATAATGCATACAACTATAATCAAAAATTAAATTCACTATTATTGATTGAATAAATAGAGTACCTATCATCACAACATTCTCAGGATTCACCTTAGTGGTGGTGATCACAAAGGCTCTCCCTTGACACCTTATAGGTTTTTGGTTGGCTCTGAAAACCCTAGGATTAGGGAACTAGTTCACAAAGTTCCCATGTTTCTTGAAGTTTTAGTAATTAATAGTGTGTTGAGGGTCAACTAGAGAATTACATTCCTCATTCAAATTTAAGGGTTTCTCCTGCCAAAAATTATTGGCTAGGTTCTCGATCGCCTTTGGAAATTTCTATGGTGCTTCTTTCTACAACTTGGAAAGGTGTGGTGCTGGAATTTCTTATCCATGTTTGATATCTCTATTAGTCCATCATAATTGATCCCCAATTTTCAATTACTATCCCCATGATACCCCTATGATTCACCGACAACCATCTTGACTTTGAGGGAACTCCAGAAAATTTCATCAAAGCTATAAAACTCACAGATTTCCAAGGCTTTTTATAGGCTAGGATTTTTCCCACCAATGAAGATGTCAACCTTGATTTCGAGGGTAAAAAAACCATAGGTGTATCAGTAAAGGCTTGTGATGTTTTCCTCATACTCTCTAATAGGATCATCTTTCTTTTTCTTGTGTGAAAGGAAATCTCATTCCATCTCAAGAAAAAATGTGCAAGTAAAATATGTATCAAAAAATGTATTCTGGAATTACTTCCACTCCATTTCTTCAATATATTCCATAGGATTTATATTCTTAGTAAATTTACAAAACTGATTTTCTTTACCCTACAAATGATATAAAACCAAGAGAACCTTCTCTTTTTCAGAACATCAAATTATAGAGAAGATATTTTTGATGGAATTGATCTATTCCTCCAAGATTAAGTGATCAGATGATCCATTGAACGTAGGTGGTATTTGTCTCATGAAGATATAGAATGTAGGTCATTCTCTCTTAGGGGGGTTGGGAGATCCTCTTGCTCCATGTTTTTATTCATAACTTGAGTGAACTAAGAGAGTATCATGAAAATATTTTCGATTCACGTTCCTATAATGTTAGGAATCTCATTTGTGAAATTCTCACACTTCCCTTCAGATGGGTTGTTAGTGCCATTCCTCCTATTTTAATCCATTTGATAGAATAATATAAAAATTATGGATTAGTATCTTATGTAGTTAAACATATACATGGGAATCTACTAACATTAAAGGTACAACATATAAATAACAATTATATACTTAACTTACGATATTCAAGTCTTCAGTCTACGTCATCCATGATCTACATCCTAACATATATTCTTATAGGATTTTTTTTTCCATTTATAATTTTTGGAATGAGATTATGAATTTTCCAATGAATATCTCCAGTGATATTCAAACTAGGTGCATTGTAAGGAACATTTTCATGTACCGGGTTACCCCAATTCAATCTCAAAAGACCTTGTTGGAGTTGATACTCGTAGGTACAGCAATGCTAGAACCACATCCACTTCTAGTATCCATACATGGATATATTCTCTTGATAAACCACTTACTCAATACTTTAAAAAATCTAGGGATGTCTTTTTACAATTATTTATATCCTTAAGGGGTTTCACTAGTTTTTTCTAATCATAATCTAAAAAAAACTAAACCTATCCTTTGATACAAACTTTTACAACCAAGATCATTACTACACATTTAAACATGATTTACTACATAAATTCACTTAATAAAACTAAAAGGATCGATAGTTATAGTGTCCTTGGGGATTAGGGACTTTACCTAACAACTTAAAACATAAAATACATCATCTTTATTGAAAATATCTTTTACCTAACCACAATATTCCATCATACCTAACAATTCATGGGATAACGTGAGGACATACATAAGAATAGGGTGATCTATAAATCCCAGTATGGGAATATAAATGGAATAAAATGAGGATACTAATAAAATTTAGACAAGACATATCAATGATAAATAACAGAACATTAATATAATGGCATGATATAGCATGATAATCATATCATGGAAATATGGAAACAAAGTACAACATGATATTAGTGTGAGTGAAGGCTCATTGCAAATGGATTAGCATGAATAAACCCTGAGTGCACATGAATTAGAATGAGTAAACCCTCATTACTCATGAATTATCATGAGTAAAACATCATTTCACATGACATATCATTATAATAATAATTAACCAATGCATTGGAGCTATATAAGGGAGCATCCTTCATAATCATTTCATTTTCATGATTATCTATGCCATGTAGATCATATATCATGGATTCATTCAACATAATAAGTTATTACATGATCATGGAATGTATAATATATACATATAATTTAATAATCAATATGTACATGAGCATATGGTGAATACCCTTGAGAGAGAAATGAGTATGTTTTTCACTACAAGATGATTTTGGCATGGAAATCATAGTGAAATTTTGGCAGCATAAAGGTGTCAAAGAGAAATTCATAAAATGTGATGATGAGAGAGAAAGGGTTCTATCATCATTTATACATGATCGAGAATGTAAAGGTTATAGGTAATAATGTATCCCACTATAAGAAATTGTAAATTAAAGGGGATATCATAAATGAGGTGCCTGAGAAAAGGTGGGGAGAGAGAGAGAGAAATCGCTTAAAGAATTTCAGCAAAGTAACAAATTAGGTAATGGTAAAAATGGGGGAGGATAAATGATATTTCATTGAAATAACGTCAAATGGATAGTAGGAAATTTATTATAAAAGGATGAAAATATAACCAACTGAAACCAAGAAGATTATGTTCAAACAATGTTATTTAATTGAAAAGTGGAGAGGAAGGTGAGGATAACTTACAAGATTTCGATACGGTAACAAGTATATAAAAATGATCATGTATATATTAATAATACTGTAAAGGAAGATATAATTATTTATAAAAAATGGATATTAATATGAGTATGTTTAAACCTATCCCAACATAATAAAATTGATTTTAAAATTCATATCATAAAAGGAGTTTTTGATTAAAAAAAGGAGAGTTGAAGATCCCTTACTTGGATGTGTGACTTTAAAGGCATGGGAGAGGATTTTTAAGGGCATTAAGGCACCTTGGGAGGAATCTAGGGATCATGGGGAAGAGGATGGTCTAGATTTAAAGAGTTTTACTGTTGAAAAATGGGAGCCTGGGTGGGTTTATATTGGAATGGTGGGGGATTTTATTATTATTTTGGTTTTGGATACCACATAATGAAATATACAAAAAAAACATACCATGGTTTTCTCTTGGTTTTTGGAAAAGAGGATTTGAATAAATTATTTTATAAGGGAATGGGCCGAAGATATTAATATATTTCCCTTGATTATGTGTAGGAGAGTCATTATTTCTTGGAAATGATTTTAGCATCTAAAAATATTTTATGTCTTTGATGATTCACAAAGGATTTATAAAATAAATAAAATAAATCTAAAATGACATTATTTTAAATTTAAAACATTTATTTTTCAGAATAATATTTTTATAGTATTTATTACAACACTAATGTGTCATTATGATGTCATACGACATAGTATATATTTATATGGTATTCAATTTTCACCCAAAAAATCGACTATCTCAAAAAATTATTAATCAAACCCCATTGGATAATTTCAATGACATGATTTCAAAAACAATATTTTTTATCTATATAATTTTTTAAATATTTGAATTTTCACTTTTAAAATAAAAATAGACATTTATAAAAAATTGATGTGTTTAGATAGAAACAGTATTCAAACCATAATTGAATTTGGATTTTTCTTCCTAAAAATTATATGATAATTAATACCTAATAACAGAAATTTAATAAATATATTTTGTTAAAATTTTATTTATGTTAAAAATTCATTATCCCATAAAAATCAATTTCATAATTGTATTAGAATATTTACCAAAAATAATATTTGTATGCCCAGATTCTCAGCCTCTATCCTGAACTATGTAGACATTGATCACTGTCTTCAAAATATGGTACATATGAAGTATATCTGAGGCTAAAGCCATCATCTATTTCCATACTGGTATTTCAATCGAGAAACTATATCTCGGGATGATTATACCCCACCCATAGGTAACATCTCATTTGAGTCCACATAGGCTGCTAAGCATGTGTAATCCCCACCAATTGACAATTAACTACATGGGTTTGGATAAATGTCTTGTAAACTGGGTATATATGAAGCATCTTTGAGGTTCTATCCCATCCAATTCTAAACCATAGTGACCCCCTCTTTGGGGTCCACCTCCCTAATATGACTTTTGTGGTGTCTAGATCACCCATCAAAGTGTGAAACATTCCCCTTATTGGATACACCACTCTGTGGTCCTTTCTCATTGGGTGTTCTAACCCACCAATCTGGTAAACCTTCCAGGTACTCCCTCCTAGTAATCCGCCTATCTGAACCACCTTAAAAAGTTTTCCAATCAGTTTGATCTATCTCTACTAGATGTCACATTTGTGTCATGCCCCATGTTAAACATGTGAATATGAGGAAAACATCAGAGACATGCCTCAAGCATAATATACCACATGATCAATGGGGAAACCATAATGTTTTTGCGCCCTTGAGAAGCACTTTGATGATGAATAATTAAGGTGTTTCAATGTTTCAGCATCCAAACATGCCATTGACGCACAACATGACTACTCCCCTAACAGATGCTTGCTACCCAAACATGACCACTTGGAATGTCCTGAAATAAATACTATAATTAACTGTCATCCATGATGATATGGAATCAGGAATCAGGTTCATGAACAACATCTTCATCTATAATGGAGACTTAGACTATGTGGTGAATTCCTAGGATTAATCCATAGAAGGAGTGACTGAAATCCCATCATCTCATTTCAATGATGGAGAAACCATCACAAAAGAATTTATTAATGTCACCTGCTTTTGGAATGTGAGAATGTGGGGAAAAAAGCCAGAACATCACCCACATGATGGTGCATGCCTAGATAAAGCATAAAAACAATATAATAAAAAAATACCAACCTAGGGTCTAAATTTTTTAAAACACATTTATGGAAACAACCCATCATAATATTATCACTTTCATAAAGAAAAAATCGATTAAACCTATAAACACTTATTATGTAAACATCACAATAATAAAAAACCACATCTCATCCATAAAACCTCTTCTAATTTCATATTTCAATACCATTATACATTAATTCCATTTATTAGTTGAATTATCATAATTTTATTTATTAATTTTATTAACTACCATATCATATAACCTTTTAGACTTTTTAATTTTTATATTACAATTACCAAATAACAATTCCACAACCTTATTTTATCATATCCATCACATAATTTATTCAATGTAAACCAATTATCGTTCCTTGTTATTAAATTCACTAGGAAACTTTAGAATACTTCAAAATCTATGGAAATACCAATACACTAGCAACACTAATCAACCATTGTACATCAACAACATCATGTCACCAAAATAATGAATCAAATTAGTGACTAGTTCTCATCTAAAATATTTTAGAAAACTCAAAATCCACCCCATAAATTTTTTCTAGAAATAAAATTCTACTATAGCTAAAACTAAACAACCATCCCATTTCTACATATAATCATTATAAAATTATATTTTCATTAAAAAAAATAAGTCAAATGATAATTCCAATTTTCAACATTCATATCTCAATAAATTATATCAATTTATTCAACAAATAAAAACATAATTCTATACAAAATAAATTACTTTGATAATAGTTGAACTCTATAAAAACCCTAAAAAAATATAATTAGAAATAATGAAATAATGTAATTTTTTTACAAGATTTATATTTATTTAATCTTATATTTTTCCTTAATTAATGATAATATAATCTCCTAATCAAATGAGAATTCTATAAATTATTTAAAATACTCTGAAAAAATAATATGTAATATATAATATAAATCAACTACTCTAAATTAAATTGGGAATCACCAAATCATCGAGAAAAAAAACTCAACAAAATAATTATCACATCACTATATGAAATCCATATCAATCACCTCACATAAATCCAATAACATCTCAACATACCATAAATGAATCTAAGGATCTAAACAATATTAAATAGAGGTGTCTAAATGAATAAGAAAAGATAATTTCCATTTATTAATGAAAATATTACCCAATCATAGGTAGAAATGGATGGTAGTCAAAGAGCACTACAAATAATATCATGAAATAAAAGATTCATAAAAATGTATAAAAAGGAAATATAAATTGAATGAAATTTGAGAAACTACTTAAATTATTAAATAAAAATATAGATACAAATTTTCATGGTGAAATTATATACATTACAACACAGTGGGGGTCACTCTATGGGAATTATGAAAATCACTTCACATACTTATTTCTCTCTCCCAAAAAATAGTCAAAAATTGTTAAATTTCTATAATATAAAATCACATTTTGGTGTAATTACCTTTATTATGATGAAATTAATTAGCTGAGTACTTGAATAGTGAAACAATTACATACCATTAATATCCAAAACCAATTCTTCCATAAAGATGAAATCTTAAATTCCACATCCGAATATAGTAACAAACACCATGATGCATCACACAACCCTAGAAAAATTACATGGACTAAACATATATTGAAACCTCTCCCTAACAACATCATGTAGAAGAAAAAAATAATTCAACTCCATGTAAATATAGTTCAATATAATTCATAATGTAGTAATTTGAAAAATAATCATATAAGTAACTTTAAAAACACTCATATGATAAATTACCTTCTCTAGATCAAGTACATATTTCCCTATAAATAATCATATTGAAATTTCATGGAGTTTCTTATCTTGAACCAACTAACATTATATAATCAATTACCAGTATATATAAACACCTGAATATTAATAAATAAATTATCAACTGTTTATTTTTCTTATTTATAACATTAATGTGATATTGTACTTATAATATTTGTTTCATCTTAATGTTAATACAAGTACCAACTATAATAAGAACCAAGTTGTTCTATGATATTATTCTTAAATATATGTTCTATGAATTGATGACTTCAATCTGATGGTACATAGTGTATTATTTACTGTTATGTGTAGGAGGCCAATAAGAAAATAAGACTTCTTCTGCTGAGGTTCTCAAATGATAAATATCAATTAGATAAGGGTATGAGAACAAACCAACCAAAAGTAATTATATATGTTTTATGTGACATGAGATATTCCTATCTATGAAAGAATGTATTAGACCTTAGAAATGAGCCAATTTTTAATTTATATCTTGAATCCTGTACTTTTATATATAGAAAAATTCAATTATGGCATATTATAGTGATGTGGCTTCATGTGTTGTGTGATTATTATGTGATATAAAATATTTTATAAGAGAATAATGAATATTTTACTTCTATATTAATGGAATTAAATATCAAGGGGTTATGATTGAAATAGAACAGTCTAATTAAACCCATTACAATGTTGTTTCCTTGAGAAGTTAATTTTAGGTAGTCCAAGAAATTTATATCAAGAATGTAGGTTTCTGACACCAGTATGCATCTTTATTGATCTGATATTGAGGAAATGTTATTATATTACATTGGAATAATTTTTATTAGTTTTTTTTTCATTTCAACACCATCTTTTTTCTCTATGGGTCCCCTGATGTGTTTCTAGAATACAATGTCATACATTGGGCCAGCATAATAAATATCACTGAGAAAGTTATATAAAGGCCCAAACAATAATGGTATCATGAATCTAAATTAAATTATATATTATTTTTATATTTAGAATATATAATTTTCCTCAAACTAAGAAATAATAATAATTCATATTTTTAGGATCATATATATTGAATCATCATGTATTCACTTCATAATATCGGTGAGTGGAATATTAAATAAGCATTAAATTACTCATAATTAATATAATATTTTTATATCTATTTATTTACAATGGAAAAAATAAATATTTAAATATAAATATTCTTAAGTTAGTGAATATTAAAATAAATATTTATTCAAAATATAGTGAATATAATATTTATTTTTTTATTTTATGAATAATATAATGATATATATATATATATATATATATATATTTATTATTCAAGGATTGATAAATACAAAGGATTTATCGGTTGAGTAGAGGGACCGAAACAGATGATATATTTTATATAATAGTTTTTCAATAAATATTGATTTATTTATTTAAGAAATGATATTTTATAATTTGAATGATAACACATGTCATGGAATGTAATATTATTATTATTTGAAAAGGGGTTTAATTATAAAAATGTAATTAGTTAACATCCTTTGGGAAATTACTCACTGTATAATCCTCTGTATATAACCAAAATTATATCACTTTTAGGGTTATAAGAATTACGTTGGACAAAAAAAATTATCTCAATATAATTATCTCTAGGATGAGGAGAGGTCTCTCACTCTAAGGGAAATGTGTCAATAAGACTTTTCCTCCATCACCAAAATGAGAGAATAAGGGAAAGAATCAATCAACATAGAATGGAATCTTGTTACAATCAATGATTAATGACACCAAACATTAGATTCCACCATGAAAACACCCAAAATACCAATAACGGTATTCCATAATTCTTGTATGACATGTTGAAACCACAAGATAAATTCTTCTTTGGATTATTTATCTCAACTATGGTAATATTAGAAGGTCAATTGAATATATCACGAATGAATGAAATATCATGGAAATATGATTCTTGTATACAAATTAATTATAGACTATATATGAAGATATTCTCACTCATAATATTTTAGGATATCATTCATCCAATTCTAAGGATTTAATCAAAAAAATATAATAGAAAAAATAATTTTGAATTAGATTGACCAAGTACATTTAAAATTTCAATTCTTATGTCATTGATTATGTTTCTGATGAAATTTTAAACTTAAAATAAATATTAAATTAACCGTTAACCTAAAATATCACTCCCAATACATATATCTCTACATAAATTCACAATGAATGAGACTATAGAAATCCAGGAATCTATATTAAAAACCAATTAAATGATTATCAACATTTTGAATAAAAAATAATATATGATATAATTTCATCAAAAACTGAACACCATGTGTGATATCTCATAATAAAATCTCATCATCATTCAAATAAAAAACAAAATTTTTTTTTGACTACATAATAACAGAATAAAAAATGAATCATGAAAAATATCAAAACTAAAAAAATCATGAATATAATCTCATATATGCACCTATGAATAATTTATAAATTTTTCTATGACACAATTTCACTCTAATACATGAACTAATGGAATGAAATGATAATATATTTACCCTTTTGATAATTATAAATATATTCAAGAAACTACACAAATTTTGTATCCTCAAAAGCATCTAACATTCCCCAATCAATGAAATGGTAGTCATCATGTTGATATATCTAAAGATAAAAACCATAGAATATGTATTTATCAATATTCACATAAGGAAGAACCAATCACGACACCTCCTCTCCAAATCACTCTGACACCTTAATGTTTGATAGAACCAAGGAGAAAACAGACTCTATAGAGCCTCTTGTATCTATGAAAAAAAGAAACATTTAGAAAAATATTATCACTGACATCAAAAACTTTTGTTCTTATCATACAATCTATACATTACTTATAATAGTGCTGAATGAATTTAATCAACTAAAAAATAATCTTTAAATTCATTATTATATTTTATTCTAAATAAAGCCAAAATATTTCTAACTACCTAACCTCAATCATGTACAAAGGAGATTTAAAATTATACCAAAACAATGTATTGAATAGTGCCATTCCAATAGATGAGTGATAGTTATTATTATATTTAAGCTCAACTAGGGAAAATTTTACATCCATAGATCACTAAAATCAATAACACATGTATGTGACGTGTTCTCTTTCATTGGGATCTTCTGCCCCACCTTCCCATACATCTAAATATGGAATTTATTTTTAAGGTATAAGTTAGAGATATATGTATACTACAGGATCATATCCACAGTTTAGATATTATGTGGATCTGAAATAGAGATGATCATTCATTGAATAATGTGAATCCTCATCACCCCATACACATGAATAATCATTAAGGAATCTACTACACCCAACTCATTAAACATTATGAAATTATCTAACATCCTTTTTCGATCCAAAAAACACACAGAGATTCATAACTAACAAAATATAAACGAAACAATACTATGAAATCCATTTATATGTTCTACCATTTTCAATATGGAACATCTAATGGTTATAATATATTTTTTGGAAAAATATTGAAATATTTTACCCAAGGATATACAAGGAAACCAGACCTAAACTCGACTATTTAATTTCTTATCCTCTTCCACAAAAACTGCTACATAAGGTAAGGATATATCCTGTAAATACCAGGATGTATAAACAAGGGTGTTTTTGGAAACTCATATAAAATTGGCTGTCAAATTTATAACAAAACTACCAATATCTTTATAAAAATACCCAACTTCGACTATCTTATAACTATACATTAAGAGGATCTCCATAAGAATCAATATCTCGTCATACCAACACCTTCAGATCTCCTAGATAGGACGTAAAAACGTTTTGAAATATTGAATAATGATCTATAATTTGATATAAGATGACCCCACAACATAATTCCACATCATATAGATGAATGTTCAAATTCTCTTCTAGAATTAACGAATAATATCAAGTATCTCAACCAATATATCCATGTGTTTTCTTACTAATCACATCAGCTACCAAATTTATTTTTCCTAGACTGTATGATATATCAATGTCATAATCCTGTAATAACTCAACCCAACATCATATACAACAAAAACCATTGAGATAAGATATATTATAGGATCTAATGAAAAATAAATTCCAAAAATCACTCATTAATTAGAAAAAATGACTATAGAATCATAAAAAACCCTACCACTATATTCTTAATATCAGTGACATAAAGATGAAAATACTAGTAATTAATGATATACCCACTCACTTATGCATCATAACATAACCATTTACATGATTATAAGAAAACTAATAGACCAAAGAAAATAATTATTTAAAAGACATAGGAATATGAGAACTAATAATTTATTTCATTAACAAAAAATGTCATTATAAAAATATTATACCTATAAAAAGTTATGGTATTAAAAAAAAGGCTACAAAATGTGTATGAAACCAAGATAAAACATTATATAACCTCCTATAATAGCTTATTGTATTATGGTAACTATAAAATATTACAATATTGTTGGAAGCTAACTAATATAATACCATATCATTCATTGAAGGATCATCATTTATGCCATGCTATGACCTGGCATGACCAATGTAATGCAACTCACATTTCCAAAACATACACATGGTTAAACATTAAGTATATCATATAATTGAAGGACCTCTAATATTACCCTTATATTCTTATAATGATTCCCCCCTGTTCTCAAATACATAATCATGTCATTTATAAAAACTACCATAAATTAATCCAAGAACATATGGAACACCAAACTCATCAATACCATAAACAAAACTAGTATATTAATGACTCTGAAGGGAATAAATATGAAATAAATGTATCCATTGGAACTCATGTATATTTTCTTTAAAACAAATTCCTCTTACACCCTCATATAATGACGTCAAGACTTCAATTTAATCATCATGAACCAATGATTTTATTTAACTGAAAAAAATATTATTTAATATTTAAAAGTGGATATTTGTTCTACACCATATCTCGGTTCAATATATGATAATTGATACATAGTTAAAAATAAAATCCATATTATTTATAAACAATACAATATCACCCCAATTAAATAAGATTAGAAATACCAAACCCTTATGAAAATGATATTTAACATAAATTCACAAATCATGATGCTTTAAATGGGTCATATTATAATAAGGTGAAGATGATAGATATATTCAATGTTGTATCTCAATACCAATCATGATACACATTCAGTTGGTTGTACCACAAACTCTCCATGGAATAATGTGAACCCTCATCCATAGATATCATGCTTTATCAACTCAATAATTACACTAAACACAACATCAATTATAATATCTACAGTGAAAGTGGAACAAAAAATGTTTGATCTATTAGACAATACAACTCATAGAAATTATGTAATCTCACATTTCACATTAAACAACAACACTATTCTTATACTGTAATTTATGATTCCACAAACTAAATCCAACCAGTCCATTCCAAGGATGACATTGTGTAAATGTGTATGAAATAAAAAATATCTCCCATCAAAATATGAAACTATATCATCATCTATAATCCCATACATGCATAAGATAATCTAGGTTGTAATCATATTAGCATAAATACCCCCAAGGTAAATAGAAGTACATCTACCCTATGTGCCAATGCTAAGAAAATGGTGTGTGTATTGAAGCCATGAAAATATATTGAATCAATCGAATCATAAACTACGAGAGAACATATGAATAGGATATTTCAAATGATAATTGGTCCTCTGTGAATTGTTATATCCATAACATTCTACTAAACACATTTTAATCCTAAGTCTCATCATCACTGATGATATCCTCTACCTCCCCTATGATCAGCTCCATGTCCCCATGAATGGGTAATATCTTGGAAATATACTCTACTTCCTCCATCATGAATCGATTGACATAAATTCTAATGACCATACCACTAATGATATGACATATTAGGAAAATACTATTGAACATACATTATAAACTAACTGAAACTCTATATTAACCATTAAGGATGGTTGAAATTTGATATTATTAATGATCATGTCATCTATTAATATAACAAACTACACCAGATGCCCAACTAAAATTGTGAGAATATATAGATCTAGAAAAATGAGGGAATGAAATACAAGATTAACTCTTTTCCAATAAATAACTCAGAATCCTAGTTAAGTGAGAACCTATATTCACACCTTCACTCTTTGGGATGTTTTCATGAAATTCCTTTTTAGATGAACTCATTACCTATTACATATTATACACCACCACATCCATTTTTAGTAGCTTATTATACGATGGAATCAAAAAGAGGCTAACCAACTTTTAGATATTCAAGTCATATATACTACAAAAAAATTATTCTCTCACCTAAATATAAATAATTAGATCAAGATGATAGCATCAAAGGTTCATCAATACTATATTGAACTCTCTCAAAAAATACCTCCCTTAAAAAATTGAGATTAACACTAGATGCTACACTACATTTAGTATATGGGTTAAAAACATAACTTGAGACTAAAATTTAAACATCTCCCACATCACTTTAGAAATATCTTGATTTCCAAGATTATGGATCCAACACTACAAATATAAAACACTCAACAAAGGTATTTTCAATAGGGATCTAATTCCCTTTTATAATGTGAATAAAACTAATGGTGATCTAAAACATCTCTAGCCACCTATTAGTATTCAGTTTGGTGAAAGTCCCCTCATATATAAATGGAATTTGATACTTAAATGCATAAAAATAATCCATCTATGAATCTACATCTTTGGGGTCATCTCATATATTATCAATCAAAATATCCTAATAACCCTCGCCGATATAGGCCACATAGGGCCTTCTTCCTCGAGGTAACATTATAAATGTATATTAAGCCTCCAAATCCAATGATATGGATTTAATTTAGATCATTTTAGTTCATTTAAATTTTATAGGTATATTCCCTAATTCATGAACTAGAAAAAAAGAGTATGATTCATTTACTATACTAAGGTATCTACCATAAAATTGGTAAAATCTCACTTGATGATGTTTATTATAATGAGAAAGGTCGAGAAATTGGATCAGAAGGAAATTTTCTACATTATAGTTGATATATATGGCCTTCATCACATGTTATATTGAAGGAAAATCATTCCCTAAAACCCAATTAAATTTATAACCAATTTATATCTCAAAACATCATCTTAATTCTCAAACAATGCATTAATACCACTCTATCATGATACGCCTCCACTAGGACTCCTCTTATGTTGAATTTAGATATAATTTCAACCCGAAATCCCACATCCAATAAGATATGTGTTTTAAACTAGAATCTTGGGTGAAAATCATACAACATGGGAATAATTAAACTTTATAATTCATGGTAAAAATAAACTAACCACCAAACATCACTGATTTCATAAAAACCCTCCTATAATCACAAAATAATTCATATAATGCGTATCAAAAAAATAAAATGTTAGAAAATGAGATAATACAAAATGAAAATATTTCATAATTTAATAAATCCAACAATAGATAATCAATATACAAACTATTAGTAATGTCCATCTTAGTTACCTTTTCCATCCTAAAAATCCCTAAAAATAATATATTGAAGTGGGAGAGAGGCAAAATAATAATTAGTGGGTTCCTCCCCTGAAAAAATTTCATTAATTTGGAAGAAGTATGTTATGTCTCAAGGAATAAACCTGAAACATACATGTTACCAATACCATATTTATAGCCTTCCCAATCACATTAAGTCATACTCACCAAATCCACACAAAAAAATAATATGTTTAACGGGAATATGTTTTTATCTCTTTTTTTGTGTGTGTAATATTATATTATAATATTTTTTATGTACACTATGTTAATAGATATGTGAAATGAGAAAATTTTTGTGAGCTATTTCTCAACCACAAAATATTTTCTTCCTCCCTCTATATAGATTTTTCAATCCTGAATGCAACACCCCAGAAAATATATGTTCTCTAGTCCATTCCCAAACTCGTCCAAACTACCACAACACTATCATTATACCATAGCCACTCAAAGACATCCATTGAACCTATAATTATTATATTTTTTCACCCCACCCACTTTCTGAAAGTGGATATTTTATACTTTAATATAAGTTAGATTATATACTATTTTAACATTTACAAAATTTTACAAATATACACATTCACTTAAAATTGATGTGTCACGTGAATGGATTTTAAAAAATAAATGATAATTTATTTAAAAGACATCTTATTTCTTATATAAGAAGTAACAAATGGGATATAAAATAGGGTTGGATAAATTTTACATCTACAATGCATGAACATAAGAAATCATCTAATAGAAACCTTAGTATTTGATCCTTACAGTTTCAATGTTGTCTGTGTACTTATAGTCAGTGGTGGTGGGGGAGAAGTGAACCAAGTCCAAATAAAGTTTTGAATATTGGTGAGAATCTATGGAAGAAAACCTTGGTTCAAAGATGTTTCCCAATGACAACATAAATTTGGATTTTATCTCCAAGGGGGGATGTTTTTCAGTGGCTGATTTTTAGAGGAATGAATGTTTCATATCATGGATTGGTTTTTATAAAGGTATTTTTTGTGTTTCCAGGATAAATAATAGTCATCCATTGAATTTAATTTTTTATTCTCTAAATATCAATGTTTTATTTATAGTTACTTCATTGTTTTTAAATCCTTTTTATTTTATTATTTTCAACACTAAAAATATCATATATTGATTAATTTATTCTTTACAAATTTTTAAAAACATTTTTTATGTTTCTAAATACAAATTATCACATAATCATTTATCTTATGAATAATATATTATTCCATTACGCATGTTTTTAAACCTTTTATCACATATAGTTCTCAACTTCTATCATCAAAACAACACCATTGTTTCCGAAACTATTGTATAAGGAATCTATCACACTCCTAATAAAGTCATGTGAAAAAAATCAACTCCATATATTTCATTATTATTGAAACTTAGTTCCATCATAATTTATAAAAATATATATGGGAAATTCCTTATAAAAATAGAGAAAACACATGAAAAAAATAATGATATGAAAAGGCTTGAAAATTGGATATACCTTGTCAAGCTGAGGATCTGCCAGCACGCAAGGTACTAGTGTCCCATGTTTTGGAATGTAACCCACTTGCGCACCCCTCACCATTTATACCAGGGTTACTTATTTACCTATAAATATACTATTGGGGTCTTTATCTCTACAAATGAACTTCCTTGAAGCCTAATTTCTACTCTGGTCACCCTAGTGCTTCTCCCAAGACTTCTGAAAACTTTATTGTAGTTCTTTAACACCTAGAGAAGAGGAATTTATGGAGGATCGTCGAAAATGAGTTCCTTTAGTGTTTAAAATTCATTATACTTTAATTACCAAAGCACCAAACCTCCATAAATCAGAAACCCTTGCATGCCACATATTCCACTCAATGGAACTTTAGCGCCCCAGTTCTAGGAATAACTGTGAGTACTCTTCAAGGCTTGATTCTTGTCTCGCCCAGTTATTAACATTCAGGTTGTTAATCACTTAATTTTACATCATGTAGCCCAATCCTACTTTATCACCCATACATGCGCTCTAGATACTTACTTGGGTGCCCATATTTTGATTCACCAAACCCCTTCAGTCTATACTAGCCTTTCATCAAGCCTTCTTCAAATCCATTCATTGCAGATATTCATCTTTCGTGGATCCTTTATCTAAAAGGGGTTATGTTGAATCCTCCACAAAAACCTCTTAACATATAAAACCTTTGGGAAGGTCACATAAGTGTGTCACTTATATGGGTTTGTATATTAATATTCATAGGTTTCCTATATTGTTTTTGCAATGGGGTTAGGATTCATGGAGTGTGTGTGGGTTTGTATATCTACAATCACAAGGAACATTATCCCAGGAATAGTTTTGGGGAGTTCCTGGTTTGTTGGATTACGGTTTGGGGCATGACCACCCCTTCTTATCTCTAAATCCCAGAACCTTAGGTCTCTGTTAGGGAAGGTACAGTTCATGCATAATTTTCCTTATTAATAAATTAGAAGTATCCCTCCCATACAAGGACCAATTTTTGGGTATCCATTAGGGTGTAAGAGAATAACTTTTCATGTATTAGGTTGTAGTATTTATCCTATTTAATTTATTAACCTTCACTCCTTCCTTATATTGGACCCTTGTCTGATGTAATGATAATAGTGGTAAGGCTCATCACCTCACCCTCTTCCCCGGGGGCCTCATCCTCTTCCACCATCATTTTCATAACCCTTTCATCTTCCACTGGTGGAGGAGGAAATGTGTGGGTGCCTTTGTTGATCTTTTGAAATCTTCTTGTTTCTCACAACAAGCATGACCCACATAGGCTTAGATATTTTTCATGACCATAACATTAATAGAAACACCTATAATCTTGAACTACGATAACTCTGATACCCTCCATAATTAGGATATGTAGGAACATCTCACAAGGCCTGATCTCTATCTCATTTCATCTATAAAAGGCATCCTTTACAGAAGGTAAGCCCAACCTCATTTATCTCAAAGGACTATACTCTCCTATGAGACTCATAGAACTACGTGGGATTTGAATCTCATCCAAATGGGATACATAGGAAGCCTCTCTGAGGATCAAACTTAACACTTAAAATAAACCTTGTTCTTCCTAGTTCATATTCCCAATAGGGTCTAATCTAACATGGAAACCCATATTCTTTCGATGTTCCTTGAGTTTCTTAGGAATAAATACCACACCAAACCATGACTAAGAATACTTCTCTTAGATTTCCTTACCATGTGACATTAAACTATATGACTAGGTCCTTATCACATTACCTTAAAAGGTTTGATGTTTCCTATTAAGCAGCACATTACTATGAGCATTTTGATTCATTTCACTAGGATATGTAGGTAGCCCATCTATGGGTATGAACCCAACATCAAAATAAACCTTTATCTCTCTAGAAGTCAATAAATTATAGAGTTCCCAAACGAGTGGCTTAAAACACAGTATTATCATAATTATGGTTAAAATAATCTCTAAATATTTTATTAGAGGATACCATTGATGGAGAACCTCAAATACATATATATGTTTCCATTAATGATGAACCTCAAATACATAATGATGATTCTAAATTTCACACATGATAATATTTAATTGAAAATTACAAGGTAAACCTAAGTAATACTTTGGTGAATTATTAAGTATTAATGAAAATATCTCAAATCCGTAAGAGAGTCTCAGAGTTGGAAATAATTCCCCCCAAAAGGGTGTGATGAGTCCGACCTCCCATCCCCTTGACCAATGAATATTCTTAAGAATCATATGTTGAAACAAAACATATGAATTCCTTTGGATAAAGAACCATTGGATGTTTTCGGTACCCTACATAAATATAATGGAAACCACCCAGAAGTATTGATTTCTAATCAGAACACACGTTCCAATGGATGAAAAACAAAAAATGGTGAACCCAACGTGAATACTTAAAAAAATTGAAAATGATACACATCTATTAGTCCCATGTAAAATGATAAAGGAAGGCCATAAAAATGAATTAATCAAGCATGTATCCCTCTAAACGAGGTTTCCTTAATGGAGTTCATTGATTTTATCATGTTTCCTCAAAACTACCTTCACTCCAAATGGATTCCTTCAAGTTTTCACCCGTGAATGCCCCTACCACAAGTCAAGCTGGATCTTCATCTGCTAGGAGGATGTCATAACTAACTTAGAATCTTCAATTTTGGGTCTCCAATGTATTGGTATGGTAAAAGTATCAACAACGTACAAATACAACCTTGGAGGCTACCCGACATGCTCTCTATGTTAACAACAACCCTTGATCGTCCGGTTAGCGATGTCCAGTGGTCAAGAAGCAGATGGTGCCAAGAACTATTATCAACTGTTTTAGGTCCTTATCTATAGAATGTAATAACCATTCCCTCCCTAACTATAGAGAGTTGGATCAATATGTCACTCATGACATAAAATCAAAGGTACAGGGTCCTTCCTATCGGCTTCCACCAACAATCTTCGTGAGCAGAATCATGCTGCGATGGACCCCCAACATGATGGGGGTGTTTCCTTCGTTTGTTAATACTTGGTCCATAAAACTTATACACACAATATGAACAACTGGGGAAAATGTTAAGATAACAAGGAGAAGGTTCTTACCTTTTCCTCTCAAGAGAAGTCAATTAATCTAACATGGTGAAAAAAATTGAACAGGAACACACACATTTCCATCCCAATTCCTCTTCCCAACAAAATTTACTGGAAGAGACCCTTAAATCCCACTAGTTAATTCCAATGGAGTACCATGAATAGGAATAGACACCCATTTACAAACTATTACCCAGTCATCAGGCTCATCTGATGGCATTCATGGAAGCCTGGTAATCAAATTTGGTGGTAACTAGCAAGCAAAAACATACAGCTGTTTACACACACCAATTATGCCTATAGTATCATATGTTAGCATTGAAATAAGTCCACCAACCATGATTATAGGGAAAAAACAATTAGTCACATACACCTACCAACATTCATTGATCTTTCCAATAGTCTTGTTTGGAAGCACCCAGAGAAGTCAGTGAGGAAGCTCCAATGACAAACCAGGGGTAGACTCAACTCTCTACCTCCATACATGAGTACTGATAGTATCCATTGATAGGAAAAGGAGGACATGAGTAGGTACATACACCAACTCCATATACCTAATGGATTTATATTCCTGTTACGACTGTTGAAGTCACCAATCATATTTTAACAATAGTGAAAGGCCATAAATAAATTTATGCCCATATTATGGAAGCCCGCAAGAATATCATAACAACAACTTCAGCAGTACTTGGGGAACAAAAACATAATTATGTCCCCACAACTAGGTTGAATCATTGTCATGCCATCCCAGAGTTGATACACAACTTTTTTCCAGTCTAGGAGGGTTATGGGGCATACTCCCCCATATCTTATAGACAATAAAATCGAGAACATACACCATTTCTAATAGATGATAATCATTCAATTCTAATGACCATGCCATGGAAAGCACATACACTTTCCCATGATAACCACTTCTCCCAGAAAGTGGCCCCAACTAGGTTTAAAAGAGAATCTAAGAAAAATTATCACCAAACACAGTTGGAAAATCAAAATCCAATCTACGATCTTGCTCCTCTTAATGCTGGAGTTATTGAAGCCCTCAGACATTTATTGTAAGGACCCAACCATAGTTTCCTAGAGCCGATGCCTTATTTGATTATATTGGAATATAAACAAACATTATTCATCCTAAAATACCATTTAATTTCGTATCCCTTGTAATCATGATACCAATATAAGTTCAACTTTACATCATGAAATGAAATAAAACATTAATTTATTCAATTAGAACTATCGCACATCCTATATTATGCATGAAAATAACTCATAACATACCTCTTTATATCCATTGAAAATGAAACATAATAAAGGGGGAGCTCAAATTCTCATGAAGGTTAGGTAATACAGTGGAAGATACCATAACAAAAACATTAATCATGGTGAATAATTCAAAACACATGCCTTTACAAATAATATAGTTGAACACATTAAGGAAGGAATATAAGTTGAGTAAATAATTCCAAAATAAAACATAATCAAGGGTATTATACTAGTTTAATATCCACAAGAACCTTAAATACAATTTTCATAATTAGTGAGTGCATAATGCGGGAAATCATCACCATACCATTAAGGCATTGTTCTAAGACCATAAATAATCATTTTGTCAAGGCCTTGTGCCAAGATCGTAGTTTGTCTCATGAGACCTACTGATTCACTGAGGGGATATAGGAGACCCCACCTAAAAATTAATATGTTCAATTCATTCCTCATATGAAAAGGGATACCCATAAACAACATACACATTCATATGTAAACTAGTATATGAAATGAAAATAGCTTTCCCTGGACATTAAGCATAAACACTAACCATTCGATGTAAATTGGTGAATGGTTTTAAGATATCACATCCTCAGCCAAAATAATCATAAAACATTAAATTAAATATGGTATATTATTCCATGAAATATTATTCCCAATAATACAAAATAATCAACAAGGGTGCTGAAATAAAGGAAGATACTCTTATAAAATATTTGAGTAATTATTAAGATAAATACTCTTTTTCATTGAAAAGAAGAGTTCATTTGGAAAATTTTTTCTATAGAACCAGAAGTGAAGTAGGGTAGTATATTCATAATAAAATCAGTGATTTTATAAATATCATGGTTTCTAAATACAAATTATTGAGTGCCCTTAGAAATTGGTAAGAATTTGAGAACTTCCCTTGGATAAGGATTGTATTTCAGAAACAATTTTGAAAGTTCCTTTTAAAATTTGTAACTATACATAAAATAATGAAATATTCTAGTGGGTGTACATATATAGACCACTAAAAAATAATTTATGATGAGTAAATGATAATACATAATCATTTCTGTAACACCCCGAGATTTTATGAAAAATATTCTTTTTAATTTCATTAATATCTTGTGTTGTACGCTACACCAAAAGGAGCTATCACAACACGCATCCTTGACTTGCCTTGCATTATACGCAATTGAGGCCTTCCTCTATAGCGTGTGTAGTACGCAATACCGAGTTTCACTAAACAACGATATGCTATTAAAATATTATTAAAAATAGCCGTTATGAATAGTAATAACCACCTTTTAAACTTTTAGAAATTTTATCTCTCAAAATGGACTTCATTTTTGGATTCGGAGTATCGAATTTAGCCTAAGGTGAAATTTTGGTACTTTTCGGATAACTTTCATATTCTGATGAATAGTAAAAATTACTAAATTTTAATTAAAAACAATTTTTTAATCGAAATAATTAATAGTGATAAATTATTTATTTGAGTGGTTTTAAAGTATATTTAGAATATATTTTTACAATTTAATACAATTTTGGTCATTGGATGTAATTCAACATTTAAATCAAACATAAACAAGTGTCATTCTTTTGATAGTTATTATCTCTTAAGAACACGCTATTTGTTTTGACGACGAGAATTATTTTTTAAATTAATTAATGCAACTAATATGTTTTGAATTTGGAAAAATAGACATCATTTTTGAGTTCATAATATCAAATATATCTTAGGCCTAATTTTTGGTATATTTCTGGAAACTTTCATTTTTTGATGAATAGTGAAACCACTAAGTGGTAGTTAAAAAAACTGAATTTTTCATAAAACTTAATTTTACCGCTTCTGTGAGTGGAATTTCGAAAATCCGAGAGACATAGTTAATATCATGGTCTAAAATGTGGTTCAATGAGATGAAAATAATTTTTGGTGAATAATAACTTTTTACTTTTTTTTACCACGGTTAAAAGTAAATAGGGTAATTAGAGGTAAAAATGATATTATTATTACCCTAACACATGTCCTAATTCTATTGGATAAGTGTAATTCGACCAAAAACAACCTTCGGAATAAAATATGACCATTTAATCCCACTTGGATTAGATTAGGACATTTATTATTAATTTATTTAAAGAAGGGTTAAAATAGTTTAAATCAATGTTTAATAAGTAAATAATTTTTAATATAGGGTTATACATAAGATAAATTAGACTATAAATATTCATTAGAAATATAAAAATATTTCCTACATAATGTTATTTTATTTGTAATTTTTAGACATTAAATAATTTAATTTATTTATGACACAAAAAATGATGCAGTAATTATCTTATTAATGAAATATTGACATAATTGATGTTATAAATACCCAAATAAATGTAATTTGAGACTTTTTATGAATTCCAATAATTTTATAGGTTAATATGACATGTTAGTATTGATGTAATTAACTTTTTTCGAACTAATCATTCTGTTATGAGTTTCACAAAAATCAATTACTAAATAGTGTCAAAATTGACATAAAATAGTTTTTAAAACAAATATTATATTATTAATTGTTATTTTATTCCTAAAAATCTAAGGTTCATCCAAATGACTTATATAAGGTTATATATATTAATAATAAACAACTTGGGGTTCGTTTGGCTTGATATAGTAAGTTTATTAACCTTATAGTATAAGAAAACAAGAAGACACGGTAAAAGTTAAATTATCTAACTTAAAGTTAAAACTAAATGATAAGGTTAAAATTGATACCTAAACATGTCTAAATTATATTTGATGAGAGGATTTCAACCCATCCCCACCTTAGATTCTAAATAAATCAATTTGGAGCTATTTAAAACCGAATTTGTCTTTATAATAAAATAATATTTTTAGTTATTCCAAAGGTGCCCCTCTCCTCCCTTATAAAAGGGCACCTCCTCCCTCTTCCTCACACCACTTTGAGCTTTCAAGATCGGCTAACCTCTGCCAAATTCTCTTCTCCAATTCCTTAGAAACATTCTAGAGGTTCTGGTCTTCCTCAAAGACCAATTTTAGTTCCCTAAGAGGAGGTCTCAAAGAGGCGCTTCAAAGAAGAGGAGGTTCAGACACTTACGAAGCAAATCGGACCTAAGGTAAGGGAAAATCTCGCAATCTCAATTTTTATCTGAGATTGTTTATACTTTGGTATTTAATGGGGTGTATTTTATCATCCACATCCATTTTCCCTCAATATGTAATGTTATTTCCATCCACCTACAATTTTTTAAATCCAAATTTACCCTTCGGTGAGTTTTTAGTAAAAGATATGAAAGGAATCTTTTGTCATTTTTCATACGAGGTTATTTTTGACTTTTCCGACAAAAGTATGAGAAGAATGTTTTTTTTAACTTATAAATCATGAATGAATTTTTAAAACATTATTTCCAAGAAGCTTCCTTTACAAGTTATCAAGTTTATTTTTAATCAACTTCTTTTAGTTTATAATTGTTTGACATGTTAAGAAAGGAAAAGTGTTTTTGAAGTAGAAAGGATATTTTCCTCAAGAATGGAGTTCAAGTGTTTTATCAAAATTATTTTCCATCTAAGATAATAAAGGGTTCTGTTTTCATCCCTATTATTACATTAATTTGATTATGTTGTGATGGAATTATTTTTATGAATTCCTTGATCTTATATGAATTTTTTTATGATGTCATGATGTTTAAGATTCCCATTTTTATTACATGGGTTATGAAATGATGTATGATTTATGATTTTGTGGAACACATAAGAATGGTATCATTATGAGATGGGTGGGACCTATATCTCTCTCCAATGCATTGGGTAAATATTTTATATCTCACGAGATAGACATGGCTGGAACGGTAGGTTATATCGGTTAAGTGAAACAGGACTGAAACGAGGAGTGAACTCGGTTCAGAAAGGGACTTTGTCCACTAAGATAGTCTTGGCAATGAGTCTTGACTAACAAGAAATTATTCTCTATGATTATGTGTGTATTCCAAAAAGTTTCATGTTTTATGTTATGATTATTGGCATTACATTTCACTACTACGATTTATCCCATGTTATGAAATTATGATCTCTTTTTCAGGTTAAGATTTCCAAAAGATATGTTATTATGAATATGATGTGATTGATATTTCTTTTGTTTACCCTTACTGAGAATTTGAGCTCACCCTTTTATATTTTCTTTTCCCCAGGATATAAAGAAAGTATTTAGGTTAAAAAAAAGAAGAAGATATTTATGGGATATGTTGAAGATCTTTCACCACGATTAGAAGATTATATTCCGAGTTTCCAAAGACACTAAACTATTACAGTCCTTGTGTGTGTGTTTTTGTTATGTACTAAGTATTCCGCAAAAGTAATGTAATGTCTATGTACATCAAGCTCAGGGCCTCTACAGTTGGTATCCGAGGAAAGGTTTAGTCAACCTTTGGAAACTAGGATGCGAAAACGTTAGTGAGATCCCTAGAGATATTTATAAGGTATGTCTAGGGATGTCCCTAAGGATAAGTATACATATAATATATAATCCTATAACTACGGTAATGATATTATAATTTAACCTAAGATGTTAGATATTGAAGGCACTCCCCCTTTATTATATTTTTTTCCCTAGCGTGATTTTTTCCTCTCACACTATTCTTTTTGGGTTTTAGACGATGGCTGGAACCCGAAGGAACCGTGTTGATCAATGCAATGGACAATGCAATTATTTTCCTCCTGAACAAACAAATGTTATGGGAGATGGAGTGAAAAATCTTATTGCTATACTTACACAAGCTATGAATCATTCTGGAATTCCAAATGAGCAGATAAGGGAACAATATTCTATTGAGTCCTTCATGAGGAAACGTCCACCTTCTTTCAGTGGGTCTTCTGATCCACTTGTTTCTGAACAATGGATCAATACCACTGAAAAGATATTTTCAGTTCTTCAATGGTCTGAACATGATAAAGTCATCTTAGTAGTATATCGTTTGGAAGGTGAAGCGGATCAATGGTGGAATCTTATCAAGAATACGAGGCAAAGAGATGAAATTGAATCCATGTAATGGGATGAGTTCAAGAACTTATTTTTCAATAAGTACTTCCCTCGTATTCTTAGAACAAAGATGGAGAAGGAGTTTCTTGAACTAAAGAAAAAGGATGATGAATATGTTGGTATATACGAAGTGAATTTTACAAGGCTTGCAAGGTATGTATCTGGATTTATCATCCAACCTGAAAGTAAAGTTGATCGATTCTTCAGTGGTTTAAAAACAAATCTTTGAAGGGAATTAGCTATAAGAGACTTCAGTAGCTATGAAGAAATTGTGCATTGTGCTATCAAGGTAGAAATGGAAGTTGGTGTTACTTATCCATCTCATAGTTTTGACAAGAAACGAATGATGGAGTTCAAGGAGAAATTTCAGAATAATGGTGAAAAGAAGATGAATGTTTCCTTATGCTCAAAGTGTGTAAAGAAGCATGGTGAAGATTGTCTTAAAGGGACAAGTAAATGTTTCAAATGTGGAAAGGAAGGTCATCAGGCATTTGAATGCCGCAATAATGGGAAGAAGATGTCTAATGATGGAAACAAAGGAAGGGATACACAGAATGAACCTACTACACTTAAATGTTTCAAGTGCAAGGAGATGGGACATTATGCCAATAAATTCCCTAATCCAAGGGTTAGTGATGATCGACATGAGCAACCACTTAAGGCAAAGGACAAAGGGAAGTCACATGCGATCACCATTGGCGATGTTGAATATGATAACGATGTGGTGGAATGATTAAGTAATGGGATTCCAAAATAATGTTGTATATAGTATCGTGGAATATTGGAATATTTATGTATTGGTCTATTGTGGTTTTCAATAATTTTATGGTACCGGTAACCATGGAAAGTGATTGAGATATTTTTGGAAAAAAGATGATATGCGCATAATGAAGGGAAAATGAGAAAATGAAATATTTGACAATATTCATGAGCTCATGATTGATATAAGGACTAAGTGATATCATGGTTTGAGTATATAGAATTTTGATGATTTTGGTATGTGGAAAGTGTTAACTTTTAACTGCATTCATGTTTTCACTAAGGTTCAATGGGTATTAAAGAGAATACATGATTAAGGCCTTTGAATGTTTGGAATGTGACCAACAAGACATATCTTATGATATATGGGGATCAACGATGGTATTAAATCTCTGGTAATCGTTTTCACTATATTATGAGAGTGGACTGCAGTATTATGGATAAGCCTAAAGATTGGAAGGGATTATGTTGGAAATAAGTTAGTATTGTTTAAGGATAGAAGTTTTTAGATATTATTGATGGGATGTTATAGTAATATATCTTTAGAAAAAGGAAAACCTGCAGGACGGGCGACATCCCATCGCGTCGGACAAGGCTGTGGGAATCGAACCCACAACCGAAGTGCGACTGGCCTTTATCACCTACCACTAGCCTACAGGAAGTCCCTGTTTAGTAGAAACTAGTTTTATTATATTAAGAAGTATGATATAAGAAGTATAAGTCCATTTTAGGAACCATATATGATTAATCTCACTATAGATGGACTTATGTATTTTTTGATAACTTTTCTATCCTTTTGTTTAAGATAGATGGAATGACCCATCATTCTATCACATGATCTGCTAACACATAACGAATGACAAATTCAACTTCATTTCTTTAAGAGATGAAGTGGAAATTTTCCAAAGAACGAACAACAGTGAGACTATACCAAAATCACGAAAATATTTCTTCTAATTCCAATTTCATCAACTTTAGGGAAATGATCTTGAAAATCAAGAATGTTGTCCTAGTGCTCTTATATCTGATGAATCAGATGGTACCTTATATCGTCACAAATTTATGGCTTTGTGATTTCTAGCTTTTCTATATCCATGTTCTCTACCACTCTCCATCAGAACATGATGGTTAGATTTCTCTTCCATATCCATATTTTCACCTATGTGGAAACCCAGTGATTAGTTTATTTGGGTAACCGTTACGTTTCATACTTTTGTTTTTAAAGATTGGTTTTAGTATTCCCTTTTACGATTTGGGTTTCTATTAAACAAACTTTCGAGTAGTAAACCATTTATAACCCCAAAGAATTTCGAGGGAGAAATTCATTTTAAGGGGGGTAGAATGTAACACCCCGAGATTTTATGAAAAATATTCTTTTTAATTTCATTAAGGTCATGTGTTGTACGCTACACCAAAAGGAGCTTTCACAACATGCATCCTTGACTTGCCTTGCATTACACGCAATCACGGCCTTCCTCGATAGCGTGTGTAGTACGCAATACCAAGTTTCACTAAACAACGATATGCTATTAAAATATTATTAAAACTAGCCGTTATGAATAGTAATAACCACCTTTTAAAATTTTAGAAATTTTATCTCTCAAAATGGAATTCATTTTTGGATTCGGAGTATCGAATTTAGCCTAAGGTGAAATTTTGGTACTTTTCGGATAACTTTCATATTCTGATGAATAGTGAAAATTACTAAATTTTAATTAAAACAATTTTTTTTAATCGAAATAATTAATAGTGATAAATTATTTATTTGAGTGGTTTTAAAGTATATTTAGAATATATTTTTACAATTTAATACAATGTTGGTCAATGGATGTAATTCTACATTTAAATCAGACATAAACAAGTGTCAATCTTTTGATAGTTATTATCTCTTAAGAACACGCTATTTGTTTTGACGACAGGAATTAATTTTTAAATTAATTAATGAAACTGATATGTTTTGAATTTGGTAAAATAGACATCATTTTTGAGTTCATAATATCAAATATAGCTTAGGCCTAATTTTTGGTATTTTTCTGGAAACTTTCATTTTTTGATGAATAGTGAAACCACTAAGTGGTAGTTAAAAAAACTGAATTTTTCATAAAACTTAATTTTACTGCTTCTGTGAGTGGAATTTAAAAAATCTGAGAGACACAGTTAATATCAAGGTCTAAAATGTGTTTCAATGAGATGAAAATAATTTTTGGTGAATAGTAACTTTTTACTTTTTTTTACCACGGTTAAAAGTAAATAGGGTAATTAGGGGTAAAAATGATATTATTATTACCCTAACACATGTCCTAATTCTATTGGATAAGTTTAATTAGACCAAAAACAACCTTAGGAATAAAATATGACCATTTAAGCCCACTTGGATTAGATTAGGACATTTATTATTAATTTATTTAAAGAAGGGTTAAAATATTTAAAATCAATGTTTAATAAGTAAATAATTTTTACTATAGGGTTATACATAAGATAAATTAGACTATAAATATTCATTAGAAACATAGAAATATTTCCTACATAATGGTATTTTATTTGTAATTTTTAGACATTAAATAATTTAATTTATTAATGACACAAAGATGATGTAGTAATTATCTTATTAATGAAATATTGACATAATTGATGTTATAAATACCCAAATAAATGTAATTTGAGACTTTTTATGAATTAAACTAATTTTCTAGGTTAATATGACATGTTATTATTGATTTAATTAACTTTTTTCTAACTAATCATTCTGTTATAATTTTCAAAAAAATCAATTACTAAATAGTGTCAAAATTGACATAAAATAGTTTTTAAAAAAAATATTATATTATTAATTGTTATTTTATTACTAAAAATCTAAGGTTCGGCCAAATGACTTAGATAAGGTTATATATATTAATAATAAACAACTTGGAGTTCGTTTGTCTTGATATAGTATGTTTATTAACCTTATAGTATAAGAAAACAAGAAGACACGGTAAAAGTTAAATTATCTAACTTAAAGTTAAAACTAAATGATAAGGTTAAAATTGATACCTAAACTTTTCTAAATTATATTGGATGAGAGGATTTCGACCCATACCCACCTTATATTCTAAATAAATCAATTTTGAGCTATTTAAAACCGAATTTGGCTTTATAATAAAATAATATTTTTAGTTATTCCAAAGGTGCCCCTCTCCTCCCTTATAAAAGGGCACCTCCTCCCTCTTCCTCACACCACTTTGAGCTTTCAAGATCGGCCAACCTCTACCAAATTATCTTCTCCACTTCATTAGAAACATACTAGAGGTTCTGGTCTTCCTCAAAGACCAATTTTAGTGCCCTAAGAGTAGGTCTCAAAGAGGCGCTTCAAAGAAGAGGAGGTTCGGACACTTACGAAGCAAATCAGACCTAAGGTAAGGGAAAATCTCGCAATCTCAATTTTTATCCGAGATTTTTTATACTTTGGTATTTACTGGGCTGTATTTTATCATCCAAATCCATGTTCCCTCAATATTTAATATTATTTCCATCCACCTAAAATTTTTTAAATCCAAATTTACCCTTCAGTGAGTTTTTAGTAAAAGATATGAAAGGAATCATTTGTCATTTTTCATACGAGGTACTTTTTGACTTTTCCGACAAAAGTACGAGAAGAATGTTTTTTAACTTATACGGAATGAATGTATTTTTGAAACATTATTTCCAAGAAGATTCCTTTACAAGTTATCAAGTTTATTTTTAATCAACTTATTTTAGTTTATAATTGTTTGACATGTTAAGAAAGGAAAAGTGTTTTTGAAGTAGAAAGGATATTTTCCGCAAGAATGGAGTTCAAGTGTTTTATCAAAATTATTTTCCATATAAGATAATAAAGGGTTCTGTTTTCATCCCTATTATTACATTTATTTGATTATGTTGTAATGGAATTATTTTTATGAATTCCTTGATCTTATATGAATTGTTTTATGATGTCATGATGTTTAAGATTTCAATTTTTATTACATGGGTTATGGAATGATGTATGATTTATGATTTTGTGGCACACATAATAATGGTATCATTATGAGATGGGTGGGACCTATATCTCCCTCCAATTCATTGGGTAAAGATTTTATATCTCATGAGATAGACATGGCTGGAACGGTAGGTTATACCGGTTCAGTGAAACAGGACTGAAACGAGGAGTGAACTCGGTTTAGAAAGGGTCTTTGTCCACTAAGATAGTCTTGGCAATGAGTCTTGACTAAAAAGAAATGATTCTCTATGATTATATGTGTATTCAACAAAGTTTCATGTTTTAAGTTATGATTATTGGAATTACATTTCACTACTATGATTTATCCCATGTTATGAAATTATGATCTCTTTTGCAGGTTAAGATTTCCAAAAGATATGTTATTATGAATATGATGTGATTGATATTTATTTTTTTTACCCTTACTAAGAATTTGAGCTCACCCTTTTATGTTTTATTTTCCCCAGGATATAAAGAAAGTATTTAGGTTAAAAAGAGAAGAAGATCTTTATGGGAGATGTTGAAGATCTTTCACTACGATTAGAAGATTATATTCCGAGTTTCTAAAGACACTAAACTATTACGGTCCTTGTGTGTGTGTTTTTGTTATGTACTATGTATTAAGAAAAAGTAATGTAATGTCTATGTACGTCAAGCTTAGGGTATCTACAATTTCATTTAGGTAATTATAAATGAAAGTAACATGAATGAAAATTAACGTTCGGGTGAAAAAACCCTTACCTTAAGTCTGAATGTGTTCCGCTCATGAACTTATGGTCCTGGAAAAAGAAATTAGAATTATTAATAACTTATTTTGGAAACTATTAGTCATGTATTTAGTATTTTATAATTTAATTTAGTTAATTTATGTCCTTAATGATAAGTTTTTATATTGAATTTCGTAGTTCCGGAGTGTTCGTTTTCTTGATGTTCATAAACGGTTCACTTGTTTTTAAGTAATGGAGTTCATGTGGAATGGATATAAATATACAGAATTAAAATTACATATTATTTATGAACATAAAGGTTATTTAATGGTCATTTCTATGATTTGTTTACATTGAAATAGGACGAATCATTAGATGAATTATTAATGACATTCACTAAGATTATTTTAGCGGTATTTTGATTATAATGAAATAGTTTGGTCATATGATTTAATAATATGTATGTATACGAGATACTTAATATTAATTAGGGGATAATAAATATATAATAGTCTGGTTCAACCATAAAACTGGTTTCAAGAATAGTAATTAATGAGAAATTGAAGAACGAAACTCCGTCGTCCCGGAAGGTTATAAATTGGAACCTCATGGACGTTGATTTCATTCATGAAATAAAAGAGAGATAAAGTAAGGATATTGATGAAGTTTATTCCATTCACATGATATAATTCAAGTATATAGATGATTATGATTCTATCATGGTCATTTGGATAGAGGAGGTGACAAGAGGATAACAAAATAAGATAAATTGAAATGTAAGTAAATGAAAAAGAAAGGTGCTTTACATATTGAAATAACCTCTTTGAGAACCTCCTTAAGTGAAGGGATTTTGGTCTTTTGGAAAGAACAAGAACTTCTTGGATGTGGGGAGTGAATAATAAAGGTATTTGGGTAGAACTTGTAGGATCATCAAGGCGTAGAGGAGTGAAGACATGAGGGAGTGGGGGTGGGGGTTTATAGTGGAGGAAAAGAGGGTTTTCATAAATTTTTAATCATTAGTTTATTAATTTCCCTCAATATCAGAAATAATGATGATTCTATGACAAAGAATAGTAATAAATTTATTTGAGTTCAAACCTAGTGGTCTTAAATCACTTATGATGTCATAAATAGTGTATTTAATTGATTAATTTTATATATAGTATTTTATTATACTTCACTATTCATAATAAATTCATGTATTTTAGAAAAATACCAAAAATTTACCCAGACCATTTTTTGATGTGTAGAATAAAAAATAAAAGAATTCCATTTTCCAAAAATAACTTTCTAAATGTTACTAATATAATTTTTAAATAAAATCATATTTAATTCTAAAAATAACAATTGTGAAGGCATAATTAGTTTTATATCACATTGAGAAATTAATTAAGATCCCATTATCTTATTACCACAGGAAAATAAAATAATATCAGTAATTACTATTCATAAGGGTTTGTTAATATTCATGTTACTATTCATAAGGGTATATAACTATTCACCAAAATTTAAGTTTATTATATTAGACTCTAAATAACTTACTGATCTCAACTCTAGATGATCATTTTTTGAAAGTCAAAACATAGAAGAGAAAATGTTGTGTTTAATGGATAGATTAAAAATATGTTGTTTTGTAGGGAAAAAATGTTTCATGCATTCAATATTTATTTTAAAAACCATGGGGTGTTACATTCTCCCCGCCTTATAATACATTCATCCTAGAAATTCACAAAATATTACATAAAAAGATTCGAGTATGTCTTCAACATCAGTTCCTCAGGATCCCATGTTGTTTCATCTATCTTATGGTTCCACCAACGAACCATTACCAAACGATTCATCTAATTAATCATTACGTGTTCTCTGGTGTCAATAAACTTGATAATCTCTTCACAATAAGACATATCAAGAACATGTTCTATTTCTTCATAGGTAACTACATGTTTTGGATCTCTCATGTATTTCTTAACATTGATATGTGGAACACATTGTGAACTTCGGAAAGACTTGGAGAAATTTCCAAATGGTAAGCTACAATTCCAATTCTATCCAGAATTTCAAAAGGTCCGATTTACCTGGGACTTAATTTTCTTTTCTTACTAAATCATATAATACCATTCCATGGAGATACCTTTAATAAAAATTTATATCCTTAATGAAAGTCCAAATCCTTGCTTCAATTATCATCATTTCTCTTTTTTTCCTTCTTTGAGCATTTTTGATATTGGTTTGGATAATTTTCACATTTTTTGTTGTTTCCTAAACATGTTCTGGGACTATGAGTTTTCTTTCACTAACATCATCCTAGCAAGTTGGTGTAAGACATCACTTTCCATATAAATCTTCATATGTTGCCATCTGAATACTTGACTAGAAGATATTATTATTTTAAAATTCTACAAGAGGTAAATATTGATCCCACATACCTTGAAATACATGTGAACAAGACCTCAACATGTCTACCAACGTTGGAATAGTCTGTTTTAATTTTCCATCAGTTTGTGGGTGGTATTATATTCTCAAACTAAGATTAGTATCTAGGGCCTTTTGATGACTTCTCCAAAATTGTGATGTAAAACGGGGATCAGAATTTGAAAAAAATTATAATGGTACAACATGAAGTCTTAAAACATCATTAATATATAGTAATGCAAAACTTTCAAGGGGTAAATCTTCTCTTATACCAAGAAAATGTGATGATTTGGTCTGACGGTCCACAATGACCCATATCACATAATTCATTCTTGGAGTCTTTTGTTACCCTATAATAAATTCCATCATAATTTCATCCCATTTCCACATAGGAATATGAAGTGGTTTCATGACTCCTCTAGGATGTTGTCTTCCAACCTTCACCTGTTGACAAACCAATCATCTCAACATGAAATCATTAATCTCCCTCTTCATGTTTTCCCATGAAAAATGTTCCTTTAGATCTATATACATCTTTTTTTCACCAGGGTGTATAGAGAAATTAGAGCTATTTGCATCATCTGATAGTTCCCTCTTTAGCTCAAGAATAGTGAGAAAAAAATTCCTCTTTCCATATTTCAAAATGCCACATTAATATATGAATTCAATAAACTTCCAATACTTTATAAAATTATTTGTTTTTGAGAATACTCTTCATCGGACTGATAAGTATTTATCCTTTCTAGTAAAGAAGGTTTGGAAACCATTTGAAAATGTAGTGATGTGTTAACTTCCTTGATAATTCCCATATCCATATTTACTAGATCCATGGATAGAGGATCCCTTTCAACTCTCATTTTTTTTAGAATCCCATCATCATTTATACTCAAAGTGTCTGACACCTTATTTTCATTCCCTGGGTGGTAGTGTAATGTGAAACCATAATTCCTGAGTAGCTCAATCAATCTAATTTGTCTTCTGTTGAGTTATTTCGGTGAGAAGATATATTTCAAACTCTTATGATCTTTATATATCTCACATTTTTCTCTAAAGAGGTAATGTCTCCAAATATTCATATAAAATATTACTACTGTTAACTCTATATCATGAGTTGGATAGTTTTTTTCATGAGTTTTTAGCTACCTAGATGCATAGGAAATCACTTAATCATTCTGCATATGAACATATTCAAGTCCTTTCTTTGATGCATCACTAAAGATCACAAATCCATCATTACCTGAGGGTAGAGTCAATATTGGATGATTCACTAACCTTTTATTCAATACTTTTAATCATTCTTCACATTCCATTGTCCATATGAACTTAACCCCTTTTCATGTGAGCTTGGTCATTAGGATGGATAAATGAGTGATGTTCTAAAAGAAACACTGATAATAACCTGCTAAACCTATTAAACTATGTACCTCAGTTATGTTCTTTAGAGTGGGAAATTCTTGAAAAAACATTTTATTCATAAGATCTACAAATATTACATATTTAGGGAAAATGGGGCCTAGAAACTAAAATTATTGGATCAAAAATCACACTAGCTAAACTACCCATATAATTCATTTTTTCTAAGATTCTTTATAATATTTCAGAAGTGATTTTCAAGATCTTGATATCTTTTTTACTATACTAATGTATTATCAATAAACACAACCACAAAGTCATCAAGATATTACTTCAACCTCTATTCATTAAATCTATGAAAATAGATGGTGCATTAGTCAGTCCATAAAGAATTACTATAAATTCATAATGCCCACACCTAGTTCGAAATTTGGTTTTAGGAAGGTCTTCATTCTCCACATGAAACTGATGATATATAGATTGGGGATCAATATTTTAAAAAAATTGGGCTCTATGAAGTTTATCAAATAAATCATCAATGTGAGGTAGGGGATACTTTCTCTTTTTATAGCAATGATCTCCCTGTAGTCAATGCACAACCTCATAGATCCATCTTTCTTATTAACGAAATGAACATGGGATCCCCTTGGGGAAACACTAGGGGGAATAATCCATTTATCACTGAATACCTCTAGTTGTTTCTTTAGATACACTAAATTTATAGTGGCCATTCTATAAGTGGTCTTTGATATGGTCCTTAAACCAGTAATTAATTCAATGGAAAACTCAATTTCCTACTTTGAAGGATGTCTAGGTAAATTATCCAGAAAGATGTACACATATTCTTGCACAATAGGTACATCCTCTATTTGAACATTCTTCTCCTCACCCATAGTCATTTCATTCCCTTCCTCCCCAACCATTGAATTCAGTAGAGCTACTAGGGATGGATCTAGATGAGAATTAGATGGTGTTTTTTCTTCACTAAAGATAAAATATTCCACATCATTCTAAAAAATTGTAAACTTCTACTTCTTGAAATAATTTTTCACATCATGGTTTGAAATCTAATCCCTACCAAGGATTATATCAAATTTAATCAAGTGTATGAAAATACAATCAGTAGATAAATAATGTTTATATGGCATAATAGGGACTTCCTAACACAAATTTGTTGCAATGATACTTCCCTTAAGAGTTTTTACTAAAAACTCCCTTATTTAATCAAATTGAAAATATCTTATTTTCTAGGAATACTATGATGATATGAAAGAATGCAACAATCTATAATCAAATAATGAATTGCCTAAGTTTGACTAAATGATTAAAGTACCTTCCACCACATCATTAAGAACTTCATCCTCTACAGTTTTAACTTTATAATATTGGCCTTGCTCCCATGTCCTTATTTTGGGAATGTTTCCTTGAATCAAAGGAAATTTATGGGCATAATATACCATTTACCTGAAATTTTAACATTAAGCATTGGTAGCTTCATTCTTCACCTTACAATCCTGAGAGAGGTGGACTTTTTCTCCACACTTGTAATAGACTCTCATTCCCTTCAGGAAAGTGACAGGGTGTTTCTTCTGACAATTACTACAGGATGGATGTTTAACTCTTCCTTTCATTCCAATCTACTTATATCCAGATTTTTCAGTATCCTTTTTCTTCACTTGATTTCCCTTAGAGTTATAATTCTTAGAAAATTACTTTTCTGTTTTTATAAAACATGAAACTATATCTTCATATAACAAGAAACATTGGGAGACTAGTTCCTATTGGAGGAACGACTTTAGGCCATCAAATAATCAATCAATTTTGATCGTTGGATTATGAATGTAGTCCAAAACATTCATTGATAGCCTTATAATGACGGTTTCATACTATGAATAATTTTCATCATCCTTCTGCCTTAGATTAAAGAATTTCCTTTCTATATATTCCATCTGTTTAGAAAGAGTATATTTCTCTTGGAATATTTTCTTAAAGTCCCTCTATTATTTATCTTATATCTCTTCATCCTACTTTGTGTTTTGGATTAATTACCACCACTGATCTACATATCACAATAGACGATACAATTAAATTTCAACCATCTCCCTTTCATTACATCCAAAGAAAAAAAAATTCTCTAGGGAACATATCCACTACCCAGCTATAAACGGGTTTGTTGTCCCATTGAATGATGGAGGCTATTTCCTCATAAAGTGATATAACATAGCTCATCCACATGGTGGATCCAGATGCTTCATACAGGTATAGAAATTATTCATAACCTGATTAAGTTTTACCAGTATTGTTATAAGTTTCTCAACACTAGTCACAACACCAGGGCCATCATAATTATCTTTCATCGGAGGGAAGTCCCAACACTGGACATTCAAATTCATGTTGTTTCCATTTATTACACTTGTATCCATTTAAAATTAATGGAATACACTAGATTAGGTTAGTCATCATAACGTATCATCTAAATGTAGAAAAATACTTAACATTATTTGAATTCCTATTCAAAGGTAATCTCTTAATCATAAACATGTTTTATTTAAGGAAAAATTTACATTTAAATCCTTCATAATGGATTTTTAAAAAATGTGAATTACCCAAAGAATACCCCCTAGGAGTTTCAATACCAAGAGTATAGCAATGCCTATTGTCATATACCAAGATACCCCTAGTCAATCCCCAAACTCCTTGTTGAAGTTTTCACTCCTAGGTACATCTCTGGCAAAGCCACCACTACCTTTTTATAACTTGATATGGATATATTTTCTAGAAATGTCCACATAATATATTACTTACCAAAATACCAGGATGATCTTGTATGTTAATCCTCAAAGAATATCTTATTGGTTCATTCCTAAACCTATGTTTTCTAAATCTAGTTTTAGGGTTTATACTAAACTTCCTTTGATACCAACTGTAAGGACCCAACAATAGTTTCCTAGAGCCAGTGACTTATATGATTATATTGGCATAAAAAAGGAATATGAATCCCAAAGGACCATGCTGTTTATCTTCAATTTGAAACACGAAACATATATATGTTAAACCTTACATCATTAAAAGAAATACAACATTAATGTATTCTATTAGAGGCATACATGCCTCTATGATTATTCCTAAAATAACTGATAAATTACTTATTCATTTCATGGGAAAATGAAACATATGAATGGGGTGAGCTAAAATGATCAGAAAGGGTAAGAAATATAGTGGAAGATATCATATCATAAACCATAGGCATGATGAATAATTTGAAACACATGCCATTACAAATACTAAACTTGAGCACATTATGGAGGGAATATGAGTTGAGTAAATAATTCTATAATAAAACATAATCACAGGTATTTTTTGAGTCAAATAACCACAAGAACCATAAATTATATTTTCATAATGAGGGAGTGCATAATGGGGGACATCATCACCATACCATCAAGGCCTCGTGCCAAGACCTTAAATAATCATGTTTTCATGCCCTTATGCAATGACCATATATTGTCTCATGAGACCAACCTATGAACTGAGGGGATATAGAAGGCCCCACACACCACTTACTATGTACAATGCATTCCTCATATAAATGGGGATACATATAAACAACAGACACATTCATATTAAATCTAATATATGGAAGGTAAATAGATTTCCCTGAACATTAAGCATAAACACTAACCATTCGATGTAAATTGGTGAATGGTTTTAAGATAGAACACCCACAACACAAATATTCATAAACCCTTAAATTAAACATGTTAGATGATTCCATGAAATAATAGTCTCAATAATACATAATATAAAACAAGAGTGTTGAAATAAATGAAGATACTCATATCAAAATCATTGAATAATTCTTTAAATAAATACACTTTTACATTAAAAAGAAGAGTTAATTTGGAAGAAGACATGTATAGAAGATGAAATAAAGTATAATAGTATGTTCATTATAAAATGAGTGATTTTATAAAGATAATGGTTTCAAAAAAAGATTATAGAGTTCCCTTGAAAATAGCTAATAATTTTAGAACTTCCCTTGGACCGATCTTATATTTCAGAAACAATTTTGGAAGATCATTTTAAAACGTTTAACGATCCATAAAATAAGGAATGATTCAGGTTGGTGTACATATATAGACCACTCAAAAATAATTTTTATAGAGTAAATGGTAATACATAATAATTTACAAGAGGTAATTATAAAATTAAAGTAACCCGAATGAAAATGGATGTTTGGGTTAAAAAACCCTTACCTTAAGTCTGAATGTCATCCACTCTAGAAAAATAGGTCGTGGAATATGAAATTAGACTTATTAATAACATATTTTAGAACCTAATAGACATATATTTAGTTTATCAAAATTCTGTTTAGTTCATTTATTTCCTTATTGATAAATTATTATATTGAATTCCGTCATTTCGGAGTGTTCGTTTTCTAGATGTTCATAAACGGTTAACTTGTTTTTAAGTAATGGAGTTCATGTAAAATTGTTGTAAATCTCCAAAAATGATATTACGTATTATCTATGAACATACAAAAGTTTTAATGGTCATTTATATATTTTTTTTACATGGAAATAGGCTGAATCCTTAGATGAATTAGTAATGACATTCACTTAGATTATTTTAGCGGTGTTTTGATTATTAGGAACTAGTTTTGTCATATGATTTAATAATATGTACATATAATGGTTAATAAATATTAATTAAGTGATAATACATATATTATATACTTTTTCAACCATAAAAATGTGTTCATGACATGTAATTAATGAGAAATTGAAGAATGAAACTTCGTCATCCAAGAAGGTTATAAATTGGAAACTCATGGATGTTGATTTTGTTTATAATATAAAAGAGAGAGATTAAGTATATTGAAGAAGATTAATACATTCACATGATATAATTATAGTATAAAGATGGTTTGAGATCTATCATGGTCATTTTGACAGAGGATCTGAGGAGAGGATAACAAAATAAAATAAATTTAAATGAAACTAAATGAAAAAGAATGGTGATTTACATCTTGAAATAACGTCTTTGATAACCTCCTTAAGGGAAGGAATTTTTGTCTTTTGTAAAGGACAAGAGCTTCATGAATGTGGGGAGTGAATAAGGAAAGATATTTGGGTAGAAATTTTAGGAGTTTCAAGGCTTAGAGGAACGAAGAGAAGAGGGAGTGTGGGGGGGAGGGGGGGTTATAGTGGGGGAGTGGAGGGTTTTTATATTTTTTTAATCATTAGTTTATTAATTTCCCTCATGACCTGAAATAATCAATATTAAATGACCTATAATATTAGTAGATTAATTTTAGTTTGAACCAATTGGGCTTTCATCATTGATGATGTCATAAATAGTGTATTTAACTGATAAATTTTATGTATGGTATTTTACTGTATTTCACTATTCATAAAAAAATTGAGTATTTCAAAAAAATACCCATAAATCACCGTAAACATTTTTCAACATATAGAATCCAAAAATTTAGTCTGTGTTTCAAAAATATGTTTCTTAATATTATTTATTTAATTTTTAAATAAAATTATAGTTAATTTGAAAAATTACAATTTTAAAAGTATAAATAGTTTTATATCAAATTGAAAAATTAATTAATAATCCACTATCTAATTACCATACGAAAATAAAATATTATCATTATTTACTACTCATAAGGGTATTCTACTATTCATATTACTATTTATATGGGTATGTTACTACTCCCCAAAAATCAAATTTGTTCTATCAGACTCCAAATAACTTACTGATCACAACTCTAGATGACCGTGTTTCAAAATTCAAAATATAGAAGAGAAAAAGTTGTGTGTAACAGCTAGATTTTAAAATAGGATATTTTGTAGGGACATAGTGTTTCATAAATTCCATATTTATTTTCAAAACCTTGTGGTGTTACATTTATCTATTGAATCTCAAGATCCTACTATCCCATTACCAAATTATGGGAGTAGTAGCAGTAATTCTAATGTTCCCCATTAGATGCATCATCATGAAGGCTTGATTAATGAAACTTTGGTCAATCTAGAGATACTATCTTTGGATGAGAGCCATAGTAACACTTCATGTGGCAATAATTCCAAGGAGCAAGAGGATTTATCCCTTTCTCTAATCTATCATGGTGGTCCTCTCCATTATGGAATTTACTACGAATGTTTTCTATGCAGTAGTTATACACATTTTCAAGATTTTTCTCTAATTGATAATGTAATAATGAGAAATCCCTTTTATCTCGAGGAAAATTCCTACATAAGGCTATTCATTTATGATTTCTTATTACCAATAGGTGAAATAGTTTCTCATCCAGAAGACACCATAAGGTGACGATCATTCTCCTAACCTTCCTTGGATCATTTTCCTTCTAATATAGTAGAGGAAAAAGTAATTGATTCCCCCATTTGTAATATACAAATCGATAAGCATCCAATTTTTTCAAAATAAGTGGAGAAACCTCTAGAAAAATATGATGAAGATATGTCACATATATTAAAAAAATTGATAAAGGTGAAATACCAGTCATGTTCTAGCCTTTGGAAACCTCTCAATACTAAATTCCATAATTGATGGTAGATGATTGCATTCATAAATCATCCTCAACTTGTGGAAGACTCTTCATCATTTAAAATCCAAAGTATTATCATTTTATGAATATCAATGTCATGTAAAGGTAACAGAAGGGTTGAAATGCCAAATCAACTTGTCATCTCTCTCAGTTTCGTAAAATCCAATGGATGAAAAGTAGCAGATAACCCTTCAGAATTCATTACTCAATTAAATAAAGAGGCAACGACTGTTAATTACTAATACACCATCAAGTGTTTGTATCATAGGATGGGGTGCACATGGAGATTTTCATTTCACTACACTCCAAAATCCACAAACCCATCAAAAACTAATCTCATGAAATTTAATTTCCCATATCCAGCTACAATCAACATATTTTGGCGTGTAATCAAAGATACACTCAAGAACAAGCCTCCAATAGCTCTAATCGGATTCAGGCACAAAGGGATAAAGCAGTTGAGATACTTTTTCACTGAGCTTTTGAAAAAATTAAGGACTACCAATTAAAGGATTTTATCCTTCATATAGAGAAAATTACTTAAATAACATAGCTATTTTCCGAAACTGTTGATTAAAATGGTTATTGGATAATGAACCCATTCAATTTTTAGAAAATAATTCACAAAATCTGAAAGGTAGCTATGTGAAACTCATAAATAGTAGTTTAATATCAACCCCAACCTATAGGGTTTGGGGGTAGTTTAACTCAACTTTATAATTCAGTAAACAAATATTGATGTTTTTAGGAAGAAGAATTGGTATAGCCCCATCCTATAGGGATGGTATATTTTTAACCTCTATAATCCCCTCCTCAAAAGAAGTAAGTTTTATTACATTAGAAAAGAAGCCACAAAGTTAACGTACAATTGAACTGTCCAAGGATTCCATTCAAATTAATGTTCCTCAATCACATCAAAGTAATTTAGCATATAGGAGAACATAGTCTCATGGAAGATACAGATGGAGAAGATCTCACAAAGATACTGACAGAAAGCCTTTAATTCATTATGCATCATTGAATGTCATTTTTACCATTACATAACATCCTCTATATAATGAATCTAGTTCATGGGAGATAATATATGATGTTTTCATCCATAACATGGTAAAAACTAAAGTAAATAAAGGAGGTGTGCGAACTAGAAATCAGAGGCTTACCCATAATCTGGGTATTCCCTCAAGTAACAAACTCCCACCCCTTTGAAAGGAATTTAACAAGGGTAATGGTAAAGGTAAAATCACATCTCACTTTTCCACTGGAGAAGTTCGATCTATTTCACTTGATGAAATATTTTTCTAGTAATAAGAGAAGTTGAAGGAGTTAAAAAGACTCAATGTATAGTTACTTAAAGCAGCATTTTAGCAAGACATGCTCCCTAAGAATATCCTCAGCATACACAACCTATAGAAACTCATCAAAAAATGAATTTATTGCAACTACATATGGGGATAATGAATTCCCTCCATTGGGTACAAAGCTAGGGAAGGATCAAACACATCTTTAAAGGAATGTCCCCACGGGTTATCCAAGACAAATTCCAGTAGCAAAACCAACAGTGGATTTTCCAGTCGTTGCGCCAGTTCGAACTCCTTATTTTTTACCTGTAGAGATCCCAACTCAATAATTTATTCCCCAAATTAATATAAACACAATTGAAGAATTATAAAATTGATTAGAAGATATGGAACAATGGTGTTCACCGGTACAACCAGATTAGAAATATTTCCCCGAATGGGTAGATCTGATCCATCCACGACAAAACTTTATTAATACCACATTCCCAGTCAATAATGGTTCATGGGATTCAGAGAATCACATAAAATAATTTGTTTCCCATTGTGATCACATGATGGGTAACCTTCATCAATAAGAGTCATTAAAGGTTAGATGCTTTGTGAAATCATTACAGGGGACGTCTTTTGTCTAGTATATAAGTTTTCAGTCTCGATCAATTATTAGATGGGAAGACCTCTCTCAGAAATTCCATCTCCAATTTAACTCAACACTACTAAAGAAAACATTTTTTTATTTTAAAAATTGAAAACAAATAAATAAATTAATAGTATTATATTTCATTGTTGGATCGAAAGCATTATCATATTTCTTAAATATATCACTCCCTCAAGATGTGTTGCTTCCTATTTGTCTGGAAAATCTATGTGATGAGTTACATAAACCAATAATCCACATGAAATACATAGGTGGGTTTTGATATCATGATTTAATTACCCAAAAGGTGGAGGATTCCATTGTGGAAACTAAATCTAAATCTCATAAAATCACATCAACTCTTTAAAGGAGAACATATAAAGGAGAGGAATCTATATTCACAATCAAACCAGCACATGTAACTGATTTTAGATAATAAACTTCATCAAAATGAATAGATACACCTCCCGAGCGTCAATAGACATGACTATGTCATGAAGATGGTAAAACATATCAATGTCAGGGATAGTTTGTGGAATTAATGAACCAATATTATTCATTTCAGAATGAATAGGTTTATGTTTAATTCATTTCAGCTTTGAAAAAATAATTTGGTTTATCTTCCAAGGACAATGTGACTAAAAATATAAGGATATGATGATATTCCAAATTATTGTCCCTTTCATCAAATGTTAGGGCATCCCATTATGGATTGTTTTTCTTCAAAGACCACATTCAAAAAATTGTAGATTTTGGATAAGTGAAACTAAAAAGATCATCATCCCAAGTAGCATTTGTTGTTATTACTGATCCAGACCATGAAGGTGAATGGTAGTAAGTCAAAAGAAAAAATGCACAAAAGTATGATGATTGGATGATCATCAAAATGATCAATCAAACTGACATAATTCTATGAAAATAGTTGAAATAACTGATTGTGTCTTCTTCCACATCCGCTATAGAAAATCTATCTTCATCAAAATATTAGTACTCTAAAGGCTGATCCTCAAAGAGGAGATAAGATCATTAAGATAAAGATCAGTCAGAATTGGATGAGCTCTTGTCAAAAAAATTTTTTTCCTTAAATTTGGAATATTTCACGCCTCTTGTCTCAAAATCACGTGCACCACCCTTCCAAAATGAACAACTAGAACTGACCTATCAAGAGTAAAGTTCATCAGATAAATAATTCATCTATAGGTCCATTAATTTAATCCACTTAACGAATCCCTATGAAAATTACGATTCTGGTTACGATGAGTGTGAATTACTTGTATCTAATTGGGAAACTATAGGCAGAATCCATGGTTTAGGTTGTAGGGGAATAAGTAGAATTGCTACAAACCACTATTTTAACTCTACCCCTACTCAAATTGTATATGTGGCTATAACACACGGGAGATCCCTTTGGAAGTCTCAACAAGAATAAGGAAATTATCTCACACATGATAGGATCTGTTCTGACATGATTATCTTGGAGGTCCTATTAGAGGTTAAATCATCACTCCCTCAGCAAGTAGATATACCTAGTGAGTCTAATCTACCAAAAGAAGAATTATTTCTATATTTTTACCTGACACAGGGTACATCAATATCAAGAGCATCGTCTTCAAATGCACCTGAAAAACAGTATCTCAATGCTGGAAAACTCATACCTCTAGACCGAAAATTAGATGTTTTTAAATAGCTATCCCAAGTACCATGGATGTTTTTAATATTAGATGCCAGTAATATATCAAGAGTCCTTCTAAAATCACTTACTAAAGATTTTCTATGTCCCCAAGAGTTTGAAACTGAGGTTGCTGCTGAACAGGTTTACCATATAAAGAATGATCCTGCAGAATGTCATGCAGTCATATCTTTTACTAATGAAGAAGTGGATGATGTTGTACATGGAAACATCAGGCCAATGTATCTATATGGAAGGTTTAATGATATATAAATTTGATGAGACTTCATTGATAATGGATCTGGATTCAACCTCATTCCCATTCGTACACTTCTTTGATTAGGCCTCACTGAATCTGAATTACCTCCTTCAACATTGATGTTGCAAGGTTATGAAAATAATGAACAAGAACCTCTAGGCGAGATTACACTCAAAACTCAGTTTAAAGATCTTGTATCTAATTCAGACTTAATGGTTGTCTGTTTGGACACTCGCTTCATCATTCTTCTGGGAAGGCATTGGGTAAATCATCATGCGGTCATTCCTTCATCATATCACCATTTTCTTAAGTATTTATTAAATGATCAAATAGGGAAATTTTATGCTGAGAAGGTTCTGTTCAAAATGTGTTAATCTCAGTATATTAAAGCATAATTCTATCACACAAAGGGAACAAGGTCCTTGGAAAAATATGTAACACGAATCAATGCTATGAATGGAATAGAAAAGATACCTGCTAACCCATTCCATCATCTAAGTATAGATTGTATTTTACCTATCAATCAAATTGAATGTATATAACAAAAAATAAGAACTCATTTAGTGACATCAATAATGTCAATTATCAAAATTGAGCCTAAAAAACATGGGAGGAATTATTGATTTACAAAGCAGTGGTGAAAGATTAAAAGGATATGTAATCATTTCACCCACAGAACTATAGCCAGTTATTAAATCGTCAATCATTCTAGAAGAAGTTTGCATAATAATGAAGGAATATGTGGATCTTTATTTTATACCCATAATATTCTCTTCAAAGCTCCAAGAAGACCCTTCATCATTAGTAGGGTAAGAAATTGTTGCCTCTTCTTCACAAAGATCAAATACTGACTCCTCCCCTAGATTTGAATGTTTTTATTCATCACCTACTATCAAAGAAAAAATAGAATAAGTGAATCATAATGATGTAAAAGAATTAGATCTCAAGGACACACCTCTAGTATTTGAGGAAGGTGTCTCAAACTTCATGGATGAGCTCAGTGAAATAAATCGGGGTACAATAGAAGTTTCATACACCAATATAATTAGTGCATCCATGAATTATGAATAGAAATAGATGTATAATTAATTTCTAAAGTAACATATATATATATATATATTTGGAACTATATAGAAATTCTATGTCTTAATCCCAATGTAGCCACTCATCATTTCTGTTTTCCAGAATAACATTGAGGATTCAGGCATGAAGCAATAAGAACACACCCAAATCATGCCACTAAATTTGAAGTTGAAGTAGATTATCTAATCAAGGATATATTTTTAATAGAGGTGAAATATCCCAAATCGATGGACAACATTTTCCTAGAGAAAAATAATAATGGTAAAATCAGTGTTTCCATTGATTTCAGAGATCTTATTTGGCATTATCCCAAATATGACTTTCCAGTTCAATTCATAGAACTTTTAATTGATGTAACAACTGGAAATGAAGTTCTCTCATTCATGGATAGATACTCTTGGTACAATTAAATCCAAATGGCCATAGAGGATGAGGATTCTACAAACTTCATATCCCCTCAAGGTGTGGGTTTCTATTGGGTAATACTATTTTTCGTAAAACATTTAGGTGAAATGTATCGATGTTTCGTGCACCATATCATCAAACTCTTCTTAAGAAAATTTTTCAAATGTTTTGTGGATTATCTAGTGGATAAATCCAAAAAAAATTATTATCACTTGACTGGTTTGGATACCATATTCAATAAACTTTAGTAGCACAATTAAAAAATGAATCACTTGAAATTTGCTTTTGGGGTAACCTCAGGAAAATTCATCATCTTCATTGTATGACATCGATATATCGAAGATTATCATGAGAGGAAAAAATCCTTGTCATTTCACCTCTTAAAAATTTTAACGAATTAAGAGGACCTCAAGGACACATAGCCTGGATTTGGTACTTTTTTGCAAATTTGTCAGCAAGTGTTTACCCTTCACCAGATTAATGAAGAAATGAGTAACCTATCGATGAACTAAATACTGCTAATAAGAATTTGATACCCTATAGAAATATATGTTGTTCCCTCCAGTATTAATGCCACTTTTTAAAGAAAATAAACTTATTATATATGTGATAGCTTTAGAGCGATCTGTGGGTTCCTTCCTTGGATAAAAGAATGATATTGGGAATAAAAATATCCTTTACTATCTGATTCAAGCTATTCTTGACATATATTATCAATATTCAAGTATTGATAATTACTACCTGGCATTAATAATTACAGTTCAAAAATTGAGGTACTACCTGCAACATCACGAAGTCGAATTGGTATCACTCGATTACCCGCTGAAATTTATCCTCAGTCATTATATGATTAGAGGACGTTTGACATTGTGGAAAGTTATTTTTCAATAGTTCTATATCTATTTTCTTCATCAAAAAGAAATAAAATTCCATGAATTAACTAAAAACCTTGTTGATAATCAATCGTCATAAGATACATCATTGAAAACTAAACTTCCTGATGAATAAATATTCCTTATTCATGATAATCCCCAAAAATGGGAAATGTAAATTGATGGTTCTTTTATAAGTCCAACGGGGAAGTGAATTGAAAACCCTAAACTCAAAAAATTTTGGTTAGGCATTGTACTTCTCTCCCCCCAAAAATAAGTGTTTCCATATTATTTTATGTTATAAGAAGGTGGTACCAACAACGAGGCATAATATCAAACCCTCATTGTAGGTATGGAACTAGCACCCCGGGTACCAGTGAACCACCTGAAAGTGATGGGTGATCATGAATTGTTAATCAAATAGATCAATTGGAATTATTATATCATAAAATAAGAGTTAATACTTTTTTTATGATTACTTTAGAGGGTTAATGGATAAATTTCCCTCAGAACCACATTATATTTTCTCCCTTGGTCACCAAACTTCCCAAGCTAATGCACAAGCTAATGCAGCCACAACCTTGGCACATCCAAATCAGGATGAGAAAATCATCAGTATTTCCCATCTTACTGTGGTTTCACCATTTTTTCAAACAAGAATGGAAGAAATTAATGAAAATAACCCTATTTATGATCCATTTATTCATAATAAGGGATGGATGATGGAAATCATGGAATACCATAAAAATAGAGTACTTCCACTAGATAGAGATGAAACAAAATAGATCCGAAAATGAGTGGCCAATTTCACTCTTGATGATAGTCGAGACCACTATATGATCCTCTACAAACTAAGCTTTGATAGAATCATCTTCAGATGCATTAATGGAGAAAAACATTAGCTATCATGAAAGAAGTACATGCATGAACATGTGGTGCTCACTAGTATGGTCATTGGATTTCTAATCAAATATAAAGGCATAGATACATCTGTCCTTTAATGAGGCAGGATTTCCCAGATTTCACCAAGAAATGTCATCCTTTCCAAGTGCATGCCAACTTCATTACTCAACCCCCAGAGTTTCTACATATAGATAAATACTCTTGTATGTTTTCCACACGGGGAATGGATATAGTAAGACATTGTCCTCTAGCTACGTCTATGAAGTTCAAGTACATTCTTACTGCTACTAATTTCAACTCCAAATGGGATGAGGAAATACCTCTCAATGAATTCAAAGTATTTTTTTTAGATTTTCAAGGCAAATATCATTACCATATCTGGTGTACCTAATACTTTATTGATGGAAAAAGATAATTTTTTTTTCTATTGATGTTAAGAAGTTATATCAGGAGAACAATATCAAATCATACCATTCATCTCCCTATCATGCAGTGGCCAATGGAAAAATAGAGGCTTTAAGAAAAACTATATCAAATAAACTCTAAAATATGGTGGATAAAATTAATAAATCTTTTCCTGCTAACCTTTTCATTCTTTATGGTAATATCGTAATACTACCCTTACATCCACTCGGAAACTCCATATTCAATGGTGTACATAACAAAGGTAGTTTTTATAATTAAAATTTAATTTAATTTACTATCAGTTGCAATATGTGATGTTTTATTTACCAATGAAAAGTATCAGAAGTGATTTGATGAGGTGGAATGATTAGAAAAGAAGAGATTGAATATTTTCATCATTTAGAAGTTTATTAGAATAGAATACCATGATATTTTAACAAGGAATTTCACATCCTCTCATTTTTTCAAGGAGAATTGGTATTATTCCTCAAGACTCCAATGATACTAGGAATGAATCCTCCTAATCATGAGCTAATATTGTAAGGACCTTATTACATACAGAAGGTCTAGTCAAATAGATCTTATTCCCTAATCTCAATGGATGGAGAACTTATTACAACTCCAACCAATGCATGAATCTTGAAGAAGTACTTTGTGTAACTGCACATAACCATGTCCTCGCTGCATGAAACTAAACTAAACAGTACAAAGTCATATTTTCAAGACATTGAAATGAAAAACATCCATATGTATCAATGTTTCATGACATTAAAATTTGTAGCATCTTTGTTCTTGTCACACCACATTAAATTGAATGGCATAATTTTCCCACATTATATGACATTAATCTACGTGGTTCACTTCTTATTTATTTTACGTTAAGATCTTCCATGTGCAAGAGTCATTTATATTCTGGGTACACCATAGTGTCACATGAGTTCCATCTATCCCTATGTTTAAAATATATATACATAGGGACCGCATTTCATGAACTATGTGTGGCTTGATTTTCATTTTTAATGGGTTATGTAGAGATACCTAGATCTCCAATTTTGGGCCCAGCCACAAACACCAAAAAATTTATTCACCTTTTATCCTCCTGTATATGAACCATATTTATATATAATACTCTTTCAAGATACATGGTTTGATCTTCATACCATTTAGTGTGTTATGGTTAACCATTCTAAAATAATTTGTTAAAAGACCACATCTCCCACATCGAAATCAATTAGTGTGGGAAATAATTGTTTCAAGAACTACATTTTTCTTTATTCTCATTTTCATGTTATATGTAGAGATGCCTAGATCTCCAATATTGGGACCAACCAAGATATAACCTTCCTATGCCATATGTATGAATCAAACCTGCATAGGGATTTTTCAAAAAACTACGTATGTATTCATTCTCATCCATATGAGATATATAGTGAAAACTAAGACGTAACTCCTAGTCCCAGCCATGGGATACATTTTTATGTCTCTCCCACATATAATTAAATATCTTTTTGGAAGTCTTCATTTTAGGTCCTCTTGTTGAGAGCCCACCAAGGTAACAAGAAATTTCCCCATTTTATGTTTGATTCAGATCAATGTATGAGATGATGAACCAATAACCAATATTGTTTCAAATATTTTTCCAATGCATTGAGCATTACCCCCATTCTTATTTCAAAATCTTAATTGTTAATACTTTCAAAATATTATAACTGTTTTTATGGTTTTCGGTGGTAGTGTTTATGATATCTTATAAAACTTTTTCCTGACTACATAGTAGGTTCCCCTAGGTGTCCTTTTATAAGTTTCCTACATAACATGCCTGTCAGTAAAAAGATACCACTATTTGGCTATGGAGAATATGCCCTAGTTGACCCTGCATAATACAGCCCCCATAATGGGTTTTCCAAATAATGGTAACTTTGTTCTTCATTAAAGTTACTTTTCTCTCCTTCAAACATTGATAACAATATACATGAATCTTTATATTAAAGAAGCCATCCATGTATATTTGTACCATTACCAATCTCTAGATTTAATAGTATTTAAATCAATGGTTTAAACATTTCCCTCTCTATGTTTTCAAATAAATATGAAATAACCATGGATCATTTGACCACATATCTTCTATTATTTCCATTTTTTCCCTAATCGTATGACTTAAAAGTACAAACACCATAATCACTACGTTTGGGTTAGTCCTTCGTCGAAATATTATTCCTCCAATTACTTAGAAATCATGATTAGAAATACTATTTATGTATTCAAGTACCTTTCCCCTAAAACCGAACTTTGTGCTGTGGAAAATCTGAATCTCCATATACTTTCTTTGGCTTTTAGAAATAGAATGTCAATTTTTTTTGATATATTTTTTATTGACTATTTAGTATGTTCCACTAGGCGGCATTGCATAATTTCCCTACATAACGGGTATGTCAATCAAAATATGCCACTCATTGGATATGAAGTATATGCCCTAGTTATCCCTATATAATACAACGCCCACAGGGGGTTTTGAAAAAAAGGGTATCATCTTTCATAGGAAGGACTTTATATAATTTTTTAGACCTTTTCCCATATCATTCTTCAGATCCATAAAATCCCAAATCATAAGTTACAATTATTTCTTTCATTACTTGAAAATGGAAATTTTTTTCCCAAAAATTTTTCATGAAATTTGAGAGTCTCAATCCTTTGGTCAAAGAAAAAAACCTTAACTTAAACCCACCCAATGTACTCACTGCAAGACGTAAAACTACACAGTAAAATATCCTCACTACATGACATAAAATTGCGTTGTACAATATCCTTATTGTGTAACTTTAACACTACATATCATGATATCAAAAATCCCCTTTCTGACAAATTTTATCCATTCCTCACACACTAACTATGTGTGGAATTGGTTTTCCAATTCATGACATATGTCTTTATAGATAACCCTTTATTATTAAAATACCCTTGTAAAAACCACCCATTGTGGTCTTTAGTCACCCAAATATTATTTTCCCTAGTCTATCAATAATAAAATTTTAAATTATTGAGATCTCTTTTTATTGAATATGCAGTACGTTCCCCTAGGTGGCCACGAATAATTTACCCACATAATGAGAATGTCAGTCAAATGATACCAATTTTTGGCTATGCAACATATTCCCTAGTTGGTTCTACATAATATAGCCCCCATAACGAGTTGTAAAATAATGATAACCTCATGCTTGGAATGGATGAACTTTATGATTATACATGTATTAGATTTTCTAGCCATAAAAATCATGACTCATGATTCCCCCTGGAAGTATTTAAATAATATTAGAGAAATTCCTAGAAACTGAACCATGTTTGGGATATAATTTCAAACTTTTTGGTCAAGGATATTCAAGACCAAACACTAGCCTTTTTAGTCCAAAATGCATGACTCTAAACATCCAATAACAAAGTGACATAGTACTCACCAGATTGATAACAAGTAATGGGATCTCTGGAAAAAAGATGAGTCTCAGCTCACAAGACATACATTTTTGAATGGTTTAGGAAATATTGAGAAATAAAAATAAAAAATATACAATGTCTATGGGGTTGTCTACATAACCCAAGTAAAAATCAATCTGTACTTACTAGGACTTTTCCCTTAGGTAAAAAAACCTAAAATATATGAATACATAGATGATTAATGAAAAAATCATTTTCATTTATGAGTAAAAAATCCCCAGAGGAGAATCCAAAAACATGAGTCTCTCTGTCATAATCACAAGAGGTTATCTACATAACATATAATTTGATTAACGCCTTCTTGAGCCACATCATCTGGATGTTGATGTTCAGTTAGCTGACCAGTATCATTCTCTTCAGCATGTTGAAGTGCTTCAATATCATCTGCAATGGCCTTTTCACCAGCCTTCTAGACAGATCCTTTTGAATCATGAAGTTGGTCAATCTCTCCTTTAAAAATATCTAGCTCTTATTGAATACACAACTGATGGACAATATTTTCTTTAATTTTTAGCTTCAATTATCTCAAAATTGAAGTATGATTGGCCTCAGCTTGGTATAGTGCTTCTTGGAATTCATCAGTGTTGGTTAATAATCTTGTTTTTATCAGATCATTCCAAGGATTCTTCACTTTCTTCTTTTTTTTGGATAATATCATTCACTGCAGTATGAATTTCATGGTATTCAAAACCAAGAAATCCCAGTGTAATGAACAGAGATGAATTTCGTGGAATTTGTGAGGCTATTTCATCAAGTGGTATTTCAGATATTATCTTACATATATTATTTTATACCTTTCGATGTAAAATACGAAGGACCTTTTTCAATTCCATGTCTGACTCAGAATCTCTATCATAAGGAGGAACGTATTCCAGTATTAATGAACTGAAAGAAGTTCCGTGTTATTCTCCATCCTTGATATTGGTTTCTTCACTTCCTAATACTATGTGACCTGATATAGAATATTCACCTCCAGACCTATCAATTGAAGTTTATAATCCTATTTGGTGTGTTAAAAATTATGGTTATGGTCAGTTTCAAAGGATAATAAGAGTGATCACAATCACAATATCAATATCGCTTAACTAACAATAGTTCTGAAGCTTGATAATACTCATCCCCAATAATCTCAATTTCAAAATTCATTGTTGATGTCACTTGGTGGGGAGTGATTTCTATAACCTGTTCAGGATCCTCTGAATGATTCTCAGGAAGATTATTTTGTCTAATGATTCACCTAATCCTACATCTCCCAATGGTGGTATTGATAGTGATATCAACATTTCCTTAGAGCATTGTCAATCCCACAGTTTCTTAATATAGAAATTCATATTTCAACCAATCATGTTTATTAAATTAATAATAAGAATATTTATACGGAAAAAATGAGAACTCATGCCTTTTTGGTTATATACAAGGAACATCATAATCTTATAATTTATTTGGAATATTAATGTCTTCTAAAACATCTTTAAAATTCATGCAAAGATTCACCATAACATCCAATGATATCCCATATCCCATGTTAGTCTCACAAAATGGGGTCACTAATAGTGGTTGTTTCATGACCCTCCCCTAAAAACTTTTGACCCTAAACATCTTCCACAGTAATAGTTGTTGGTTTATAATCAGTTTTCATATGATTTTCTATTACATGTGATGAACCTAAAGTATCATAGAGTGGAAGTCAATTGTGGTTACAATTAGTTCCTCATGAATATATTATGATTTACCAGTGGACTCCTCTGTCCTTATAGATGTTATAGGATCAATTTAGAGAATATATGATGGTTCATTTGGCCTAAATGTCTCTTCAGTCAAAGGAGTAACTAGGTATGTTGGAATCTATTCTTGTTCTGAACCACCCTCCATGATTCCTTGAAGCTCATCTGTAATTTCTCTAAGAGAAGAAATATAAGAATCTCATATAGGTCCTATAAGTTTAAAATATTTCTATTAATAATGCTAAAACTCAGGTTGTCTTAAATTCTTACCATGAATGCAAATATGCTTAACCATAATTTCCTTTATTTAGTGTTTCAGTTTCTCCACTTTATTGGGATGACATGCATCAACCTCTCTAAAAATACTTTTTTGAAACCGGAATCCCATTTCTATCTCATCCACCATGGCATATTGGAATGGAGATAACTCTCCGAATTCTTCAGGTGATCTCATAGCTCCAAATGCAGTACCACCATAGCTATATTGTGGGGATGGAATTTCAATTGATTTTCCTTTATCCAGTTGCATATAAAAATGATATTTCCCCTGATTAACAATGATTTGACTAAATGAAAATTGAAAAGTATAAAATAATTTAAGAAAAAGGAAACCTACATCTTCAAGATCAAAAAAATCACTCCATTATTTATCTAATTAAAGGTCAATCCATTCAGTGGCACCATAATATTTCATTGTTTCACTTGCATTGTGGTGGGAATTGATTCATCAGGTGTGTATATGAGCATATCCAGTTCTTGTATAAAATTTATCACTTCATCAGGGTTGTTCTTAAAGAGAATATCATAAGAGGTTTATAGATCCCCTATCCCGATGAATATACAACACTTCACATAAATATATCCATATGGTTTCAGAATCACAATCCAGGCCTTTCCATGTTTGAACCACCACTGGTCATACATATTTAGTGTAAATTATAGAGGGTTGTAAAGAAGATTCTATAGGTTTAGATTTATCTTTCTTTCCAATTCCTACAGTCACATATTGTGGATGAGAAAATAGGACATGTTTCTCTTTTTAATGATGGAGACTAGACCTCCAATGTACAACTTAATTAGAGATTGATGGTATAGCTCTATTGACTCAAAAAGGTGGATTATATCTTGCATGAGGTCTCTTTGGTGAGCATGGAGCCTCTTCACCTCCACCATCTTAATCCATTGAATCAACCCATGATAATGAGTAATTAACTTCCAAATGAGAAGCTTCCTTCATACTGCCTCTCTTTATGCCCAATTGAGGGAAAACAGGGTTTAACACCCCATTAGGCTATGATACGACCCAGTTCCCAGCATACCATATAGTCAATATGTGTGATGCATTGGTGGTAGGTAAATTGATCATGGAACTAGTTTTACCTACAGTAATTAACAACCATAGTTTTTGGGATACCATCTAATGTTGCTCTAATATGACATGCACTAGAGGTGATTTGACAATTTTTATAGAAATTTGAATTAACGTGAGAATATATATAAATCATAGGCTTCACATATGATTTCCCCATTAATCATTGTAGGCAATATGCCATCCCTACATGTTAACATACATGCCATTTTCTCTAAGATCATAAACAAATCCCCCCATAGGTGTATTCCCAAAAGGGAAATTATGAAATTCCTTGTACATACTCAGCCTGGCCTAATTTTCATAAGTATTCAGAGGAAATGGTGAAATACCTGAGAAATCCTGAACAGATGGTCAGAACAATCTTCCAATGTCCAATACCCCACTTTTCAGAGTATAAGTTCAAAAATGCATAGAGATCCACCCACATAACACCTATAATTGTCCCTATGTTATGAAAGGATACACCCCTCAGTAGATATGAAGTAAGATCCTATTAATAATTGGAAAATAGTGGTATCCTATCCTATCATCCTCTTCTCTGCTAGCTTATCCACGATAACAAATGTTCCCTGACTTATGCCTCCATTGGAATCATTAATATGTAATATAAACATGCAGAGCCACATGAACATGAAACCTACAAGATATTTCTTTGTAGGAATTTTCTAGTTGACATCATACACACACTTTTCAAAATCACCCTTATCTAATGTTGGAAAGAATGTGTCGGGTACACCTATCTTTTCTACCTTTGGACAAATTTTTTGGATGAGTTCAAGTGGGTAAATTCTCCTTATTCTTCAACAAGAATATTTCCATCCACTCCTCTGGGTGAATATCCCTTCTTGTGTGGGACTTTTTTGTGTTCTTATTCTTGATTTTATAAAAAATTATCATTATATCACGATCCAAGGTAGGTGTTTTATATTTGGCATTCCATGCCTCATTTGGAGGAATAAACACATCATACATATCTCCTAGGATTGGATCTCCACAGATCATATAGACATCAGAAAAACTAATTCCAACTTATCCATGTGTGAAATTAAGGGAATTAGTCTCTGGATTCCATCAGCTTAGAAACTGTGTCACTAAATCAGAATTCCTATATAAAGTGGTTTACTTGACCCACATATCCTCCTAAATATCAAAACCTTTTAAGTCATCCATAAACACTGAACATGTCTTTCCCACCCAATATTCCTATATCCATGTGGGTTTAACACCCCATCCAAGGTGGAAATATGATATTTTCATCCATCCTTTTGATTGATCTATTTGGGAGTCTAAAAAAATGGATGAATAGTAGTGTGGTTGTAGCTCGGGTGCATGTGCTCTAAAATATGGTGGACATGGTCTTCGATGCATGAAATGGGCCTTATATGCTATTAGAACATTGATATATGTTCCCACAACAAACATATTAGCAGACGAGAAATTGGTATGGTGTTGAAACCAAAAGGTGGAATATAATTCCTTGGGTCCTGTATGATGACATCTTGCAGATGGCCATAACAGTACAATGGAAAATACGTACACCTTGAAAATTTGAAGTGATATTTACTCCGATGTTTTTCCATGTCTTGGAGAGTACCGTCACAGATGTCAAAGAAATCATGACATACAATCTTCATCATATCATCAATTCTCTTAATGAACAATTCATCAGTAGTTTCGATTCTCTTAGGAATAATTAAATCTTTAAAATAGATCAAAATTCATCTTTGAATTTAATCTCAATTTGCATATTTTGACAAATGAATTATGAAAATTCTAAAAGGGCATTAAGGATAGCAAATATGAATTTGACATGCAAGTATAAATCTGGCGCACAAGTATGGTACCCCCATTTTGGCATGAAAATCACAAACATGGAGAAGAAACACGACCGACAGGAGCATATGAGAAAAAAAACCATGCGTCGAGTGGTGGATTTTTGGATTTCCTTGTAATTTTTTCTTAAGTGAAGCAACTATATATATGTGATGAAGATTACACTGTGCTCCACCACCTTGCGTTTCCATTACCTCATGTGTTATCACATGCGCACCACATCAACAAATTTTTTATCCTTTTTTATAACATTACCTCAGTATATGATCCTATATTCATTTCAGATTCAATTCCAAGTGGGGGGGGGGGCTTTTGTTCACACGTAATTCCATCAAAAATTCTAAAAAGTTACAAAGGAAAATGACTTAGAAAAAAGAGGAGAAAACACATGATGAAAATAAATATTTTCAAGGTCTTGAAAACTGGATCATCCTAGTCAAGTCAAGGATTTGTCAACATGAATGGTACTTGCATTACACATTCTGGCACATAACCCAACTACATGGACAACAACCATTTTTCTCAGGGTCACTTATTTTCCAATAAACAACCCTTAGGGCCTTAATTTTTATGAAATAATTTCCATAAATCCAAATAGCTGATCTGGTCTCCCTAGTTATTTGACCAAGTCTTATTAAACCTTAAAGGTAGTTCTTGAACACCTAGTGCGGAGGAATTGAAGGTGGATAATAGGAATGGAGTTCTTTTAGTGTATGAAATCCATAAAAATTGCGCAGCCAAAAAACCCAACCTCCCTGAATCAAAACCACTTTTACACAACCTATTCCTCTCAAAAAAACTTTAGCACCCCACCTTTAGGAATACCAATGAATACTCTTGATCGCATGAGTCAAGTATCACCCAAGTATCACCATCTAGGTTGTTTATCACTTTAGTTGCATCTGGTCTCCTGATCCAACATGTCCTCCCATACCTTTGTGCCAAATACTTACTTGGGAGCCCTTCTTTTGATTCACCAATTCCATTCAGTCTATATAATCCTTTCACCAAGCCCTGTTCAAATCCATTCATGGTAAGGATTCTTCTTCATTGGATCCCTTATCTAAAAGGGGTTTTGTTTAAAACTCCCTTGAAACATACTGATTTATAAAACACTTGGGAAGGTAAGATCAGTGTGTCTCCTATTTTGGTTTTTATACCCGTAGTTAGAGGTTTCCAACATTTTCTTCAATTTGGTTAGGATTCAAGGACTGTCTTTGGGTTTGTATATCTACAGTCACATAGTCCTTTCTCCTTAGAATACTATTGGAGAGTTCTCAGTTTAGAGGATTTGGATTTGGGTCATGACATCCCCTTATAATCTCTAAAACCTAGAACCTCAGGTCTCTAGTAGGGAAGGAATGGTTCACACCTACTTTTCCTTTTGAACAAATGAGAAGACTCCCTCCCATACCAGGACCAATTTTAGGGCAGCCACACTAGTGTAAGCCCATAACTTTTTAGGTAGGAGGTTTTCATCTTTCTCCTCTATACTTCCTTCACCTTCACTCCTTCCTTACATTGGACCCCTCTCTAGTGTAAATAGAATAGAGGGAAGGCTTGACGCCTCACCCTCTTCCTAGGTCACCTCGACCTCTTCCACCATTTTCAACATAGGCTCGTCCTCTTCGCTAAGTAGAGGATTAAAAGTTTTGGTGCATTTGTTGAATATTTGACAGCCTCTTGTTTCTCACATCAAGCATGAGTCATGTGGGCTTAGATATTTTTCGTGAAAAAACATTTTCACATACACCTCAACTCTTGAAATATGAGAACTAAAATTTCCACTATAATTGGGATACGTAGGTAGCTTTCCTAAGGCCCTATCTCCATATCATTTCATCCATAAAAGGAATCCTTTTCTAGATGTAAGGCCAAACACATTTCTCTCAAAGTACTATACTCTCATATGAGACTCATCAATCTACATGGGTTTTGAATCCAATCCAAATGGGATACATAAGAAGCCTCTCTAAGGTTCAAATGAAAAAAATCAAATCAAACCAGTTCTTCCTAGGCCATATTCCCAACATGGTATAATCCAACATGGAATCCCATATTAGTTTCATGTTCCTTGGTCTGCTTAGGCATAAGTCCAACACCAAACCTTGAATAATTAACTTTCTCTTAGATTTCCTTACTACATGACAGTTAACAATATAGCTATGTCTTTATCACATGGCCATAAAAGGTGTTAAGTTTACCATTAAGTGGCACTAAAATATGATGGTTCTAATTAATTTCAAAAGGATACAAATGTAGCCTATTTAGGGGTACAATCCTAACATCAAAAAAAAACCTTCGTCTCCCTGGACGATAATAAATTCTAAAGTGCCCAACTAAGTGGCATAAAAACTAGTATTATTATAATTATGGATAAAAGAATATATAAATAGTATATAAGAGGATACCATTATTGAAGAACCTAAAATACATACAGATGTCTCCATTAATGAAAAACCTCAAATAAATACCGATGATTCTAAATTTCACACATGATGATAATTTATTTCAAATTACAAGGGAAACCTACGTTATACTTGGTGAATTAATAAGGATTCATGAAAATATATCAAATCTATAAGAGTGTCCCATAGTAGGAAATTGTTGGTCGGAGTGGATACTCAACAGGGGGGGTGAATTGAGTTCCAATTAAAATTTCTGTTAAAAAATATTTCTCTAAAAATCCCCATATTTAAAAACAAAGTTAAACTGTAGTGAATCTATACAGAGTGTAAAGGTTCAATTAGTTTCTCAAAGATTGATTAGGTCTTAGTTAACTTAATTTGAAGATGAAATTAACTTTTGAAACTAACTTAATGGTTTACAATAAGTATAAACACTTTCTAATTTAACTATCAAAGTAGCTTTAAAATAGTTTTGTATTTCAAATTAATTGAAGCGGAATATGAAATAAATATATAGTATACTTATAGACTTAAATTAAAATTCATAGCAAAGTTAACCAAGAGGTTCAGTATCAAGACGAGACTTAGTCCTCTCAATAATTTATATAAATTGATCCACACCCTAGATCGGGGGTAAACTACAGTACACTACTGTCTAGGTACAAAGACCTCTACCACGGTTTTTCGTGGGAAAAACAAACAACAACACACAGACTGTTCAGGTCTTACTCGACCTCTACCACCATCCACAGTGGGAAACAAAAGAGTTATGGAGTTTTAGTGAGGATTTAATAATCCTCTAGTTTAGCACATGAGATTGTGTGTGTGTGTAAAATAAACAGGGTACACACACTGCTCAAAATGTAAATAAAAGAATCACTAAGATAAGTATTATTGTGTTTATAAATGATTTAGTGATTAGCAGTGCAACTCTGGACTCGTTTGGTTTATCAGAAAAGCTTCTGAGTCCTTCTCTAGTTTTTCTCAGAAAACAGAGTGTCATTTTCTTCTTTGATTCTTGGTTCAGCTTAGCATCCTGAGTGCATGAAGTGTTTGGTGTAGTCCTTCACTCAATATGCACCTTGTGTTCTCCTCTAAATTAAGTTTCTTCGTGTGTGTCCAAATTTTTTTGAGTATGGATGTAGATTATAGAAAAATGATCCACATTTGAGTGCTGTTCAACTTGTGACTCTTTCACCCTTTGTGTGTCTTCTTAGTGCCTTTCGTGTCACATACATGTCTCTTTTCAGTGTTCTCTTTCAATCCCTTTATAGCTTTCAGCTTCGGCAGAAAAGAATAATCGCCTTGTGCATGGGTACTAGGTATGGTTACCTAACATGCAACAGAAATCATTAAATAACATAAACTACATTAAAACCATTAAATGTAACCGTTATCTAAATAAATAAATAGTATGAAGAGTATAGGGTTTGACTGGTTGGTCAATCATTAGTAGCCTTCTATTGGTAGACGTGCACAGTGAACTTTGTGTTGTAGAACCTTCCATCGGTAGCTCTTTTGAACTTGCATCGGTAGCTCATATACCGGTGACTTTACTTCCATAGGTAGCTCTTGTTATTGGTAGCTTTTGATCTATCAGTAGCTGTCTCTCTATCGGTAGCTCTTTGTATCAGTAGTTTCTATCAGTAGCTACTGGTAGACATGCACATCAGTAGCTCATCTGTTCTGTCGGTAGACTTTGTGTCTGCTTACCGGTAAATCTGGTGAGTGTTCATATCAGTCGCGTTGGTGTATCATTAGGCTGGTTGGTAGATATTATCGGTAGCTCTTAGTGTTATGTATTGGTAGACTAAATCTATCGGTAGACTTACTTATTGTTGGACTTATGCATATCAGTAGACTTGGCCTATCATTGACATGTCTTATCAGTGACTCTGTCTATCGGTAGACTATGTCTATTAGTAGACTGAGTACCGGTAGCTCTATATCATTATCTATACCCAGATTAGTGGCTTAACACTTGTCTGTCTTATGAAAAACTTATCCGAATGGGTTAGAAGAACTTCATAACTCATATAAACATGGATAAACAAAGATTAACATATCTCAAGGATTTTTGTAATATGATTATCATCTTGTTCACATATTGAAAGAATTAATATATAGAAAAACAATTGATTGAGATTATCAAAGTATATGAAAGAATAATTGGGATTATCAAAACAGGTGAGGTCAAAAATCTCCCCCTTTTTGATAATCACAACTTATGATATTATCATTTAAAAAAAAATTTATCAGAGAATATATATTTAAACTCAATTTTCTCAGAGAAAACAGTATTTTATAAAACATAATTTATCAGAGATAGAATTAAATGTATCAAAGATAAAAGAAAAATCCATGATATCAGAGGTAAAATTTTGTGATATCAGAGAACTAAATGAAATGATATCAGAGGATGAGAGTAAAGGCACAAGTATTAGAAGATTAAATTCAGAAGTATCAAAGGGGAAAATCATGATAGCTCTAAGATAAAATTTCTCCCCCTTTCATTAATATCTCTCCCTCTGGGTGAATATGTCTTCCTCTTTTGATTTTGTAAAATATTTTCTCCCCCTTTGTGATAATCAAGAAGTGTGAAATAACAAAGAGAAGTGGAACAATAGAAATAGAAGAATATAACTTGTATTAAATGTGACAAAAAGGTACAAAGACAGAAAACAAAATACACAGGAATCCTATCAAAAAGTCCAGCCACTTGATTAATCCACATCCTCAATGTGAGATTTACCCTTGGTATCAAAAAAGGATTCATGTGGGGAGGATGCTGGTGAAGGCTTAGGAATTCCAGAAATGACCACAGGAGGCTGAGCAATTGACACTGTGCCTAGCCTGTATTGAGTAGTCCGTTGTGTGATCATAGGTGTGAGGCTTCAGATGGCTTGGTCAGGAGTCATCTATATGGGAGAAGCAGTAGAGGCAGAGGCAGGCAAAGAAGGAGGGATAATTACTGGCCTGGCATTAACATGCATAAAGGGCCGCGGAAGATTTTTGAAATCCATAATGATTCCTCCTCCTCTCTCCATAGCGGATATGAAGTCATCCTTGTTCTCCATAAACTTGTTCAATACTGAAGTCAATTATCTTAGCTTACTAACTTTCTCTATGAAGGCTTGATTGACAGGAGGCAGTTTCATATTCTCAATCAGAAGCTTGAAATGACTGTTCATTTGGGTTTTGTGTAAATTTTGGAGAAATAGGAGTCCACCTTTTCTTTAAATTCTTTATGAGAGGTAGAGGATTCTCTCATGTAATCTTGTACTATCTTCATAATTTCTCTGGCTGAATCTCTGGTAGAGAGAACAACTCTGCTCAGCTCAGATGAGACCACAGAGCCACTGGTTGAGGCAGATCCAAGCTCTTCTTTCATCATAGCTTGAAAATGATTCAAATCCATAGATGGTTTAGATGCAATACAACCAATAGAGAAAGATATAGTCTCTTTGAAGCTTTTGGTCAATCCACTGATAAGATTTTGAACTTGGGAATCCTGGATTATAAAATGATTTTTCATAGAGGTTTTGAAACCTTCAAATACTGAAACCATCTGGCTTACAACACTCTTCAAATAAGCTAAGTCCTTATCTTCTTGGGATTTAGAGCTCATGTAAGAGTCTAAAGAAACAATAGAGTTCCTTAGAGCTTCAATATCTGCTTCAAGTCTAGAAAATTGAGCCTGGAAGTCTTTAACTTCTTCAACTATTTCTCCCATAAAGGTTGATAAATTACAGGCAAGAGATAGTTCAAAAGATCTTTCCAACATAATCATTCCTTCAGCAAAACTCTGCTTCATCTCAGCAATTGAGGTACTAAAATATTCTTTCAGATCATCCTTTAAGATATCCATATCAGCCTTGGTAACCAAATCAGCAGGTGAAACTACTATAGATGCTCTTTCAGAGGCTAAACTGACTACAGAGTCAGTCATAACTGATTGAATTTAAGATACCATAGACACTTCCATCTTCTTTACCTCTTCCACAAAATTTTCCTTAAGGATTTTCTTCAGCTTATCCAGGTCATGCATTCTGACCACATCTTCAGGAAATAATTCAGATTCAACATCATAAACAATTTTTGGTCTATTTAGAGATGCTTCATTATCTGAATCTGGATAGTCTAAAACACAGACTATAAAACTAGGGTCTTCTTCCCAATCATTAAATCCAACATCCACTGTAACACCTCTAAACTTAGTTTGATGCTCCCCCTCAACAGGTGCGTCATCAATTTGGATAACAACATCCTCATCAACATTTTCAGTAGTCTTTCATCCTGAGGAGAATCTTCCACTATCATTTCCATCACTACAGTAGCAGGAGGGTCTTCTGGATTAAGCAAGGGTATGTTAATCTCATTTTCATCCTCAGTAGGTACTAAAGATTGTCCAATCACTGGACTCAGTCTCAAATCACCTGGCAGAGAAGCTTCACTCTCATGAACATCTTCATTTTCTACAACAACCACTTCAACAGCCTCTAAAACAGCTTCTTCCTTATCTGATTTATGTTGATCTAGATTTTCAGGAGCTGGGCTAGGAGTCAAGTCGGGGTCTCCTCCTTCATCCGCATAGGACTCTACCTTTTATGAATCATCACTATATTCCGGATCCTCTTCATTAGGTCCTAGACCTAGATCCCTTACATCCTTTGGTCTTGAAGGATGATCCACATGATTAAACTTTTCATACAACCTCTGGTCATCATTGACCCATTCTCCTCTCCAAGGGTTCCAATTTATTTTCATGTATTTACAAACTGTAGTTGTGATACAGAACTTATTCTTCACTACCACTGTCTTATCATGAGACTCAACAACCCCTTTTACCTTGATCATCACAGAGATCAACTTAGCAAATAATAGGGCATTTGTCTTTGATTTCGGCCTTGTCATATCTTCCATATGGAGCATCAGCAATCTGCACAAACTAACCATTACACAATGTATTAAGATGTGCAGAAGATAGATATCCTGATATCTCAAATTGGAAAAGTCTCCTCTCCTCAGTATCAAGACATGTTGAACAAATTTGAACAACAATATGTTCTCTCCATCCATTTCTGCAGCAACTACTTGTCTTTGACATCCATCACCATTCAGATCTTCCAAAGCAGTCTCATAATTGAAAATGTCACTGGTAGGTGCCATGGATCTCGCGACATATCCAGATACTCCTTCATGTGGAACTATCAAGCACTCAACCCATTCAAAAAATGAAAAGGATATCTCCTTTCCATTCACAAAAGAGGTTACTCGATTTTCATTCTCTGATTCTTCAAAGGTTACAAAATCGTAAAACTGTTTTACTAATTTTAGAAAGTAAGGACCATTGTTGTTCAAAAAACACTCTACCCAATTTTGATCTTCAAGAATTTAGAGTACTAAGGACCTTCTAGGTAGAATCCATTCTACTCACAGTTCCTTTTCAATCAAAATAAATCGATTTTGTAGATGAGGATTCACTGGTCGTCTCCCCAACCAAGTTCTAGCAACACTCCCACTACCACTTTCTTCATGGTTGGTCCTCTGCTTCTTTGTTTTCGGCTCAACAGAGTCATCTCTGACGGTATGAATTTTGGTTTTTGGCATCGCTGGTTTGAAGGATTTAGAGTTCTCTAAGGATTCAAGAGCTAAGGTTCGAGGGTTAAGGTTTGAGGCTCGGTGGATTTAGAAGTATCTCATACTTTAGTTTTATCATTTAGGAATCATAAAATAAATAAAAAAAATGAAATAAAGTAAAAACGATTCAGTTTCTGGTGGAAGACACAAGTTTTAAAATAGCGCACATCGGTGAGAATTTCTATCAGTGAGAATTCCTATCAGTGAGGGTTACATCAGTGAGGTTTCACATCGGTGATAATTTTACATCGGTGATAGTTTTACATCGGTGATAGTTTTACATCGGTGAGGTTATCACATCGGTGAGAATTTTACATCGGTGAGAACTTTACATCGGTGAGATTTTTACATCGGTGAGAGTTTTACATCGGTGAGGATTTCTACCGATTGGGGTTAAACATTCCTAACTCATGTCTAATGTAACTTAACCTATCCGAACTCAAAGGTTTAGTGAAAATGTCGGCTAATTGATGTTCAGTGCCTATAAACTCAAGAGTAATATCACCCTTTTGGTAACGATCTCTCAAGAAATGGTGCCTTACATCAATGTGTTTGGTCCTAGAGTGAGACAGAGGGTTCTTCGAGATATTTATTGCACTAGTATTGTCATAATTGATTGACACGTGCCTAATGTCATATCCATAGTCCAAAAGAGTGTGTTTCATCCACATAATTTGTACACAACAACTACCAGCAGCAATATACTCTGCTTCGGCATTGGATAATGCTACAGAATTCTATTTCTTACTACCCCAAGATACTAAGGACTTTCCCAATAAATGAAATGTTCCTAAAGTGCTTTTTCTATCCAACTTGCAACCAGAAAAATCAGCATTTGAATAACTCATTAACTCAAAAGGTTGTCCTTTTGGGTAAAACAAACCAAAGTTTTCAGTATGTTTAAGATACTTAAAAATTCTTTTAACATCAAGTAAATGATATTATTTTGGATTATCTTGAATTCTTTCATACATACACACACTAAACATAATATCTGGTTGACTAGCAGTAAGGTAAAGTAAGCTTCCAATCATACCTCTGTAATTGGTTTGATCCACTGGTTTCCCAGTTTCATCTGCATCCAATTTACAAACAGTACTAATATAATTTTCACTTTCCTTAATACTACACAAACCAAAATGTTTTAAAAAGATCCTTTGTATATTTACTTTGATTCAAAATAATACCATTTTCATTTTGAAACACTTGAAATCCAAGAAAATATTTAAGTTCTCCCATTAAACTCATTTCAAATTCATTTTGCATACTCTTTGAAAAATCACTACATAAAGAATGTTTATAAGATCCAAAAATAATATCATCAACACAGATTTGAACTATTAAAACATCTTTAGAAATTCTTTTAATAAAAAGAGTTAGATCTGCAATCCCTTTAGTAAAACTCTTTGAAATAAGAAAATTACTAAGTCTATCATACGGAGCTCTTGGAGCTTGTTTCAAACCACAAAAAGCTTTAGAAAGTTTAAAAACTTGATTTGGAAAATGAGGATTAGTAAATCCAGGTGGTTGTTCAACAAAAACATCTTCAACAATAAAACCATTTAGAAAAGCACTTTTGAAATCCATTTGATATAACTTTAAATTCAGATGAGCAGCATATGTAAGTAAGATCCTAATGGCTTCTAATCTGGCTACAGGTGCAAAGGTTTCCTCATAGTCTATACCTTCTTCTTGACTATATCCATGTTCTACTAGTCTTTCTTTGTTTCTAACTATGTTTCCAGACTCATAAACTTTGTTTCTAAAAACCCATTTTGTGCCTATTGTTAAAGTGTACTTAGGTTTGTCAACTAATTCCCAGACTTTGTTTCTTTCAAATTTATTTAACTCTTATTAAATATCCATTACCCAAAATTCATCACTGATAGAATCATTGATATTTTTAGGTTATAGCTGTGAAAGAAAGGCTTGATGTTCAACCTGGTTTCTTAAAGAAGCTCTAGTCTGTGTCCCTCTATCTAGATTACCAACAACAGCATCCAAAAGATGATTCTTTAGAATCCTTGTTGATCTAGTAAAGGTAGGGCTAGAAATTTCAGGTTCATCTATAGGTTTGGGTTCCATTGCAGTAGATTCTGGAATATATCCAGAACTGGATGTTTTTACAGCAGGTTCTTTAGATTTATCATTAAGGTTCAGAACACTCAAATCTTCCTCAAGATTTTCAAGAGAGGTTTTAGGCTCATGTGTATCAGTTTCATCAAACTTGATGTGAAAAGATTCTTCCACACATTTGGTTCTTTAATTAAAGACTCCATAGGCTTTTCAAGTTAAAGAATATCCAATAAAAATTCCTTCATCACTCTTAGAAGTAAACTTGTCCAGATTATCTTTTTTATTAAGAATAAAAACTTTACAGCCAAAGAATCTAAAGTAACTAACTTTAGGTTTTCTGTTATTCCATAACTCATAATGGGTCTTCTTAATAACTGTTATAATTAAGACTCTATTAATAATATAACAAGATTTATTCACAGCTTCATCCCAAAAGTAAATAGGCAAGTCATATTCAATAAGCATGGTTCTAGCTATTTCTTGAAGGGCTCTATTCCTTCTTTCTACCACACCATTCTGCTGAGGTGTCCTCAGAGCAGAAAATTTGTGACTATAGCCATTGTGTGAGTAATAAGATTCAAACTCTTGATTTTCAAACTCACGGCCATGATCACTTATTAGAGTTTTAATCTTAAGTCCACTAAGAGTTTATATAGATTTGGAGTATTTAACAAAGTAAGAACAAGCTTCAATTTTGTGAGGTAAGAAGTATACCCAATTATATCTAGAAAAGTCATCTACTAGAACATAGACATAGTGCTTCCCATTTAAACTATAAAATCTTGAAGGTCCAAACAAGTCCATGTGAACCAACTTGAGAGGTTGAGAAGTTGAAACATCTTTCTTTGATTTAAAAGAAACTTTATGTTTCTTTCCCTTTTGGCAGGGATTACAGACTTTGTCATTTGGGAATTCAAGTTTAGGTAGGTCTTTAACTAAGTTATTCCTAGTTAATTTTCTAAGTGAATAGATGTTTCAGTGTCCTAATATTCTGTTCCAAATCCAAGATTCTCTATGAAAAGAATTTAAACAAGTTACATTTTTCTTTGCTAATGAATTTAAATCAAATGCATAAACATTTTCATTTATTAAAGCAGAAAATACTAAAGAATTTTTAGAATTAAAAACATTACAAGAATCATTTTAAAACTTCACATTAAATCCATCATCACATAATTGAGAAATACTTAACATGTTATACTTAAGTCCATCAACAAATAAAACATTAGAAATTAAAACTCAATTAGAGTTACCAATCTGGCATAGGACGATGATATTTCCTTTAGAATTATCACCAAAGGTGACATAGCCTCCATCAACCTTTATTAAACATTTGAAACATAAATAATCTCCAGACATGTGTCTTGAACATCCACTGTCCAAGTACTATACCTTCTTGCGAGAACTCTTTAAGCATGTTTCCTACAAAACAAATTTAGATAAGAAATTATTTTGGTACCCAGATCTTCTTGGGTCCAGAAAGGTTAGAAATCAAAGCTTTAGGTACCCATATTTGTCTTATGGGTTTCATATAATTTTCAGAATCAATATATTTTGAAAGATAAAATTTATTTGAACTATAACCATATGAATAACTGGTTGAAGCATACAAATTTCCAGAACTTGAACTAGCAGTATTCTATCCAGATTTAGGAATAAATCTATTCTTAATGAGCTGTATCTGTACAGGTTTGTAGCCTATTCCAGTAGTGTATTTTGGTGAAACTTTTTTACCTAACATTTGAGTAAGTGTGTCTTTTCCATTTGTAAACTTTTCTAAGTCTTTTCTAAGTTTCTCATTTGACATTTTCACTTCTTTATTTTCCTTTAACAGTTGAGAATTTTTCTCTTTTTCAATAGTAAGGTCGGTTTTAACAGTAGTAATGCGAGCATTTTGTTTCTTTAATGATTTGTATTTGCATTTAAGTTTATTGCATGTCTCCTCTAGCATATTATAGTATTCAAATAGGTCAGCTTTAAAAATATTTTCATCATTGTCTGAGTCACTGTTATTTCCAGAATAATAATCATTTAGTACAGGGGAAATAGGTACCTCAGAGGTATTGGTCATAAAGCACATGTTTGCATGATTCTTCTCAAAATCAGAAAATTCAGATTGACTTGTGCTGTCATCAGATGCACTCCAAGTATCCATCATAGATTTCTTGTACTTCTTGACCTTATAATCATATTTCTTTTTGAATTTTAATTTTGGATAATCAGCCTTGATGTGTCCTTTCCTTTTACACTCATAGTATACTATTTCATCATTCTTGTCAACTTTATTCCAGTCCTTCTTCCAATTTTCCTTATTTTCATAATTTCTTTTGTAATTAGATTTCCTGAAGAATTTCTTCTTCCTATAAAACTTCTTGAATCTCATGGCTATCTGAGCCAATTCATCATCACTATCTGAATCAGAATCTTCACTAGTTTAACTCTCAGTAGGTATTTTCATTATCTCCTTGTCTTTACTCTTAGAGGTGGTAGACTTGAATGCTACAGATTTACTCTTAGGTTCATCATCTTCCTCCTTATTCACCTTGAGTTCTTCTTCATACATCATTAATTTACCAATATGCTCTTTTACTGGAAGTTCTCTAATTTCACATGACTCTCTGATTGATACAGAAGTACCCCTCCATCGTTTTGGTAGACATCTCAGTATCCTCATAATTTGTTACTTAGCTGGAACAAATTTCCCAAGTGAACTCATTCAATTTACTATCTCATTGAACCTGAGATACATATCAGAAATAGGTTCATCAGTTTTCATTTTAAAATTTTCATATTTAATAGTATAAGTATTCAATCTCATTTATTTAACATTGGTTGTTCCTTCATGAGAAACACCCAAAGTATCCCATATTTCATAAGCAGTTTTACAAGTAGAAATTCTATTAAACTCTTCATATCCTAAAGAATAGTACATGGTATTTATATCTTTACAGTTATTATTGTAAGTAGTCTTTGTAGGTTCATCCCATGATTTTCTTTCAGTTTATGTAATGTTATATTGAGATTCTATAGCAGTCCAAATATAAAAACCCATGCTTTATAAATGAATATTCATTTTCAGTTTCCACTGAGCATAGTTTGTGCCATTAAAGAAAGGTGTCCAGTTAGTAGCATCACCCTCTAGTCTATTATCCATAGGTAGATTTTAGAAAATAAAATTTTAAAGAGATAAAATTTAGAACTAACAGAAATTTAAGATCTTTAAAGATGCAACTAAAATCACAGTTGAAAAACAGAGTATTTCAAAAATCCTTAAGCAAAAACAAAACATCTGATACCAAATGTTGGTTGGAGTGAATACTCAAGAGGGGGGGGGGGGTGAATTGAGTTCCAATTAAAATTTATGTTAAAAAATATTTCTATTAAAATCCACCAATTTAAAAACAAAGTTAAACTGTAGTGAATCTATAAAGAGTGTAAAGGTTCAATTAGTTTCTCAAAGATTGATTAGGTCTCAGTTAACTTAATTTTAAGATTAAATTAACTTTTGAAACTAAATTACTGGTTTACAATAAGTAAAAAAACTTTCTAATTTAACTATCAAAGTAGCTTTAAAATAGTTTTGTATTTCAAAGTAATAGCAGTGGAATATGAAATAAATATATAGTATACTTATAGACTTAAATTAAATTGCACAGAAAAGTTAACCAAGAGGTTCAGTCTCAAGCTGAGACTTAGTCCTCTCAATAATTTATATAAATTGATCCACACCCTAGATCGGGGGTAAAAAATAGTACACTACTGTCCAAGTACAAAGTCCTCTAACACAGTTCTTCGTGGGAAAAAAAAACAACAACACAGAGGTTGTTCAGGTCTTACTCGACCTCTACCACCATCCACAGTGGGAAACAAAAGAATTATGGAGTTTGAGTGAAGATTTAAGAATCCTCCAATTTAGCACATGAGACAGTGTGTGTGTATAATAAATAGGGTACACACACTGCTCAAAATGTAAATAAAATAATCACTAAGATAAGTATGATTGAGTTTAGAAATGCTTTAGTGATTAGCAGTGCAGCGCTGGACTCATTTTGTTTATCAGAAAAGCTTCTGAGTCCTTCTCTGGGTTTTCTCAGAAAACAGAGTGTCATTTTCTTCTTTGATTCTTGGTTCAGCTTAGTAGCCCGAGTGCATGAAGTGTTTGGTGTAGTCCTTCACTCAAGATGCAGCTTGTGTTCTCCTCTAAAATAAGTTTCTTTGTGTATGTCCAGTATTCTTTGAGTATGGATGTAGATGAGAGAAAAATGCTCCACATTTGAGTACTATTCATCTCGTGGCTCTTTCACCCTTCGTGTGTCTTCTTAGTGCCTTTCGTGTCACATACATGTCTATTTTCAGTGTTCTCTTTCTATAACTTTATATCTTTCTGCTTCGGCAGAAAAGAAAAATCTCCTTTTGCATGGGTACTAGGTACGGTTCCCTGACATGCAACAGAAATCATTAAATAAAAATAACTGCATTAAAACCATCAAATGTAACCATTAGCTAAATAATTAAATAGTATGAAGAATATAGGGTTTGACTGGTTGGTCAATCATTAGTATCCTTCTATTTGTAGACGTGCACGGTGAACTTTGTGTTGCAGAACCTTCCATCAGTAGCTCTTTTGAACTTGCATCGGTAGCTCATATACCGATGACTTTAGTTCCATCGGTAGCTCTTACTATCAGTAGATTTTGATCCATCAGTAGCTGTCTCTCCATCGGTAGATCTTTACATCATTAGTTTCTATCGGTAGCTACTGGTAGACATGCACATCGGTAGGTCATCTATTCTGTCAGTAGACTTTGTGTCTGCTTACCGTTAACTCTGGTGAGTGTTCATATCAGTCGCGTCGGTGTATCATTAGGCCGATCGGTAGCTCGTATCGGTAGCTCTTAGTGTTCTGTATCGGTAGACTGAATCTGTCGGTAGACTTACATACCGATGGACTTATGCATATCGGTAGACTTGGCTTATCAGTGACTCTGTCTATCGATAGACTAATTCTATCAGTAGACTGAGTACCGGTAGCTCTATATCAATAGATATACACAGATTAGTGGCTTAAAACTTGTCTGTCTTATGCAAAACTTATCCAAATGGGTTAGAAAAACTTCATAACTCATATAAACATGGATAAACAACGATTAAAATATCTCAGAGATTATTTTAATATGATTATCATCTTAATCACAGATTGAAAGAATTAATATATAGAAAAATAGTAGATTGATATTATCAAAGTATATGAAAGCATAATTGGGATTATCAAAAAAAGTGAGGTCAACAGAAATTAATCCCCCTAAAAGGGTGTGATGAGTCCAATCCCCCATCCTCTCGACCAATGAATTTTATAATGTATCATGAGTTAAAATATAACAAATTCATAACTTTGGAAAGAAGATTCCTTTGGATAAAGAACTGTTGGATGTTTTCGATTCCACAAATAAATCCAATGGAAACCACTTAGAATTAGTGACTCATAATCAAAAAAAATGTTCATAGGAACACGGAAATGTTCCTTAGTACAAATATTTAATAGCCCCGGAATGAATAGACCACAACCGCTAACTATGGAACATCACATGCCACTACCAATCTCTACATAGAGAAAAACACATTATTCTAGTGGAACCCTTTTCTAACTTCATTTTTGCTCTACTCGGATCATGCATTCTAACTCTCAAATAATACATCCAAGGTACTTCATAAAAATAACCCTTATTTTTTCATCATTCTTGACGAACCAATGTCACACCATTTTGAAACCACAACCCCTTCTTCACTTGAAAGAACAATCACTTCCCTCATTCTCTGTCTCATCATACCTCTGACTAGCCACTCAAATTTCATTGAAAGTTGATTTCATATTGTGACAATAACCAATACATGACCCCTTTTCAACAAATTTTTAAAGGATACATGAATGTGTTAACTGGATTCCTTTATTTGTAACCCTTTTTCAACAAATAAAATTAAATATATATATATATATATATTATTCTTAACTTGAATAATATATTTTTATTTTATTTTTAATAATTTAGTAACTGAATGAATTTTATATTGAACATCGAAAATCCTACATTGATGGGGTCATAAATATCCATAAATGCCTCTAAAAATTCTACCCAAATTCATTTCTTCAGATATTTTTTTTCAAGAAATAAAAAACAATAATGTCCAATCACCCACTAGAAATTGTCTCATGAAAATACTGATTCTTGTAACCCATTTATATCATTACTATATATAATAAGTCAAAACAACCACCATAGTGTTAAATTAATTCCACTAAAAAATATTATTTTTTGAATTAGATATAAATACCACACATTGAAATTAATTAATATTTTAAAGAAAATAATTAGTGAAAAAGTTGATAAAATTTCAAGGCCACTTGATTTATACTGAACATATTAACAAAAGAAAACATCATATATAACAAGTAATGATATAGCTAACTAATTAGTTTTGAATATTTTATAATTTAATTAATCATTTTTTACCAAGACATTTTTATTCATTAAGAGAATAATATAACCCAAGAATACTATTTGGAGAAGGGGAATTATGGATTATTATGGGGAATATATATTAATCACTTAAAAAGGATGAATTGATTTATTTAAAAACTAAAATATCAGAATTTATAAAATGTATTTTTTTGAATATAATTAAATATCACCCCTCATATCATTTTAAAATTTGGGACATGTCATATTTTTTATGTTTTATATCCTTTAGAGTGAATATAATTTAATAAATATAATTTTTTTATTTTAGAGATGAAATTCAACATGGAATGTTAAAATGTTAAATGAAACATATTTTTTATCTCTTTTATAAAATTTATTCTATTTCTTTATATATTCTAAATAATACATTTTAACATTTAACTCATTGAATCAAATTTTCAATATAGGAATTCATTTTTAATTTATTTTTTAATTTAAATTGTGTAAACTATATGTGAGAAATTTAGAGTAATATTGTTTAATTTTAACAAATTTGGTGTTTTATTATTTCCACATGAATTTGATTCTTTATTAATGTTTTTTTATTTTTAGTTATTGAAAGACAAATCTATAATTTTGATGAACATATTTAATTGAGATTAGTTTTAATACCACAAGGGACAAAATTTCATTTGGGTGTGCAACCATTTTTCACCTCGCATTTACCAATGGGAAACCTCATATAATTATTATATAATGAAATACAACTATGGGGAAAAGGAGTTGTAAACATTGAAATAGAACAATACTATCCACTAAAGGTTATGAGAAATAACTTATTCCTGGGTTTATGAGAGATTGATGATGTTTCTAGATGAACCCTTGTGTTTCAATTTGTAAAATTATGTGTTGGATTGGTACTATTGGTTATTTCAGGACTATGGAGTTATAGTTTCATGTTATCCCACTGGATTAGGTTTGTTTGATTATTATTCATTACGATGCATAGGGTGTCCCAATATAGATCTACAGTAATAGTATAGGTCTATTGTTTTCCATCATTGTGTGATTTTTTTATTACTCAACCCGAGTTACCTAAATAGACATGATCCAGACCACTAAAGGTCCTCTTATGCACATTCTGATTGCTAGAGACTAGAGCAAATCCCAAGATATAATAAAAATACTTAGTTTAGGGTGATTTTTTACACTCATTGATTCGTAAAAAATATAAAAATAATTAAAATGATATAAAGATAAAATTCATGAATGAAATGTGTGCTAGAAATATCTAAAAGAACACAATTAGATGGTCTTTCAGTGGACCCTCACAAAACTCAAATATGGTCAACACATGGTAATATAACTAAATGAACATGAAAATATATAGGGATATAAACCTTTTCAAATATTACTAGAACTACAGGTTCTATACCTAGACCAGCTAATCTAATAAGGGTATCATACCTGGACCTGGATCCTCTAGTGTATTGAAATATCTAACCTGACATGGATATACCTATACTTGGTCATGTTTCTCAAAGATTTGTAACATATTATGATAAAATAATATAAAGAATTATATGTAATATATAAATTTATATTAAATTATTAGATAATATAACATACAAATATATATAATTTGAATATTAATGTGGTAACCTTAATTACACACTAATAATTTAAAATTCAAGACTTAGTGGGTATGTTTTGACACAAAATTATATTTATAAATATATTAAATAAATAAATTTATATAATATTATTAATTAATGATAATTTAAATTTTTCAGAATATAACAAGTCTAAAACATTTAATTCCAGAAATAAACCCGATTAGAAGTGTTTAAATGGGTATTGTTCCGTTTCTAGGTTCTATAGTTATGATATATCAATAAATCAGATTAAATAATATCAAAATAGATAAAATTCTAGTCTATATCATTTCCATTTATTTCTATTCATATATATCATAACATTGAAAAAATAAACCCATAATGTCAATGAATAGGGTGAATCAAGGTGAAACTCAATTATATATAATATTTTCTATATAAATGCTCCTTATGGAGATCGGTAGAGGGATCACAAAGTGAAATACTCCATTTGGAACAATATAGAAATCCCCACTACATCCACTCCACATGTACATCAATTTATAATAGGTCCACCTAAACTTTGATTTCCATGTTTGGTGACTATCCATGTTTAAATATGTCTATTCCTCAAATGAAACCATATTTCCATTACACAAGTCATGAAATATGGGTCTACACACATCCCAAAGGGAACAACTATATTGTATGAGTATATAATAACACTGAGAAGACCATATATGAACTTAGAAATTATATCATAATGAAATATGTAAAATTCAATAATATAATGATAGTAAGTACATGTGAAATTAAATTTTCATTTAATAATATACAAGTAAGTGTGTAGTCATGATAGACAGGGAGACAATCTATCAAAATTAAACTAACAATATTGGGAATATTTAGTATTACAATAATGCATTTCAAGAAACACCATCCAAAACATCTATGAGGTATTCTCATAAATGTAAAGTATCTTTGGTCTTTATGAAACCTATATTTAGTAGATGTATGATCAAATTAATCCCTCATACGAGGCAGTTCACACTGACACACATATATAATCATCATTCCAAGAAAGAACATATACCCACTCTAACATAGTATGAAAACTATCCCTTTTAGGGACTTTTCATATATCAGTAACCTCACCATGGTGGATCTATATTATGGGTATAAGGAATGTATATATATATGTATATATCAAAAACATACACACACACCATCCTCCTCTATATGTGGAGATTCATATAATTATAGGAATGTTTATGGTGTTCAAGGGGTAAACATTCCTTGATCCAAAACCTATAAATAAAGATCAATACATGAACAAATAATACATAGAGATAATTATATACCTACAAAAATTAATAATAACCCCCAAACAATGTGATCATGCTAAATCCATCACATTACGCTTGACAATATAATATTCAAATTAAAATTTCAACTAACACTCTCCAAGGGATACAGATAAAAAAATAATTTCATTTTTAACATTTACTGTCACATTGTGTAACATTAGTTATCATTAAATGGGGGAATCCTTAAACATGTTATATAAAAAATTTAGTACACATTAATTTCTATATTCATGTATATAATATATATAATCTATAGGGAATCCCCCAACCTTTTACAACAGGGAATTTATTTCTGATAGAACATTTTGAGAAAATCTACTTGAATATTAGATCACAAGGAATACCACATCATAGTTTATTCATAATTAATATGTTTTCCCATCGTTAGAGGATTTTATGTAAATAAATGGTTCACTAAAAATCCATGAAAATATATTTGAGTGTAAGAATGTAATGGTCAATATAAGATACTATTATTAACATTTATATACACCAAGGTGATTCACAAAATGATTTAAACTAATATAATTTATATATAATTTCACATAACAAGGTCTATAACGAACCATCCTTAAAACTTACATAGCAGAGGACCTTGTACGGATCTAGGTTCTAATGAATTAGATGCAAACATAATATTTTATCAGAGATTCAACAAAATAAAATAAAACAAACAAAAAAAAGTTGTGCGCTTACTCCGTAAGTGAGAAAAATCCTTTCCAAAACTCTAATGGTCATGTGAAAATAAATTTAAACAATGGTTGAGCATTATGTATTCCTAGTAAGGTGTTTAAAAACCCTTATATAAATCCTTATAAAATATTCTTTTTAAAATAACCATGAGAATACATCTTGAAATACTCTTTTCAAAAATTCTATTTGAAATTAATTATTGTTTAGAAATATTAGATCACTTTAGAAACTACATATGCTCATTATTTCTTAAACATAATCTAGTGTTTTTCTAGAAACAATGCGCAACCATATGAAAATAAAACCCTACTATGAGAAAAATTGAATCATTGAAGGCTATCTGAGCCTACCCACATGCATAAGAACTATATAACTCCCCATTTCCCTTCCATATTTACAACAATCAAGTGCCTAATTTTCTGAAAACATTCATGTTTGATTTACTTGTAAATATATTTTCACTAGAGTTTTTAATATTGAATACATGTCACTAATTTTAAATGCACATTCATATTTATATAAAATTATATATTAAATACATGAAAATCTATTACATCACTTACAAGTTTGGTCAAAACCCAAACATCTACCACAAAAGTTTCTCATGGAATATCCAAGTATTTAATACATTTCTGTGAAATACATTTTCCACAATTGATAGTAATATTTTATTATGAAATTGCAAAGGAAACATTTAAAATTAAATAATTTCAATTATATCCATGTTCTTGTTATTTTTTAGATTAAATCTTAAAATTGAAACCATAAGTTTATTATAATGTTATGAGTGTCGATGATGTGCATAATTGTATGGACATGATTATATGCAGATACCATGACCTAAATGCTAGTAAAATGATAGGGCATGTAATGCACAATTTTTAGAATAAACATGATACAAATTATGACATGTTAATAAAAATTTAAATATAACTACAACCATACCATCCATTAGGAAATAATATCTTTGTACAAACCATTGATATTAGTTTTATCTCATATCCATGCATGATTTGTTTGCGCATTCAAATAATGTCGTAATATGTAGATATATATATATATATATATATGAATTACTTGAATTTTATAGTATATAAACATATATATCTATTTCACCCATTTACTTTACTTCAAGGAAATTAGTCGTTAATACTTGAAAATACTTATATATATATATATTCATGCATGAAAAACAAGAAATCACATAAATATATTTATAAAAATATATATGTATCATGAATTTAAATTATAAATATATAAATTTAGGAATTCATTTTTTATAAAACATGAATTGGAGATGATTATATATAAATATATAACCAATCGAAATTATAAACTCTTGAATTGACGGTCTTAAAATAATAGTAATCACATAATTAGGAACCTCAAAATATAATTCTTTTATATTGAACCCAATTACAGTAAAATAAATATTTAATTAGAAAATGAAACCAGTCTTTAAATTCTCAAAAACATAATTTTGAAAACCATTTTCATAAGACATACACATTAAAAAAATGAAATGATCATTTAAAATTAGTTTTTTCACAAAAATGGATATTGAACCCCTTACACCAAACCAGATCAAAACACAAATTTGATTAAATAAATATAAAAATTAAAGGTTTAATTGAAGAAATACTATACTAAACACAATAAATTATATATTGTGAAATAAAAAACAAGAGATAGTATATCCCTTACATTCATATAAAGGAATCCATCAAATCTACCAGAGCAGAGTCGCATAGTCGTAGGAAGAAGGTAGTGAAGAACATGCTCTCATTCATTGGGACCTCCCAATTTATATAGATGATATAATCATTTATATAAACAATTTATGATGAATAAAATATTTTAACATGTGTGTTTAAAAAAAATAGCTTGTAAAGCAAGATCATTTTTTAAACATATTCACTACATGTTGGAATGCAGGAACAAAATTGACAAAATTAGAAACATAAAAAATCATTAATCAACATAAATTAGAAACCAATAGGACAAAATATTCATTGATTAAAAAATCCATGGAAGAAAACAAATATAAGCAAATAAACATACCTCAAAAGTCAACCATGAACAATAAATGAAATTTAAAAGAACTTCGATAAAGACAACAAAAAATAATCTGGATCTAGAAAACCCAACCAAATTATGTTGGATAATTTTGGAAAATAATGATTCTATACTCGAACAAGACCACTTGTAGAATCTCAAATTCAGTCTAAATCCCTTGCATATACCTCAGGTTGGTCCCAAGGATGCATCATGACTCTCCCTAATTGTGTTCAGATGACTCCTTCAAAGCCACTACTCACCCTCAAATCAGACCAAAGATGATTCATTCTTAACACCTTGGCTCTGTTGACATTGGGTTCATTGAAAACAGATGATGAACCTTCGACCTGTGTTGGCCTCAACTCTCGGAAAAACCCTAGCAGGACCTTCACCCTTCCTTCCCCCATCTCACGCTGTGACTCAACCCCCTCCCCCCAAATACAAACTATTTGTTCATTATATTTTATTTATTTTCTTCTTTTCTCCTTTTTATTATTATGTTGTTATCATTACATATTTAATTTAATGGTATGTTAAATATATTTTAACTTTAATATTAAAAATTAATATTACTTTATTATAATTACATTAAATAAAACCATAATAATAATAATAATAATAATAAAAATAATCTAATATAAAATTTATAATTTAAAACTAATAATTATAACTATGTATATATATGTATCATATTTTTGAATGTAAAAATATATAAAATCTATACAATTATTACTATGATAGATTAAATATTTGTTTGCATAAATTAAAATAGTGCATTTTTTACAAGATAATTTCATTAAAATATTTGATATTATTATTACAACATACAATACTTTAAAATAATAATTTTAAAAGACATGTATAATCTCAATATAAAATTTTAATTTTATAATAGTATTAATTTTATATTTAAACGTTTATATAATTAAAAACTAATATATATTTATACATATTATATTTTGAAAATAAAAAAAATTAATTATTTACATATCTAATTGTCATTTACTATATTATATTTAATAACAATTTTTATAAAAGTAAATTATATCTAATAAATGTAGTAAATTTAAAATATTATATAAAAAATGTAAAACAATATTTACTTTTATAGTAAATTTGAAAGCTATACATGTAATAAAACATTTAATTTAGATTATTTTAATGAAAACTGTCATAAAAATGTTTAAACTATAAATAATCCATTTAATAAAATATTTTAATAACAAAATATATTTACCTTTTCTAGGATATTACATTATCCCCCCCTTCAAAATAATTGCACCCCCACAATTCATTCATTGGACAAAAACATTCTGAGATTTTTTCTCTTCAGAATCAAGAGACACAAGGACTGCTGAAATCTAAACTCTATTTCTCAGACAACTTATAATCTCCAAAATTGACTAGAACGTTCCTCTAATACAAATTATAAGGACCCAACCTTAAAAATTACATAGTATATGACCTTTTACCGATCTTGGTTTTGAATAATTACATAAAAACTTTTAAATTATCTGAGTTTCCACAAAATAAAATAAAATGAACACCAAAAGAGCATGCACTAACTCTGTAAGTGAGAAAATGCTTTTAGAAAACTCTGCTGGTCTTGAGAAAATAAATTTAAACTAGGGGTGAGCATTAAGTATGCCCAGTATGGGGTTTCAAAACCCTTTAATAAATTATTATAAAATGTTCTATTGAAAATAAATGTGAGAATACATCTTGAAATACCCTTTTCAAAAATGATATTTGAAATTACTTATGGTTTAGAAATACTAGATTATTTTAGAAACTACTTACGTTCCAAATTTCTTAATGATAATATAGTGTTTTTTTATAGAAGTAGTATGCAAAATTTAAAAAAAACACTATTCTGGGGACATTAGAATCATTAAAGGCTATTTTGGCCTACCACATGATGAAGGATGGGTTCACTCCCCATTTCCCTTCGATATTTACAACATTCAAGTGACTGATTTTATGAAAACATTTTTGATTGATTTACTTTTAAAAATATTTTTATTGGAGTTTCCATTTTTGAAAACATGTCGATGATTTTAACTGCACATTAATAATTATATATAATTATATATAAAATACATGAACTTCAATTTCATCTCTTACAAGTTCGGTAACAACCGAAACATCTACCACAAAGTCTTTGCATGGACCATTCAGGTACATAATACTTTTCCATGAAATACATTTTCTATAATTGATCATAAGAATTTATTATAAAATTGTAAATGAAACATTTAAAATAAAATTCTTTAAATCATATCCAAGTTCTTGTAATTTTTTTGGATTAAATCTTACAATTGAAACAATAAGTTTACTATAATGTGACGAGTGTCGATGATGTGCATAATCACACAGACATGATTATATGCAGAGGAAATGACCTTAATGTTAGTAAAATGAGATGGCATCTTAGGAACACTTTTTCAGAAACAAGATGATCAAAATTATGACATGTTAATAAAATTATAAATATAACTATAAATATCCCATCTATGAGCATATAAGATATTGTAAAAACCCTTTATATCAGTTTTATCCCATACCTATACATGATTTGTTTTCACATTCCAATCATGCACTAATATGTCGATATATATATATATTATATGAATTGTATAGTATATAAACATGTATGTCTATTTCTCCCATTATATTACTTCAAAGCAATTAGTCGTTAATAATTAAAAATACTTATATATATTCCTGTATGAATAACTTGAAATCACATTGATATATTTATATACATATATATGTATCATGAATTTAAAATAAATATATAAAAATATAGGAATCAATTGTGTATGAAATATGGATTTGAGAGATATATATATATATAACCAATAAAAATTATAAATTACTAAATTTATGGTTTTAAAATAAAACTAATCACTTAATTTGGAACATCATAACAAGATAATTTATAATTCCTTTATATAGTACCCAAATATAAGAAAGTAATCGATTATGTAGAAACTGAACCCATTATTTAAATTCTAAAAAACATAACTTAAACAAGCATTTGAAGAATACATAAACATTAAAAAATAAAATGATCACTGAAAATAAGTTTTTTCATAAAATGGATATTGAATCCCAAAAATCAAACCAGTTCAAAACACAAATTAGTTAAAATTAATATAAATATGAAAGGATTAATTGAATAAATCTCTTCTGAAAGACCATAAATTATAGAATCTAAGATGAGAAACTATAGTTAGTATATCCCTTACCTTCAAATAAAAGATCCATAAAATCTACCAAAGTAGAGCCGCTAGAAGAATGTAGTGCAGGAATCACCCTCATTTGTTGGTACCTCCTAATCTATATAGATGATATAATCATCTATATAAATGATTTCAGATGAATAAAATATTTTAATAAGTGCGGAATTTAAGAATATCTTGTTCAGAAACCTTTGTTTTTAAACATATTCACTGAAAGTTAGAATGCATGAACAAAATTAAAAAAAGAAGATACAGACAGAGTCCTTAATAAGAAAAAATTAGCAATCAATTGGAAAAAATATTCATGGATGAACAAATATACAAAACAAAAAATGTATGGAAAATCAATAGACCAAAAAATTCAATAATGAAAAATATCTGCAAATAAAAAAAACATCGATAAAGAAATAAAAAAATAGTTTAGATCTAGAAAACCCTACCAAATTTGGCTGTAGAAGATTGAAAAATCATTATCCTATCCTCAAATGAGACCATTTGAAAAACCTAAAATTTGGTCGGACTTCTATGTGTGCCCTCGACTTGGACTGTATCTCAACCATGTTCAGCAACATGGCTCCGCTGAACTCAGCGTCATTGATAACCAATGATGAATCTTTGACCCATGTCTGCCTCAACTCCTAGATGAACCCTAGAAATATCATCAACCAACCTTTCACCCTCTCATGTTGCAACTCAACCCCCCCCCCCCCCACAAAAAAATTCTTCTTCCATTATTTTTTATTTATTTTCATATTTTCTTATTATTTTTATTATTATTATATTGTTATTATTACATATTTAATTTAAAGTAATGTTTAAACTATTTCAACTTTAATATTAAAAAACATATTATTTTATTATAATTTCATTAAAAAACAATTATATTAAATAAAATAAAAATAATCTAATAAAAAATTTGTAAATTTAAACTAATAATTATTACTATGTATATATATATATGTCATATTTTAGAATGTCTCAATATATAAAACCCATATAATTATTCCTATGATTGATTAAATGTTTGTTTGAATAAATTAAAATGGTACATTTGTTACAAGAAAATTTCATTAAAATATTTGATATTATTATTACAACATATAATACTTTAAAATAATAATTTTAAAAGATATGTATAATCTCAATATAAAATTATAATTTTATAATAGTATTAGTTTTATATTCATAAGTTTATATAATTTTCAAAAATAATATACATAGACATATTACATTTTCAAAATTAAAAAAAATTATCTATTTTCATATATAATTATTATAATATTTTATTAAATAAAAATTTGAATAAAATTAAATTATATTCAAGAAAAAATTTATTCTAAAATATTCTTTATAAAAGTTAAATAATATTTACTTTTGGAATTAATTTGGAAAATATACATGTAATAAAACATTTAATTTCAATTATTTTAGAGAAAACTATCTTACAAATGTTTAAATTTAAAAAAAATCCATTTAATAAAATATTTTTAATAATAAAAGTAGTTTTAATTTTTCTAGTCCGTTACATGGTATACACCACATCATGTGGTATGGAAATACTCTATAACTTAAATCCAGGATTTAATGCTTGAATTCATTGGCTAACTAAGTAATAAAGTTGTACCCTTGAAAAACATTAGGAGTAATCCCTATAAATATTTTTAAACTCTTGAAACATATATATGTAACTTCATAAAATGGTTTAATCATGAGTATAATCCTATCCTACAACTATATAACAATATTAGAGGAATAATTCCACTTGGAACATTGTGGTATATCCTATTCATCTTTCCTTAAAAAATGAAAATATTATAATAATTTTATTTATTAAGGTATTCCCATTAATTAAGTATCCCTCACTCTACCGAGTTCATTTTCAATAGAAATGAATGATCACTATTAATATAGATATTATTATGATCCTCGTAATCCTATACAGATCAAAATCCCAAATCAAAAAACTAAATATTCCACCACACACTCAAGTGAGGGCCCTAGTTTAGATCAAGGGAAGGTTTATTTTTCATAGCATAATTTAATATCACAAATTCGACATAATTGGGAAAATACTTACCTAAGAAAAATGATTTTTGGTCTCTAGATACTACATAGATGACGATATTCTAAAATAGTTCCATAAATTGCCAACTCCTAATGAACTATTAATTAGGAAAGACTTGAAAATATTCTAAAAGGAGAAACAAATTAACAGAAGGGAATCATACCATAGGTTATCCAAATATCGAAATTTTGAACCATTAAATGATTAATCCAAAATTAAGATCCATGCTTATAATGAAGTGAAGAAGATTTTATTAAGGGAGTATCTCTAATTAAAAGAAAAATGGTCAAAATAAAAGTTAAACCCCAATGTAGGGATATAAAGGGATATGTTTTAGGTTGCGAGAGGAAGAAAATAACCATATATTAAGAGATTAGAGAAAGGTACCTACAAGGTTCCCAGTATAATGTCATTTTGATCTCGATAGCTTCAACATAATCCCCACACCCATGGTACCCCCACTAGGTATCTAGTACTAGACCACTTGGTACACTGTGCTTTAGAAAAAACTAGGGGGTCCTCATTCATCCTTTATATCTCTATATAAATACATTAATACCTCAAAAATGGTGAAATAAAATATACAAAATATTAAGAAGTTAATATTATAGAAGAAAACTAACCGAGAAGGAAACTGGGCTTTAGTACCTCCCAATCATCAAAATTTCATCCATAAAAAGCTTCAAATAAATTCTTAAGGTAATTGTATTATCCATTTGGACTTTATTTAGGATTCTCATTAATATTTATCATACCCAAACGTTACATGTTTCGAACATACATATACCAAAGGAATTAACCTTCAGAACAATGTCTTCAAACATTTCTCAACTATATAAAGTTGTTATTCCATACATGAATCATCCAACTCTAGCTTCATGTTATTATAACAAACAATATGAAATTGGTTGGGAATATATTTTATCATCCATAAAACATGGAAATAATTATTAACTATACTATAATATGGTATGATATCAAATTGGAAATTTGATCCCCAAAACGTTAAAACATACGAAATGTACCAATCGAGAGAGGGGTGATATTTTCCTTCTTTCCAATCCATTCTTGACTTAATCATGGTGAGACATAGAAAAACACACGATCATAAAATAATAATTCCAATGGATTCTTCCACTAATAAATATATGATTTTTTTGTGACTATTTTCCATTGGTAATTTCTTTTGGATTATTTTAAATCATTCTTTCATCCCCTATAATATGCTAAGAAAATCCCAAAACGATCATTTAATCTCATTATGAAGTATCATCCAAGTGAATTACATATCCCCTACTAAAAAAATTAGGTATTTATTAAATTTTGGTCATATATAAATCTCATGTAACCCATGGAGTATCATAATCCATGTAACATAGATATTTCCTATCACATCAACTAAATATGTTTCCTAGATGAAGTGAGCGGCCTTGGTTAAGTGATCGACAAATAATGATTCCACATCCATGATTTTTGGGGAATGAGTAAATTTCTTTTATGATGTATATGGAAATTTAAAACTATTATATTATATGTATCAAATATTTCTTCAACTTACCTTTGTGTTTTTTGTTCTAATCCTTAATCAAATGATGCAAAAAACATATAGACAGAAACCCCAATATTATGGTTTTTATTCCAAACCATAAGAACTGCCTACATCTATCTTAATAAAAAATTTAAATCCCTTGGTGTACTACATAGAAATTGTAATTACACTATATTATATCCAATTATTATATACTAGTAGGAACTACTAGTTTTCCTTGTATATAATGGAATGAGTCAAGGATTTCCGACCATCTTTCCAGATTATTCCAACATTCAAACTTCTCATTAAGGATTATACAATCCTAGTCAATGATTGGATAATCCTTTACCCATTCTACCCCTAATTATTTGAAATTTATAATGTAGATAGAAAACAATCCTCAATAATTAGAAAAATGTGGTGAAATGTTAACTAACACAAACATAACACTATATTCATATTTCTATTCCTTCACTTCTTGATGTCATGATATTCTATATTGGGAATCTTCTATTAATTTTACCTTTACAAAAATATTGAGATGATAAAAGTTAATAGAATATATTTATTAATCCTAATGATGTTTCCATATATTTATCTCCAATTGAAAAAATATGTACCTAAGGCACTAATTGTATTTATAAAATATGAATTTTTCCCTATTATTTTAAATAATTACCCACCATATATAGTTTTAGATATTGGGTTTTATAATTATTTTTATGTGTCCATAGCTTCCTATAACTATATGGTACCACATGATGGTCCTATATTGTAAACACTATAAAAATACAGAAAAAGATTCACAGTATACCTCAAAATATTTATCTTAATATCAAAAAATAATGATTTGTTCTAACATATGCCTCACTTTACATTCCCATAACTGAATATAACACTTCATAGACTCAATGAACATCACCCCATTTTTAAATACCATTTCATTGAGTTTTAATTCTTCATTTAGAATATATTTAATATTTGGTGGTTACATTATTCCCTATGATATTATTATATTGAATTTACTAATGAATTTATGGGATTTATGTTTTTATGACATAAAACTCTTTTAAAATGTATCTTATTTAATAAACTATGTTGTCTATAAGAGACTTTGTTAACATAAATAACATTCATTGATTTATATAGTTTCTTTTGAAATAAAACCGTAATTATTTTTTTATTAATTGATTCCACATTTTAAATGAAGTTCTCATTTATATTTCTATGAAAATGTATCTTTTGATTCAATATATCCTACAAGATTTTTGTCACTGGGAAATGTATTAAATTATCCAAAATAATCCACTATATCTTAATGGGGTATTTATTTCGTCTCCATATTTTCATTCCCAAAAATATTATCCATTATTTTTTGTAAAGCTGATATGGATTATTTTCTAAGTTTTTAATAATTCAATTTTCCATTTTTAAAAAGGAAAATTTAATAATATTTTTTTGATGTGGGATATAAAACAATGGTATTTCAAAGTATATAAAAACATGGGTTTTCAACCAATTCAAAATCAAATTTTTTATCGTCCACACCATGTGTAATCTCCCACCTCTCCTCACTGGCTTGAGTAAAGGAAGAAATGATACTTGGCCTTATGGGACATCCCCATGGTGAAAAAGGCTAGAAATAGAATCCAACTAACTCAATAATGGTGGATTATGGTTTTCCCTTTCAAAATAAAAACAACCAACCAATCATGCCCTTTCCAAAAACAACAACATGATGCATGTCAACAATGTTTTACAATCAACCTCATATCAATTATAATAATACAAAACCATACCAATACCAAATCAAATTACCATGTGAATGACTAAAACAACAATAATCAAGACATAATGACATGAATCCATAGCCCCATTACAAGATCCATGCTCCAAATTCCGGATATAACCCATGAATCATTAAGAACCACTAAATAAATGAGATGGTTTACCCTTACCTATGTCCCAGAGTACAATATATGCAAAAGAACCCACATTCCAAAGTAGGGGGATAGTAATAATACTCAATAGACCTTCACCAAATAACATCCCTTAAAATGAAACAAGGATATGAAAAGTTAAAATATTTATATAAAATAACCTATATAAAACCATTTAAATAGTTCAACAATTTCCAAAAATCTAAACAAGCCATACCAAATAGATTTCCCAACTAAAATTTTTCCCTAAAAAACAATAAATAATATCATTAACCATTTTCTCATTACATATTAAAATAATCTATTTCACCTTTTGTGACCTCATGTATATCCCAACCACACACAAAATCCGAACACATAAGCTCAGTGTTACCATTGATGATGTAACTTCATGTCTAACCTTTTCCCCTTTTGATTATGGTACATCATGCCACATTAAAATATTTTGGTAGAGGTACATAACACCCATTATCCATCCAATACATCTCATGTGTATCCACCAAAGCTAACAAAAATCAATTTTTATCTTTAAAAAACATATGAACAAATATTTTCCAAAAAAAAAATCAACCCATAAATCCAAACTACATTTACAACAGACATACCAAATCCACTTCAATAAAATATACCATTTATCGAAAATGACCATAATCCATGACCATTCCAAAAATCATTTCTATAAAGAATTATTTTTTTGAAAACTATTTAAACAATTAATTCCATGAAAAAAATATAAATCATCATTTTCAAAATCCAATAACCATGCACATTGCTCAATAATATCACATTTTCCCCATAACCCCCAAATCACCACAAAATGAATTTCAACCATGCATTGCACAAAAATTTCACAATAAAATTCAATAATGAAAACTAATTTGAAATTATACCTTCTAGTTATATTTAGAGGACTTGAGATTGAATCCAACTACTGTAAGGGTTTTTATTGAAAATGACCAATGGAACAAACTCTCACCCAATATAGGTGAAAACTCTACCGAACTGCCTTAGATCCCCTCCACTAACATCAGCAAGGAAAAAACTCCCCATCATTGGGAACAAAAAACCTAGATCAATCCATAAAAGAACTAGATCTAAGAAACTAGGATACTTAGGAGAGTAAATATATGAAAACCAATAAATCTACCACATTAGAGATGTTCCAAGGAATATACAACTTCAGTGCCCTAAGAGAACCATTCAAAACACTTATAAATTGAGTGGGGGGGGGGGTTCCATAACCTTGGAGAAGAATAAATAAAGATCGTGGGTTTAAATGTAGCTTATAAGGGGTATATAAGGTTAAAATCATGTGATATTTGTTTTAAAACCCCATCTTTTTAAGACATTCATAGTTTAGCATCATGGTTAGGGAAACTGCATGATAACCATGAACCTACTACTACCCCAAAGGGGACCCCGCATATTTTTCCCACATGGTTAGAAAGATTTTGCTCCAACTGTGTGAAATACCACTGTCCCAAGTTTAACAGTTTACTTGGGTGGCCAAATGGTATGAAAAAACTGTGAACCTTAACTCTGTGCCAATCCGAAGCCCACTGGAAGGTTTCCTATAGAAGCTGCATGATTTCACCACCCATGATCAAACTGTGAACCCTTATAAATGACCCAAAACGTTCCAAAAAACCTTCCAAACTATCCCATACATTAGCCAAGAACTTTATACACATTAAATGGAATAAGTAAGGGTTACCTACATCAAATGAGGGGGTTCTACCTTCTCCCCACTATTGAACTTTCCATCATCAAAAAGTAGAAAATCACAACTCCCCAGAAAAAGATCGGGCCATTTCTCAACCATTTATTTCTCCCATTCCCAAGAATCCTTTGTAATATGACCGTGTTTCAAAAACAATATACACTAGAATGATTCTTTTACAATACAAGACCTTCTCTTGCTTATCCAAAATCCACACCGAAACATGCAACAATGACGCTTCTGACTCTAACTCGACATGATATCGTCGAATCACATGGTCATGATCTTGTTGATACTTCTTTAAGTGGGACACATGAAACCCATTTTTCTACAATCAAAACCATGGTAGAAAAGATAATCAATATGCCACATCTCCTACCACTAAAGTATCTCGAAAGACCTAATATATCTCAGAGAAAATGTGTCGTACCTTCCAAAATTATAATGTCAAAACCATAGAGAGTTTCTCAATAACATATGACTACCATCCTCAAATGGCAATGGTCATAGACAATGGTCCGCATAAGATTTTGGATGACTATGAGCTGTATCCATTCTCTTCCAGATCAACTATGATAAACCAATATATGATTTCATCTACCCCAACACCAAATCCGGCCAAAAACATGGCCCAAAGAGCATTACCAATTCCCACAGGCTAGAAAAAAGCGTCAGGCTTCAAAATAAAACATTGAGAAAGAACTATCCCAATGAAAAACCAGGATCCTAATAAATAAAAAATAACATGAAGATATAAAAAAATAACAGAATCTCAAATAAATATATAAAACTGATCCATTATACCATTACAGCTGAACAATGAAAAAAAACTCAAATTTAATGATGCTATCATGATTATTATGTGACCACTTGGGCACCACAAACAACAAGTCTAGCCTACTCAAACAATGAGAAAGAAAGAAAGAAACTTGAACATACAAAATATCTTGGGTCTACCAACACCAAATGGTACAAGTATGGTGTGATATTTAAAGCTCAGTAATAAACGACCATATAATCCAAAGATTTCCTTCCCAAAAAATATGAAATTAACAATAGTTTGAAATAAACATATAAAAATATGCATTTAGTTTATTTTGAGAAAAAAAACACAACTTCACAATAATAATTATTTTATTCCACACACACAATTATTTGTTTTCAAAAATTGGTTCCACATTCAACACTAATTTTTATTTCATAATAAACCCAACCACTAAATTCATTCATGTATCCAAAATAGTGCTATGAAATAGATAAATGGAACCAATACAATATGATAAAACAAGAATTTCTAACACCATACATGCAAAAGAAATACAAAAAAAAATTACAGGTAGTAACCCTGAGAATTTCTTAAACATCCCTAGAGTGAGTCCTGGATGTAATCCAGTTAGACTCACCTACTAGCATATAGTGCAACTACAATTTCTATATCCAATATGCCACACTAAACTGACCAATCTATTAGAACATCCCACTGAGACCTATCAAGTCAGGGTGGTAGGGGGGGGGGGGTACCAACCCACCTAATAAGGGTTTAAAAGAAACCATCACTAAACCCTCTAAAAGTATCATTAGAAACCCAGGGTAATAGTACACTATGTAAGTAGGAGGCCCTCACACAAGTGACTCAACTTACCTTCAATCACTATACTTTTCTACTGAAAACACTAACACCAACTACATGATAACCCATAAGGGGCAATAATCAATTGGGGATCCCATCATATAACAAACAATTAACTAGTGCCAACTAGGCCATCCCATCATAAAGGCTTTCAAACAATTTCACAAAAACTATATGATGTGAACCGACTTAAAGTCAAACTAGTTTCAAAACAAAACTCACATTGTATCTCATGTGCCAAACATTCCTTACACATTTAAAACCAAATACATTTACAAATATACATCCACATAATTTTACAAAAACAACACAATACACCAATTTTGAATATTCAATGTCCAATGGACCTTTATATTCCAAATATGATTCCATTTTCTACACCACTTCAAGCCCTATTGAAAAAAACACAAAATAAACATAATTATTCCAAACAGGATTTAACTTAATTTAGATTCCAAAAATATTTTATAAAATACCAAAAATGTCATAATATTTATCATAACATTTGAAATCACATTTTAGTTATTTATAAATGTACGGAGTTCAGTTAAACACCAAGAGTTTAAAATTGACATAGAAGTGTTTTCAAAACTAGATTTTATGTTAAACAACGAAGTTATAATATGTGTTCCAACCCATGTGTTCACTCTGGGAACACAATGATGTCCCCACATTCAATGGAATACTACAAGCATCTTTCCCCCTAAGCATTTTCAAAGAAACATGACCTGACATCCATTTAACATAACAAAACATACTATAAAATTCACTAAATTCTACATATGAAACCAAATCACATTAAAAACAATTTAATAAAACATATAAATTGGAAAACCCACTCAAATCAATCCATTTTATGTTAAAATCCCAATTGAAATTTTATAAAACATATTAGGTTCATACATACATAGGCGTATTTAAATAATCACTTCAAAAACCATCTTTTAAGAAAGTATACTACCACTAATGCAAATAAATAATCTAATAAAATACATCATAAACAAGATATTAATATTTATAAATTATGTTAAAGCACCCAATTATCAAATGGATTTCATCGAAAAGGAATCTAATGGAAATACATACCTCAATATAGTGAAGATGTGATAAAAACTTTGGCAGAAGACATATCCAATACCGAGACACAATCTGAACAACCTAACATCAAAGAAATCAAAAAATAATAGCCATCCCTAACCATAAGGTTGGGCCAAATGAGGAACCCACCAAGTGAGATCCAATAATCCAGAGGGGGGATAAGAGAAGGATAAATTGACAAAAAAATAAGAAGAAATTACCATAGTAACCTTAAAGGGGCATCAATGGTGGTTGGGGAGCAAGGGATATGGGTATGGAGAAGCCCACTGGTGTGCATAGGTCGTAGGAGGGGATAAAATCTCAATTTTTGGTAAAAATCATAGAGGGGAAATTTTTGAATTTTGAAATTTCAATAAACTAGGAAGATCTCATGTTAGTCTGCATGGTTTGAAAATCCATGTGGAAACCATGTGGCATCCATTGCCCAAATGGACATAACCTCTCACATGGTTGCCACACAGTTTCTCAAATCATGCGCAACCCGTGCACCTTACCCCTGGACTCAAAAACTAGCTACACAGTTACATTGGAAAAGACACATAGTTTACCCTAACCACGTGTTACCTGTGTGCCCCTTACTACTAAGCCCAAAACATCCATTTTTAAACAAAAACGAAAAATTTTAAACCAAGACTCAGTCTGAACCTCATACAAAGGACCCAAAATCATGACAAGAATAATATAAAGTAATTTACAAGGTCATAGTGTTAAAATTATCCCTACTAAAAACACTTTCATTCCCTATAAAAATAACCATCCAAAATGTACCCAAAACTTTATTTCATGCCTGATCAAAACCAAAAGAAGCTACAAACTGCAGGGTGACCTCTCACTTTACAAGTCACACCCAATCGTTCCTAGAGAAAACCACAGTATGTAAAAGCTTGGTAAAACATGAATGGGTTCTCCCTACCACTATAATTCTACTACCATCTTTACATGAATTTGGATCAGCCAAATGTGATATCTAACACATAACTCTTCACATTAACTGAACAAAACCCCCATTGAGACTTGGAAATCCCATCATTATTGACCAAAACTCATTAGAATGAGAATAAAACACCATCAACAGAACCGATAATTTCTCACACCAGTCATAAACCCCCAACACAAGGGGACAATCCCATGGAAGAATCTCATAATAAACAAACAAACATGAACACAAGATATAATCATCGATTCCTAGAATCAAGAATAACTCTAAATCATCACAATAGAGAATGAGAATCCAATTCCCAAAATACTATTCAGTCAATGATTAAAATCTAAAGAACAAGGACAAGATAACATGAATACAAAAACATTGATTTTATTATATAGATAAAAAGAGACCACAATAAGAAGGAAAATTTCAAACAAGTGGTTGAAATTGTATCCACGCAAACATTAGAGATAAAAAAAGAACCAATGATTTATCAAACCCATGGTAATTCCTAAATTTGCATGAGCTTCACTCTAGGGTCTATGGATGGAGCCCTGGTGTCTAAAGAATATCCTTACCTACAATTAGGCAATGACATCCTCCGATCAAGGCATGTTCAATTAGAAATTATTTTTTAAATAATCCTCAATATGACCTAGATAGACACAATTATGGAAAGAATTCAAGGGATTAGGATAGAAAATCATTGAGTTCCCGAACTGGCCACACTAGATGCACACAAGTGCATAGTCTAAAAAATGATAATTCAGAGCCAGAAAGAGAGAATTATCAGGAATAGCTACCTCCAGTACTTTCTTCTCACCAAATGGAAAACTTTCAAGAAAAAGGGAATTTGGTTCATCATTCACAACTGACTATTCTCCAAGAAGCAATTTGGATAAGAATACCTCATTCACTAACTTCCCAAACTGAACATAATTGGACGAGAGACCATTTTACATGATATATGAATGAATACCTGAAACTAAAATATGATTCTTTAACTGATCATCTAATGCCACCCCCAATTAATAAGAAAAAAACTCTATGAAGTGATAAATATAATATTTAAGGGTTTTCTTTCCCTACAAAACATCATGAAACTCTACCACCTTTCTTGTCTTCTCCTCCCCATGTATAAACCTTTAGAAGAACGCGGTCTTTAATATTTCAAAATTCATCCCAACTTAATACGGTGGATGGAAAACTAGTACCCATTGATCCAAAGCTGGAACCTCGAATATACCAAATATGGATCAAACCCTCACATATTCGGGAGTTCCCAACGATTAGATTAATCCCTCAACTTCTTTAAGCCACTCCATGACCTCCAACAGATCTCGATCACCATAAATGATAGGGAAGAACCTAGAAAAACCAGGAACTAGGTTTTACTCATTGGAAACTATTAATAAAATTCTAGTAATAATATTTTTTAAAAAATAATGGACACAAATTGAAAAAACAACATCATTCTAAAACACAATTGAAATAACATCCCGAACCAAAACATCGGGCTCACAAACAAAACACTTTTGAACAAATCAAAAAATCCACTTTTCAAAAACCACAACTTCCATTTTAATTTCAAAACTACCTTATTCCAAGCCCACTTTTCAAAAAAAATCAATTTTTATAAGAAAAAACACTACTTATTTAAGGAAAAATCTATCCCAAACCATTCTTCCCTTGAAACCCCTTTCGAAAAATCGAATCGAACCCATTAATTTCAAATACTATCCCATGGTATCCAACCAACCATCACATATGTGTCCATACACTCCATCATGAATCATCCACACACATGTGCCAACATGAACTTCCCATTCATACCCACAAATAATTGAACATCCATAAAGAGTACCAATGGTCACACATTTCGTTTTGATATCAAAACCCATGAAAATTATAAATTTTCAATAAAAAAAACTTATTTTAAATTAAAATTTTTCGAATCCAAAACCATTAGAATGTATTTAATTTTATTTTTAAAAAATATATTTTATTTCAAAGTCCACTTAACACAAAAAAAACCAAATCATAACATTACTCTCACAAAAAATACCAACCATACTGAAAAACTCACTCTATACCACTAGAATGGGGAACTGATGTCTATGTATAAACCGATGTCAAGGTAGTGGTCCATGCACTATGTATGAATCAACACTATGATTACCATGAACCATTCACTTGGACTCCACATGGATCACTACTCCATGCATGGTCATGACATGACACTAGCTCCCCTCCATTATCATTGCTCAGTTAGAAAAACCATTAAAAGACAAGGACTCAATCCCAAAACTACCACTAGAAACTCAGGTCTCCTTATGAGTGGTGGTGATCAGGCCCCAAACTATGACCTTCCTCTCGAGACTTGAAAATCCTAGTCTCCAATATACCTATCACCAAAAATAAAAATGTACCTCATTTTATACCATTTATTTATGAAACAAGCTGAGATGTCATCCGGCCGGGCATCCAACCCAGTCCGTGGAATGGCCTAAAGGGAGTCCCCTATCCCGATGGGCTGGATATAAGTGTCGGACTTTAAAGTATACAATTTAGAAATACTTAACCAAAAGAAAAACCATGATCAAAATAAATAAAACTAAAAACATTAATATCCAAAAATAACATAATCTCAAATAGTTATATAAAATTGATCCATGATACAACCATAGGTGAACTAAGAAAAAACTAAATACAAAACTAAAACTAAAAAACACTAAAACAATCTATATATGACCTCTTTATCACCAAAAAACTGAAGACCAACCTACTCCAACAATGAGCACATGAACTTGAAACCTAAACCTGTAAAACTGATCGGGTCTACTTTCACTGAATGGTACCAGTAGGGTGTTATCAGGACATATCAGTAGGAAACCACCACAGAATCCATATATTTCCTTTCCCAAAAAATAGTCAATTAATAGTATTTTAAAATACACATAAAGAATTTGCATTTAGTTCATTTTGAGTAAACAAACACAGCTTACAAACTCTTCCCTTTTTAAAACCAGAACTGAAGTTCTTTTTTTTCAAAAATTAGTATCAATTTCCACAACTATATTTCATTAAAAAAACAACCAAAAAATTCATTCTAGTAAAAAAAATAGGGTTGTGAAAAATATAAAGTGATCCAATAAAAGAAGATAAAACTAGAAAGAATAATATCAAACATGGTGCAGACAAATAAACAAAAAAATATAGGTAGTAACCATGTGAATTTCCTAAACATACCTACAGTGATCCATGGACATAATTGCGTTAGAATCACCTGTGGGAATATAAGGAAGCTTCATAGTCTATAACCAACTAGACACACTAGAATAACCAATCATGTGTCACATACAACTAATACCTATTAACTCAAGGGTGTACCAACCCGTCTAATTAGGGTTGACAATAATCTATCACTCAACCTTTTAAAATACATCAAAGAAACCCATGGTAATAGTACACCATGTAATTAGGAGTCCCTCACATTTGTGACTCACTTACCTACCACCACTACACTTTCTCGCCCCCAAATACTAACGCCACCTATAAGATAACCAACAAGGGGAAATACTCAATATGGGCTCCTTCAATATAATAAAACATTTACAATGTCTAATTGGGTTGTCACATCACATATGATTTCAAACCAAACATTTCATGATGCAAATATGCTACACATCATACAAATTTAAAAACAAAACTCCCAATGAGTATCATGTTCTATACATGCCTTACACATTTAAAACCAAATAAATTTTCAAAGTAAATTCCACATAATCATCCAATATCAACAAAAAACATCACTTTTTAATATAAAATCCCTTACATACCTTTATGCTCCAAATACGATTAAATTTTCAACACCACTTCAAGACAAAGTAAAAGAACACACAAAACAATTAATGATGCCAAAAGATATTTACCATCATTTTGAAACCAAACATATTTTATAAAATAACCAATATGACATAATATTAAATATTAAAATAGAAATAACATTTCAGTCACTTTGAAATAAACAGAGTTTAGTTAAAAAAATATATTAAAAGATACATACAAGTGTTTTGAAAACAATAATTTATGTTAAATAAGGCCATCACCATTTGTGTTCCCATCCATGTGTACACTCCATACACACATGGATGTGCCCACATTCAATGAAAAACCACATGTATCTTGGAACCAACCCATTTTTGAAAGAAAAATCACATGCCTTCCAACCAACACAACAGAACACACTATAAAAATCACCATATTCCACATATGAATCTCTCATAATCAAATAAATTTTATAAAACATATCTAAAGTAAAAAACCACTAATATAAATCATTTTTACTATAAAATAAAAATTGAAATTTTATCAATCACATTAGGTACATATATACATAGGCATATTTAATGAATCAATTTTGAAACCATTTTTTTGATATTATACCAACACTAAATCAACATAATATACTAAAACAATGAACCATATGCATGAAAATAATATTTGTAAATCAATTTAAACCACCCAAGAATTATGTAGATGGAATTGAAAAGGAAATAGAAGAAAACGCCTACCTCAATGAAGCATGGATACGATGAAAGATTGGGAGAATATAGATCCCTGAACTATTAAAAATCTGCACACCCTAACATATAATAAATTGATAAAGATTAGCCAATCCCAAACCTTGGATTCAGAATAAAGATGAACCTTCCAAGATAGAACCATGAATCAAGATTGGAGGGACAATAGAAGGAGAAATCAATCAAAAATAACAAGAACTCACATTAAGAACCTTAAGGGGGTGTCAATAGAGGTTGGGGAGAAAGGGAGAGGGATTTGGGGAAATCCACTAGTGTGCCTAGGTTTGAGGAAAGAGTAAAATTACAATTTTTTTGTTAAAAATGTTGAGGGGAAATTTGGTAATTTTGGAATTTCATGAAACTAGGCATCTCCAATGGTTAGTCTGTATAGTTTGACAAACCATGCACAAATCTTGTGGCATCAACTATTCAAATAGATAGAACCTCACACACGGTTGTCACCTGGTTTCCCAAACCATGAACACCACGTGTGACTTGCCCCTAGACTCCAATACAGCCTACACGATTAATTATGTGATGCAGCATGGTTTACCATATTCGTGCACTACTCATACACCCCTTTCTTCCAAGACTAAAAGGTCCATTTTTAAACCAAAAATCACAATTTTAAACTGGGACATAGCCTGAACATCATCCAAAGGACCCAAAATTAAGAAAATAATAAAATAAAATAATTTCTAAGGTTAGGGTGTTACATAAACTCAATATTCTATATTATCTATTATACTAATACCTTCCCCACTATTGATGTCATGCCTGTTTCCACCCAATAATGCGGAGAACAACACAGAAGCCAATTAAATTAATTTTATGGAGCTATAAATATTGAGGCATGATAGATATTATTATACACAAACTCTACTAATGGTAGGTTCTCCTACCTTGAGGCACCAAAATCCTTCACACAAGCCTACAACATATCATCCAATGTTTGTATCATCCACTTGGATTTTCCATCCATCTGTGGATAATATTCCATACTAATCATTAACTATATGTCAAGGGCTTAATGAAAGGATTTAAAAAAATGAGACATGAACACTAGATCACAATCTGATACAATCTAAACCGGTACACCAGGCCTCTTTACCACCTCATGGATATAGATTTTGGACATGTCCTCCAGCACATGAGATTATTGAATAAGGATGAAATGGGTCAACATTGTGAGATAATCCACAATCACCCATATGGAATCATGTTTCTTAACTATTATTGGGATACCCATGAAAAAATTCATATATACCTACTTCCATTTCCAGATAAGAATTTTTAATTACTCCCACATACTTGTTGGGACTTGCAGCTCGACCTTGACTTTCTATGAATTCAAGAATATCAATATAGATTCAACCACATTCGTTTTCTTACCTGCCCACAAAAACTACACTTTCAACATCTTATACAATTACTAAATTATAGGGTGGACAATACATCTTGAATTATGGTAGTCACTAAGAAGATTTGTTTGACAATCCACTAGTATAACCATCTTATTTCAAAACCAAAACTGAATTCCTATCCAATTACAATTCGTCAACGGTCTCCCCACCATTTAGTTTTGACCTCACAACCGCACATTCTAAATCATATGCCTTTGCTTATTTTACCAATCCATCCAAATCAAGAACAAACAAAACCGAAATAAAAAAACAATATCACATCTGTCTTCACATTCCATCCTCATTTCATATATGACGGACATCAATTTCCATTGATCTAAACCTTCTTTTTGCACTTGAACATATGAATTTCTACTTAATCCATATGCCACAAAATTTCTACTACCCAGTGTATACATCAATTCGAATTCAAAATTATAAAGATACTCTATCCATCTACATTTTATAAAATTAAAATATATATGTGAGAAAATATTCTTCTAGATATTATGACTGGAAAACACTATGAATTTCTCCCTGAAGAGAGAATGTTTCTACAATTTCATGGAATTCCACATATCCTATGACTCCATTTTTGTGGTAGTTATTCTCATGTAACATCAAATTCCACGATGCATATAGAACAACTTGATCCACATGAATGAGAACAAACCCCAACCCCAATTTTGATGCATCAAAACATACCACATACCCTTCTCCTGATCTTGGAAAAACAAATATTTGTTTTGATATAAGAAAACCCTTAAGCTCTTCAAAATAATTTTGAAATATTTCATTCCATTAAACTGGAACATTATTCCTTTATAAATCTATCATCGATGAAGCTAGTATTGAGAATTCATGAATAATTTGTTTGTATTACCTTGCTAGACCAAGGAAACATTGTATCTCAAAATCATTATTTGGTGGTTTCCAAGAGATAATAGCTTCTATCATCTCCAGATCCCCTGAAACACCTTTATTATAAATAACATGGCCAAGGAAACATACTTTATTTATCCAAAATCACACATTGATAATTATTCATACAACTGAAAATCTCTAAGGATTCCCATCAATATTTCATTGTGCTTCTTATGCTCAACCATTGTCCTAGAATACACCGAAATATCATCAAAAAACACCAGCATGAAATAATCCAGATATCTATAGAATATTTGATTCATCAATTCCATGAGGAATGATGTGGAATTTTTAAGACCCAAGGTAATAACCACATACTAATAATTTCAATGTATACTTATGATTTTTTTTTGAATATCCTACTTTTGTACTCGCAACTGATGATATCCTAATTGAAAATAAATTTGGGAGAACCAATGAGCACCCTACAGATGATTGAACATATCATAAATGTTTGGGAGTAGATATAGGTTCATTATCATAACTTGGTTAATCATAAAATAATCAACACACATCTAGGTAGTTTCACCCACCTTTTATCAAAAACGTCTTACGCTTCCATAGGATATGTACTAGTCCGGATAAACGATTTGTTCTCTATCTCTTAAAATTTCAATTTAAATTCCCTCATGTATTATGGTTCCATCCAATAATATGTATGTGAGATAGGACCGGTCATAGGTAAGAGATGAATCATAAATTCCACTTCCCTAGTGGGTGGAAACCCTGATAAATATTTGTGAAAATATCCAAAAATAGATCAACAAATGGAAGGAAACTTCTTCTCCTAATATCTTCCATTTATGACAACGATAGAGCTTCCAACTAATATGAAATAATCTCAACTACTAGTTACAATGATCTCGTTTCACCCACCTCTACATCTCTATCTATTATAAATCTATACTAGATAACATCATCAGCCATGAAACAAACTGTTCGCTCAAAATAGTTTATGTGGACCTTAAACATCTTCAACAAATTCACACCTAGGAATATATCATAAAAATAAATCTCAAGCACTGAGAATTCCCATATCAACTTATCCCCATCAATAGTTATACAACTTGATCTACATAGAAAGTCTTAACTCACTTTTTGACCCATATGAGGTTTATGTTTTAAAACAGAAGGCATTATTTCCACATCTAAACCCATGAAATAAACATTATGAGAAGCAATGAAAGAATGATATAATACTTTATAAAAACATACACAAAGGTATAATTCAATAGAATCTTACCTCTCACTATGGATGGTCTTGAACGATCATCTACCACATCCTACTCGGCTCCCAACATTTAATCTCTCGCCACACTCCTCTATTTATTACTATGTTGAAATTTCCCATAATGAGGAGTTATTGTGTTCCTAGAATCACCATGGATAACACTATTATAGTAATTAGGGGTATTTGTTTCCCACAGCTATTTGAACCATATGATTCCTATGACCCTAGATGAGTTTCACTGACACTTGACCATAGAGACCATTGATAACAACACTGATGATTCCCTATCTAGTTTCAATTGTGGCATGCTCTAGGTGGTTTCAAACAATATACCTTCATGTTTCTTAGTTATCCACACTGATAACATCCTACCTTTCTTTGGGGATTTTGAGAAAGATTCATAGATCCTGTCATTAGATTCTGAGTCATACCCCCAATATTGGAATTAGTGTCCCTATTCTTATTTATCCCCACGTTAGGGTACCCACAATTTTCCATAGGTGTCAACATACATCCTACACCAGTATCTCCCATGATATCTCATTTATCCATAAAATCTCAATTTAAAATCCCTATATAATCCATTATATAGATCACATCAATTTTCAAATGGATTTCCTACAGCATCTCTCATTCATAACTTTGATCCTTCAATGATGTACTAGCAGAAACCTCAGGTGAAAAAATGGACTAAATTAATGAATTTAACCACAAAAAACATCAAAAAAGGTTATTCTATTTCAATTTAATTAAATGGATTTTTCTTTGAACATTGAATGTGCGAGGAAAAAACATTCTGTTAAACAATTCCTCAAAATCCCCCCATGTCATACCTTAGTCCCCTTTATCCTGGACAACTAACTACCACCACTAATGTGTAATATCTTCCCACATGTACATCACTAAATATAAAATCATGTATGAAAGTGTTCCTAGGAAATTAACGATTGATTTCATCCTATTTAGTCTATCCTCTAGATTTCCAGGTTCCAAATAATGTCAAATGATGGGTGGATTAAGATTCTGACACTAAACCAAATAGTCCACATGCCTCAAATCATCCCTTTTATTCTCACAATACACATCCTATGAGGAATTTACTATTATCTACACAATAATTTGTTTCACCTATGTTTAGGTGTAACCATGTTTTCATCAGCTACCTCTGGATGGTTTCTATGACACCTACTGAATTCCATTTATATCAACACAACCACCACCATAAGTCTCACTATGTAGCTACTGAAGGTATACAATTTTAAATTCTATCACATTACAACTATCACAACCTTTCATTTAAAAATTAAATGTTTCTCATTATCAATCATGTTTTAAAAAATCCACCTTGTTTTGAAAATTAACACATTTCAAAAATAACACAACCACACTTTTTCAATATTATACATTTGAAATAAATTACCATATTTTTAAAAAATTTACACATTCATATAACAAGATAAATAATAAATTAAAATGAGATAAGTAATCCTAATGGGATGTCATTTTTTACATGAATAACATATTTTTATCATTGGATAAACCAGTGATAATGTGATAATTCTAAAACAAGATTCTATAAAACACTTATGTACCCATATTGAATGTAACTTTATGTTCAACATAAAAAGGTAAGATATGTCTTTATATGATATAAATTGCTTGTTTTGAAAATCCTACTCCTTGATAACATCCCAAATCAAGGAAAAAAATCCATGAATGGATTCCAACTCCAAGAAAAACAAGTAAATCCAATAGACCAAACAAACCTTATCTAACTTTTAACTGAATGAACAAATAGACTGATACCACTTTTAACATCCCACTCTCCTCATTGAATTGAGTAAAAGTGGAAATTATACATGGCATTAAGACACATCCCCATGATTTGGATGGCTAGAAATAAATTTCAAGGGCATCATGAATATTGGGAGATTATTTTCCCATTGAAAATTAAATCAACCAATTAAATATACCATTTCCAAAAAAAAACATGACACATGTCAACAACTAATTAAAATAAACCTCTTACCAATTAATGTAATACAAAACCTTACCAAAACGAAATTAGAGTACGAAGAGTAAGATTAAAACCAAAAAACTCAAGACACAACGACATGAACCCATATCCCCATGACATGATCAATGATCCAAATTCATGTGATTGCCCAATAATCATGAAGAACCATCAAATAGATTTGATTATTTACCTTTACTTGTGTATCGGATTACAATGTCTGCAAAATCACCAAAATTCATAAGTAGGGTGTGAGTAATAATAGTCATTAAGCCATACCAAAATTAATTTCCTACCCATTCCCATAGGATATAACATGTTTTCACATTTATATGAAACAATTTATTTAAAAATATTTAAATGGTTCAATAATTCTCAACAATCCAAACAAGGCATACAAAACAATTTTCTAAACTAAACACATTTACAAGGAAATAAATAAAACAAGTTATTAACCATTTTCTCATTAGACATTGGAAAACCCATTTTCACCTTTCATAACAACACACATCATTAAACCACACACAAAATCCAAACACACGAGCTCACTGTTATCATTTACGGTGGATCTTCACATCTGACCATGTCTCTATTTTATTGTTGTACTTCATGCCACATTCCAATCATTTGATGGTGCCAAATCTCACCCATTATCCATACCTTCCAAATATTTCATAACCACTTATTCAATGAACCATAAAATTTTATTTTCCAACAACATATCAACAAATATTTTCCGAAACAAATCAACCCTTTAAGCCAAACAACATTTCAAACACACATACCAAAAGCACTTCAATAAAATAAACCGTTTATTGAAAATTATCTTAATTCAGGACCAATCCAAACAACATTTCAAGAAATTAATTTTATCATTGAAAACCATTTTTACAAACCATACCAAGAAACCAATTTTCAAATCAACATTTTAAAATCCAAAAACCAAGCACATTACATAACAAAATCATATTTTCCCTAAAACCACCAAATACGCATTGAACAACAATTCTACTATAAAATGCATGAAAAAAAATAATTTTATATTAATCCTTCTAGTTCTAGAAATATATTTCGTGAGTGAATCCAACCACATTTAGGTGTTTTGGTCAAAAGGGACAACTACACAAAAGGTCACCAAATCCTCGTGAAAACACCACAAATCTAACTTTGATCCCCTCCCCTAACATCAACAATGCCAAAAAACATTGTTATTGTCCACAAAACCTCTAAATAAATAAAAAATAGAACTAGATCTAAGAAACAATGAGAGAGAGAGAGAGATAGGAGAGTATAACTGTGTAGATAAAACACGATCTAATCATGCAACAGCTACTTCCCTAAAGGGGACCCTACACACTTAACCTGCATAGTTAAATAAACCAGGCGCCAACTCTATGAAAGCCTGCTGTATCATGTATCATGATTTACATGGGTGGCTTCATGGTTTGGAAAACATTGTTCCTTAACTGTGCATCTACCCAGAGCCCACCCCCTTGACATTCAAGGTTTCTTAGATAAGCCTCATGATCATCACTAATCGTTTTCAACCAATACACCCTTAGAAAATCCCCAAAAATTTCCCAAAAACAATTCAAACTCTCCCAAAAATTACCCAACCAATTTATAAACATAAAAACAAATAAATAAGTGTCACATATCTCAAACAAGGGGTAAAAAACCATGTTTTTTTCAATAACTGTTATGTCATTTCAATGATATCTTTATTTCAAAATCTTCATCATAATGTGTACAATAATTTTCACTTTCCCATCTTGAATTTTTTTGAGTGTAATTTTAAATTCATCTTCTATAAAAAATTTATTGATTGGTTTTGTGAAAACTTTTGTATTTTCACTTCTATATTCCCACTAATGTTTATTTTTTATTCACCATATATATGTTATAGTGATACGATTCATTCTAGAACGTGAGATCAATGATATTATATGATTTCTATTTCTCTTTTCTTGTGATTTTTTTAAATGGTTTATGAAACCCATACTATTTCCCTAGTTTTTATGATATTATGAGTGTTTAATTTCATGATTCACAAAAATTTAAGTATAATTGATGGGAATAGTCCTACATAACCCTCTAATTAATTTGATATGGATTTATATCTCATTAGACAATTATATTTAGATAGGGTAATTTTTTTATAGCATATCAAGTGAACATTATGTTTATTCTCAATTTGAATCGTATGAATTTTGTTTGTTCAAAACATGAATCATGTGAATTTTTTTTGTTCAGAATATAAATCATTGTATTGTTATCAAAACGTGAATCATGGGTCATTTTTTCACAATATAATGTTTTGGGATTCTTCTGTTTAAAAAATAACGTGTGAGCATTTTATTTATTCACAACATGAAACATTACATTTTTTTATTCATAAAATTATTATTTCCATTTTTTATGTTTGTTCCAATTTTCATTGTTATGAATGTATTCAAGGGTCACACACATTTCCACGACATATCCCTATGAACATTTTCTCATGTATCATGTTCATTGACTGATGTTTACACATTCTTCTGATTCATATTTTATGATATGCCTAAACTTATTCAATGATTTTTGGTCCGTGATATGATAGTAAATGTTTTTAAAGTATTTTAATTATACTAATATTATCATTTTATTCTAACTTATGATATTTTATTATTAAATCATATTCTTACCCTTACATAGCATCAGAGCTCACCCCTTTTAACTTTTTCATCCCCTTTATTATATAGATATGAAAATATAGTATTATCTATAACATGTTTATGATTTTGATATTTTTAGGGAAATGATGGAGAATCATTAATAATTAATCATTTTATTTTATAGTTTAAAAAATCCATTAGTTAAAAGGAAATAATTTTTTAGTTAATGTTTTTTATTAAATCTCTAGTACAATGAACCTAAAATCTCTTGGAAATGTATATTAATGATTTTTTTCATTATGTCATGTAATCACTAGATGGTTATTTCTATTATTTCATATAAATTTTTAAAATTTAGTTTTATTATAGTTCCCAATAATATATTTTTTATCTTGGTTTGAAAATTCAAATATTTACGAAGATGATATTATTTAGGCCATGTTTTTATTACAATTTGATAATTTTTAGTTCGTAGTGAATTCAATTACTCTGATCACACTATTCAAAATATTAAAATGTTTTATGATACATATATTAATGGATTATTTTGATTATTTCATATAGGTATTGATATATCATGTTTTTTATTTATTTGAGATAAGAGAATGAATATACTGATCATTTAAGGTTTTCATCAATGAATTTTCAGGAGCATTATAAAATTTGAAATCCATTAATTTTTTAATTTTATATTCATTAAGTAAAATTCATTATATATATAATTTTTATATGGTTTATTATTATTGAACCAATTATTATATAGATAGAATTTTATTGGAAGCCTCACATGAATACGTAATATTTTCACTAATTCCTAGAACTGAAATATTATTATGGATGGATCATTTATGATTTTTCATATTTTTCAACTCCTTTAGAAACATTCACATTGTTGGACCATGCCTTTTCCTTGTTTCATTAGTTACAAAAATCAATATATTTTTTAATATATTGGATATCGAATGTAAAAAAGTTTTAGTTTATTAGAGGAGGGAGAGACCTTTAAGGATTACTAACATTTTAAGTGGAATGTGTGAATGGTTCCTAACCATGAAGTTAGGATGAATTAGTGGTTGGAAATATCAAAATTATCCCCAATATAGATATATATTAAGATCCTATAATGAAATCAATCAAACATCATAATAGGAGAAAAAGAGTGTCAATGAAAATAAGAAAATACGAGTGGTTTTTATAAGGCTCACCAAATATTATTATTAAATATCAATGTCTATAGTGTTTGATGGTTACTATCTATCAAAACATATATATATCTAATTATAAAAAATAAATTGTTCACATAGATATATAATATGGATCTAAAATAATTTTTATTAAATATAAAAATAGTATTCAATAATGTTGATAAAAAATATGTAATTCTTTTCAAGTGTCTCAATGTGTAGAAAAAGTTTTTTCATTCATACTTTATATGAAACCTGACTAATTTCTCTTGAATATTATCCTTGCAATTTTTTGTTAGTTATCAAATATTTTCCTCACTCTATTCTATAAAAAATATTTTTAGAGAATAAATCACCATAGAATATTGATTTTTATTATGTCCTAACACATTGTTTCTGGAATTTTCCGCTGGGGAGAGCATCTTCGTCTGGATACGGGCAGATTGTCTCACTGCATTCCTGCTTTCCAAAGGCGGGTGGCGTTCATCATTTCTTCAGTTATGACTTCTCATTTATTGAAGCATGATGATGGGATGTTGGACCCTTATTCTATTGATTCCTCCTCAGTATTCATCACATATTCAGAGTCTCCCTTACATATTGAGACATTGTTTGGGAAAATCATTCCTAGTACCATCTCATTTTGGAATCTAGTTAATTATGTTGAATCTTTCAGGACATTTCAAAGGGTTAGGTCAGTTATGTATCCTTCGGTTAGGAGAGCATTTGTGTAGGTCATCGTTGATCATGTATGGATATTGAAACATTGGTTCACCAATATTCTTCCACATTTGAGGGAATTTCAAGGGCAAAGAAACCCAAGGACTCTCACATTGATCATGGGGTATCTTAGGTCAGAGGATTGTCTCAAAGGTTTTCCTGGTCTTCCCATGTTTAACATGGGGTATTCTATAATTTTATAATCTAGAAGAGATGAATCAGACTAATCAAAACACTTATGAAGGTGGATTATATGGGAATATCCCTAGAAGGGAGAACCTAGAAGGTTCACTGGATGGATGGATCAGAACACCCAATGAGGATAGACCCAGGATAGTGCATCCCAATAAGGGAAATATTTCACAATATGAAGGCCAATACAGAAACCAATGGGGTTGGATCAGATATGTTATACCCCAATGAGGGGGACACCATGGTTTACTATTGGATGGGAATGAAACTCAAGGTGGTGTCCTATGTACCCTATATAGAAGGCAAGCATCACAACACACATAGTTCAAAGGGGTGATTTGGGACTTACAAAAGGCTAGTTTTTGTACAAAATATGGAAACTCATGGTTGGATATTCATGGATTGTGTGGGGGATTATTCATGGTTATCTACCCATGGATGACCTGGTGTAAACATGATGTCACAACCCAATTATGAATCGGGATGTAAATGGTGCAATCATAGATGTGGAATGGAATAGATGAGATGAAACTGACATGAAGGTTATGGTGTTGGTAATGAACATTGAGGAGGATTATTATGTATCCTAGTTGGATGGGATTTAATGTACACATAGTTATGATAAGGGGAAATTGGTCTTATGCTTAAAAATGTGTCCTAAACATGTATTGTGGGGATTACACATTGAAGTTCCCAAGTGCCACCATAGAGCCCTAGTTTTGAATGGGGATAATGCAAGGAAATATCCTTGGTGCCACCATGCAGTGACAATGGTGAATGGGGATTACACATGGAATCATCTTGGGTGTCTCTATGGAGAGGAAATGGTGAATGGGGCTTACGCATAAAAGCATACCGGGTGACGGTTTGGTGCTAAAATGGTGGATGGGGATTACACGTGGAAGGTGCTCAGGTGAATGGATCAAAATGCCATAGGGATGTGGAGATGAGGGATGTGTCCCCATAGGGGAACATGTCACATCATGAGGAAACACCCTCAAGAGGGAGAACCAGATATTACCATTGGTTGGTATTGAACCTTAGATAGGCATCCTAGGTACCCTGTATAGAAGACAGGGATCAAAACCCACATAGTTCGATAGTTCAGGGATTATGAATGGATAGATTCCGAAGTGATAGTTTTCATATTCACTACTAAAATATAAGACATTGTGATTCATGCTTAGTGTGAGAAACAATAATAAGTAGTAGACTGTAAGATCATGTTGTGAAAGATCCATCTTTGAGGAATGAAGTGGGGACAATGCATGGATAGCGGCCTAGGGTGATGGATATTTGGGATTAAACCAAGATGGTTTCCTAAGGAGGATTTCATGATATACCATGGGGATCTCATTAAGTTCAAAGAATATCTCATTCTGGGTCATTCGTGCTCATACATCCCTATCAAGGGTGTCAGTGCTTACGTGGAGGCTGCCCAAGGCGCACATGGGGGAAAAGAAAAAAGGAAGAGAGAGAGAGAGAGAGAGAGAGGGATATAGTCTCTATCCTCTTTATGGTAATATCATACCTTCCATGCATGCGACAACCATAGATTAATATTATGTGTTGAATATGTTGGTTTTTGTCTATTTAATGTCCTCTAGCTCAGATGGTGAAGAATCGATCCTCACCCCATAGAGATGCATTATTGGATCCCTTTAACCCATGGTGAATGGAATTCCTCAGCAATTCCATGATACAACAGGGTGGTGGAGTGGACACTCAAGGTGTTTCCATTACCTTATATCTGTAAATAATCAATTTCTATTAGCGTACCTATGCGAAAAAGCATTAGGTAGAGGAACGCGTCATGAGACAAAACATGAGGAAACATGAAGGCACTTTGCAAAATCCTGTAGTGTCATGTGGGAAAAGGGGCTCATTAAGTTATAGGGATATCTAAGATGGGATTCATAAATCAAGGGGTATTCAGGAAGAAAATGTGATTCAAGAATGGAAAGGTTCTTAGTGAAGGAAATAATCTCACATAGCATAGTTTTTCTTTAGTATAGATCTAATTTTTAGTAGCATCCTCCATTAAGTATTAATTTATTGAGGTGCCTCAAGTAACCCATAGGGGTTCTCTCATCCATGATGGGAGTAGGCCTTCATGAAGGGAATCCATACCATAAGTAGGGTCCATGAAGAATAAATTAAAACATGGATCACGATGCCCAAGTACCTTTGGTGATCTATTTTTTTCTAGGGTTCATGGTGCTCGAGAGATTCATGAAATGGGATATACAGAGGTGAAAGGCCATGGTAAAAATTATTATAGGGGAGTTTGATATATATATATTTATATGAAATGTGTTTCATGATGTTTGTGGGGCTCATCACGATGAGCCAGGCTACATCGAACTCATGGACGGACCATCAACGATGTTCTGTCGTAGTGCATGTCTGAATCACATTGGAACAGTCATGGATAATCAGTAATGATTCTCTTAGGACTCTTATAGGAAATAAATATCCGCAAAGTATCCTTATAAAACTAACTCCTTCATGAATTTGGAGGTCATTTGAGTTTAATTTAGCTTCAAACTGGTCATGTCCTTGTCCATGTCTTCAATATAATTTTTTTGGCACAAATAGATGCCCCCTTGAAGTGGGAGGTGAGGGGAAAATAGTGTCGGATTAGGAGGGTTATTTTAGAATAAAATGAAACCTCATCTAATCAAAAAGTTGACTCAATAGACAGGTATGCATGATGTTCCACAAAGCTCCTGTAGTCTATGGTCACCGCGTAGATTGGGGCTGCGAAGGTCCCTACAATGCATAGCAGGCCATCACATATAAATAGTGTGAATGGGGCCCAATAACCGTACTATATATTCATGAACCATTGATTCAAAGTTCTCTATTTGTGACGAAATTGAACTCAAAAATGCACCTTTTAAAACTAGTTCCCATGTTCCTTTTCTTTGTGAATGATTTTTAGAAAATCAAAAAACGCGATCCGTCTATCCTTTGAGACACACACTAAGACAGAGGCTGCTCCTTGAAATACTACTTTATAATCGAGATTCGTGACTGACATCTCAGAAAAAACAAAAATGTTTTTTTATTTATTAGATATACGTCTACTTAGAAGGCTACTCAAGGGGTTCTTGTTGATGCATCCCGAAGGGAACCATAGGAGAACAATATTCAGATTAGGGTGTATGTTTAGATTCATTCCAACCATGAGTCTCCGACAGAGTTGTTTTTGAATGACCATTAATACTACATATTGTGAAAAAGGATGTAACTGTATTGCTTCTGATTATGAGATGATGTACTCAATCTAGAGGAATGTATACATGAGTCGACATACTGGTTCATGGGTACTTTTGGATATCATAAGTGGAATATGGATACTGACATCCACATTGGGATGGACCACACTCTTGTCATAGCAGACTGCCTTCACATTCATATCAACAATAATGACAAAAATCCATTTGAGAATGAAAGGTCTTCACTGTAGTAAAAAATAATCATCAAGTTAGGTCTTGGGAACCTAGATAAGGGGTGGAAAGATGATTGGGATTTTCTCTAGGGTAGAAATTTAGTAGAGGAGTTGGCCTTGGACTATTGGGAGTGTACATCTGGGATAGAGTTAGAGATTGTGTTGATGTAGGTAGGCATTGTCTTCCCAATTCCATGTCTCTCAACCACGAGACATCATACTTGAGCTATTGAGATGATGGTTACTTGATAATAATACATTCCACGTGCATCAAGGGGAGGTTGGAATCAGCCTCTACAATCTCTATCATATCTCAGTAATCATAATCATATGAGGCATTTTTGATGAGTTCCTCCCTTCTGAGAACACTTGGGAAGATGCAGAATAGATACTACCACTAGATAAGGCATTGTTGTACCTGGTGTCGGGCTCGAAAAATGACAATCATACAACTAAGTCCATCCAATTCAAGCAATGTTTTGGATATTTTCTGATCTTTCCAATGAAGAATCTAGATGCAAAGGGGAAGTGCCCAAAAAACTACCAAGAAGTCCCCCACCTGTCTGAGGGGTACCCAGTAAGGCAGTGAAAACTCTTACTAACATATCATGAAGGATTCTTGGTGGAAAATATGGGAATAAAATATCAAGGAAGAGAAATAATCGATTGTTTTTAAAGGAAAATTTATTTTGGTGCTCATCTGTGGATGGATGATTTCATTGAGAGACACACACACATGAGTGTGGCTGAGCATATTCAGTATGGAGGTGATGCTTTCCACTGGGCAGCATGTCCTTCTGGGTATCCTAGTGTTGGAGAAGTTTTATAATGTACTTCGACATATCAGTAAGGGAAAGAGGCTATTGTGTCTATGCATTCCATTTCACATTTTAAACAGATGGGTCACAACGTACATGGGAGGTTATGAATACCTCAGTCCAATATATCTACTAGGGATAAGCTCACAACCAGAAATCATGAACATTATGGGTATTTTCCCACTTATGCTCTGTCAGGTGGCTATTTAGACCAATATGGGGAGAGTAGACTAGTTAATTATCCACCCATTCCATCTTCCAATGGATGAAATCACCAAAAACATTTCATACACCATAGAGAATCGGTCATATCTATTTTCATTTCAAGGAAGAGTGCTCGTGGTGGGGTTGGACTATGTACCAATATGTGAACAATAAAACCCACACTGATTTGATAGCTAGTTCAGGTGTCTATCGAGGCTGGCGCTAGGGGTGTACCTAAAAGTGTATCATGAGGATTACATGTCCTTGATAGGGAATATTTGGATCATGTTCATGCAATAATATGGGAAGATGAATAATGAGTTTCCACCACCCACTGTTTCATTTGGGATAATCAATGACTAAACACATAGTTAAGAAGCAACTTATCCCAGCAAGATACTAAAGATACTGATGATCCATGATATTAAAGGATAGGTCCACACACCTAGAATCCAAGGCATAGTGAAAAAAAGTGGATTTTTTTCGGGTGGTGGTGATGCACATTCTGGTGGCTAGGTTTTGGAAGTAGGAGAGGGGTCTCGTTGACCAATACTAGTCATGGGTGAAGAATGTGGAGTTGGAGTAATGGGTCTAGTGGTCCAAACCATGTGGACCTGGGAAAATGGGGAATCAGCAAGGGGGTTTTGAAAGACACCTTCCCAGGCCCTATGGAAGAAATCACACTATGTGGTGCTTCCTCACAACGTTTTCTACCTTGAAGCATGGAAAGCCTCAGACACCTATAGACAGTTCGTCAACATCGACAACATGTGGGATCACCTAAAAAGGTATGGGATAGTTCTAGAAGGGATCTGATTTCCAAAATGTGTGTTCAATGTTTTCAATGATGATAGGAGGAAATTAATGATGGAATTTGAAGAACTAGTGAACTCCCAAGGCACCACACGTCCCATGAAAAATCATGTATAGGTGGAACTAGACATGCCCCCCCTATATTTTTGGATGCTTGTCTAGAAGAATGATTTATATTGACTAATAGCTTGGATAGATCTTAGGTGGAAGTGTTCGATGAGGGAAACCTACAAAAGGTTGATGAGGAAATAGATTCTAGGGAATCCTCTCCAATTGAAGGTAATATCATATCCTCATATGGAACTTCTTTGGGTGGATTTGTTGCATCACTTAAAGTAAGCTCATACTCATCCCTATGTGTTATTGATCTCTCCTACACCATCTTGTTTCCTTGACTGACATCTACTTATGTAGGAGGAACTTGTGTAAAGCACCACTAATAACTCAGATAAAGCCATTTAAAATGGCATAATAGACCAAGAACTAGGATCTATGTCTAGAGAAATAGATGTTTTATAGTCCAATAGTGATGGGGAGGAAACGGTGGTCTCTCTGGAACCTTCTTAACCAACAACCATTGTAGGGTCTTGAACAATCCGCATAAGGGACGTATGATACTCTATTAAAATACATGAAAGAATCTACCAAATCTTCTTCTATAATTTTTGAAAAATAAAAATAATTTTTCTATGAAATGGTAAAGGACCAACCAGTCTGCGTATCAGTTGGTCATCAATGGTACGAGACTGTTTCGACGAACCATGCCACTCACAGATGTCGTCACATGTGAAACAGAGGCGGATCCCCTATGTGTGTATGAAAAAATGGCCATAAAAGTGTGTTCGGGCTGATAAGAAGACACATACCGCCCCCTCAACACACGTTGTTGTCCGAAAAATGCAGTTGGAACCCATGCACGACCCTAAATCACCCCCGTGACTGAGTTGGTTCACATACGATGTGCATTCAATATACCTCGAGAACCTCGGGTTGACTAAGTCATCCGTAGGCAGGGTTTCCTACCATGGACCCTCGCAAAAGGTACCACATGACTATAGTTACAACCCTTTCCCCCCTTCTATAAAATTACATTAAGGGGGAGAAGAAAGGGATTGGATGATTTAGGATCGTATATTTGGCGATCGACTTTTGGCGAAGGAAGAGGTTTTTCAGAGCTTATGATTTTGCAGACCACAATGTTCCAATTCATGAACCAGAAACATGTATAAAACGGGGATGAATTGTTAAGAACTGATGAATTCATAAGTAAATTGATAAACCACGAACCTAAAATTGGTAAACCATGAACCATGGCCCCTACGCGGATGCAATCCCCATGAACCAGGGAGTCTATGCCCTTTATTCGATCTTGCACACCGCGTAACAGCCTTCTACCCTAGAGAAGCCCTAACTGGCACGACTGCTAGCCACCACCGCTTGAGTAGACTCTAGAGCTATGTACCAATTTAGTAAATAGACCAAACCCAAAGCTGCGTACCACTTCAGTACTCGGGATGCCCGTTTGTTTGCGTACCACACCGGTACGCGGATGACCTCTCCATCCGTGTAGCATCTACCTATGTGAAGGGATCCACTACTCATATGGCCATGTGACCTACCAAGGCCTTCACCATTTCTTTACCTTGAGAGATATTAGGCCCCTCCAATTTCTTCCAACCCTCCAGAATCCCCTCAGTAGCCTATCCATCAGCACTAATACAAGGACTCTCCAAAACCCACCGGACTGGCATGCTAAAACTTTCAGGCGCATTAGAACGCCCTCCTCAGTTCCCATACCCACAATTGGCAGAGACAAAGGGGTTAACCAATCCTTTGAATGGACATCCAGAACATTCCTAGGTTCACATATCCATGGTAGTGCATTTTTTGAGACCAGGAACCCATTTCGACCTCTCCACTCTTTAATATTAAGGGATCTCGCTCTCTTTTCCATTCACGGAGCGCCAACGGTGAGCACTTATCCCCTTCCCTAGAGAGAGAGAGAGATAGAGAATACCTCCTGATGTAATCCCCACACCATCCTCACTGGATAGAAATATTCTTTCCCCTTTTTTCTGGGATGGTTCATTGTTCCACACCGTCACCCACGGTTGCCCCGACCACTTTCTCCATGGGCTATCCATCCCCCACCAACAAGGGAGGAGGAGTTTCCATTTTTGAATCTTTCACATCCTATTGTTTCTCACACCGAACATGAATCATGTTGGATTAGAGGTTTTAAGGATTAACAAATCACAAAACCCCTTTCCGAACTATGTGGGTTTTGATTCCTGTCTCCTAAGTGGGGTACATAGGACACCTCCCAAAGGTTCAATCCCAACTCGGGCCACCAACCACATGTAAGACCCGACTATATCCCAACTCGGGACACCAACCTCATGTAATCCCTATCCTTCCAGAACTACATACGCATTAATTCCCAACCAATGGAGATACATAAAAAACCTCCCTAGGGGATTAAATTTAAGTATGATACCCATCTATCCTTATCAGATTGTGTCCTCATGCCACTAGCTGGATCATATTAGGGACTAATAAATCATTTTCCCTCAGGTGCTCTAGGACGTTTCGGCATAAGTTCCACATCATCCTGGACTAGGAACATGTCTCCTACATTTCCTTGCTACATGATGTTAAAATGTATGGCTAGGTCGTTGTCACATGACCTTAAAAGGTGATGTGCCCTGTTAAGTGGCACCAACTTTGTGGATTCTAATTCCTTTCACGAGTATACGTAGAAATCCCATATTCTGGGTTCTATCCAGATGCTCAAGTGACTCTTTATCCCCCATGGATGACAATAAACTCTAGAGTGACTAAATATAAGGCTTGAGACCAGTGTTGTCTAAACAAACTCTAACTTACATAGAATCGCGAATCCAACGAGTAATGGTAAACCTCAGATGTAGAAGGTTCTGGATCCCTATGTATACCTATTACTCAGAACCCATGATTAATCTATGGATACTATGCTTTGGAATAATCCAAATATTTGTGAACATAAAAAAACTTATTAAATCTATAAGAGAGTCGTGCAATAGGTAATAATTCCCCCCGAATGGGTATGATGAGACTGACTTCCCATCCTCTTGACCAATGTGAGTTCATAACTGTCGTTGGCCAGTATGATGGATTTATCTTAATATAATAACCTCCATAACAATAAATGGATGATAAATATCTGACGGGCCATATAATTCATTCTCCAACAAAACCAAAAATGGACCCGGCTGTGAGCCTTTGACTAATGTGGTGAAATAATCCCACTCCGCACTCCATTTCGCGTTGAAAAGGAGCGCCAAGTAAGGTCATTAATTACGAATGGGATTATGAGATGCTATGTTGAATAGTTTTGTTGTTTGTTTATTCAAAATGTTTTACTAGTATGCATAAGATATTCCTTCAATACAATAAAATCTCAAAGGAATTCACAGACACGCACGATGGCCAACACGAAGACATGGCCTCTAAATCGGCAGAGGACCCCGTTTCCCACCCAGTGTCTTAAATGATAGGTGTTAGACGCACTATTCCGAGAATACCAACTGAACGGTACTCTTCTGACTATGGAGGCGGCTATGTATGCCCTCGATTTGGCTAAGTCTCATTAGCCACCTTCCCATCAACGACTGAGGGAGAAGATCCACTCATCCCCTGTAGCAATCTCAAACTGTTTCAATATCCTATCCCTGGAATGAGACAATGAATACTTTCCTTATCATTGGGAGTTGGATGTGGTCTATGTTTATGAATTCATCCCCGCCCGAAGGGGGTTCCACATCAAGGCCCCTGCTAGAAGAGGTTGTCATGACTACGTCGTAACCTCGCATCCTCACCTGGAAGTGGATACCGCCCGGAGGATAAAAACTCGTTCTCCCTGAGATTTGGAATCTATGACTGCCTGCCTAGGGTGGCGAACATAAAACCGGAAACAAGTCATAACCCTCGTTCTTGAGGAATAAATCTACTGCTCATACATGGATTCATATCATGGGAAGGCCCATACACCTGTCCGATCTTCTGAAGCCCACCCTCCGGAAATTATAGCAACATACGGGCATGAATGCATTTCCACCGTGCCATATCAAGATCGTTGCCCATACCGGACAACACCTACCGAGCAAGAACCTCTCCCTGCCTAGGATCATGAAGCCCACAAACCAGAAATTATGGAAATCCAGTGCCTGTAGGACCAGCTCGTTGCATATTCTCTTGACTCCCACCATCCCGATATGGTGGCGGTCAATAGGAGAGCACATCTACCTACCGACAGAGACCACCTACGTGATATGGTGGGACACCAAAATTTTTTGGGTGATCCCCCTGTATATTTAATTAATGTCCTCCATCCCGATGTTTCGGAAACAGAGAAGTAAGCTGGCATATCCCAGCACTGGGGAAAACTCGTTCACCTGCACTAACATAAGAGAATCGTCAGTATCCACTACCCACTAGAGGTCCAGAGAAGGACATTCCTACTCCAATATCGGAATGGGCCCTTATGCCCGTTCCATCCAAGGATGTCTCTCTACATATCTTGGAAATGATGGAGGAGCTAGTATCGATCCTAGATAGCATCTTATAGAATTTTCAGAATGTAATTTCATCGACGACAACATCAAGGACTCAGTCTCTTGATCCCATCTCTCCAATTGAGGAGAATTATATAAGAGGTGAGATATCCACCTCGGAGTAGTTCTGTATCTCTAATTTAACCCAGGAGGGTCGTCAGCTATATCTCGTGATGCAAGGGAAACCTGATTGAGAATAATCACTCATTCCAACTGAGGGACACTCTTCCATCATGGTTGATGCAACAGGGTAGGCATATATCTATTCCAAGAATCAAGATGTTATTCAGTGTATCTCGAAAACACCACAGGACTCAATTAGACAGGGACATAGAGGTGACATCTGTTATCAGCAGGAGATGGTCCCCGATACCCGCAAGAGAGCACCAAAACGTGCCAAAGGTAGCCTGAAAATAAAGTGTGGGTCCATGAATCTACTCTGCTGAATGATAGGTTTCTCAAAACCACCAGACGTGTCTCAAAGACATGGAACCCTATCATTACGTTACCATACTATGGGAGTAGCAATAGAAATTTTGAAGGTCCGACCCACAATTTTTCTACCAACTGCTTTTAAGGTCCTCCCCAGAGAACCCATGAGGGCCTCCCTCATGGGTATATAACAATCAATAAGAAGAGTTACTATTTTTATGTGAGTCACAAAACCCCAACGTGTGACCAGAATACTGAGCAGCGAGAAGGTCCTCCACATGTTTTAGTCCCCCCTGATGGTCCTCCCAAGGGTATATGTTGAAAAAACTTTCCATGGACTGGGAAATCATATTAATATGGTAGTCTTCGCCATTATAGTTGCAACATCGAAGGTCCTCCCCATAGTGACATCTCATCATGACAAGAAGATCCTCCCCTTTCTTGGTCCTTCCCTAAAGGTCCTCCCCAGGGGTTACATTGCAGCGATATTTCACACAACCATGCATCAGATTATGGTGGTAGTCCTCGCCACTGTAATAGCGGAGGTCCTCCTGCATAGACATCAGGCAACGAGAAGGCCCTCCCATCATTGCGGTACATTCTGAATTCTCTCCATAGTGTGTTCCCCATAGATATTCTCACTATGATAGCTTTGATGTTTTTACTTGCCATCATGAAAAATATGATGTTAGTCCTCGCCATCATGGCCTCCATTGCGAAGGTCCTCCCTATAATGGTCATAAGCAACAAGACGTTCCTCCCCTTGTAGAAATGTGTCCTGAAGGCCCTATAAAGGATGCACACCGAATGTAAAACCGTGACGTTTATCCACGCCACCATGATAGTCATTCTGAAAGCCCGCTCCATAATTCCCTTGAACACCAGGAAGGTCCTCCCATTGTTGCAGTCCACTCTGAAGGTCCTCCCATGGGTATGCACTATAGAATTATTTCAAGAAGTTGGACATAAATCCATGATGGTAGTCATTTCCACTATAGTGCCAATGGTGGAGGTCCTCCTCATAGTGATATATCATACTGACAAGGCAGAGGAACTCAGAAGGAGGGAATCAAGAATTTCTGATTCCCAATCAGTTATCAAGGCCATCCTTCTTCAATTAGGTAACGGTCTGGGATAATGTTCATCCTATGAGCCTCTATGGAGCCACCCATATAAATATTTGATCCCTACCACCCCCCAAACCTCCAATCATACTATCAAGGAGCATCTCAGTCAGACTGATCGTGTAGATCAATCACTGGCGGAGGAACATGCTGATATATTCCACTTGAGGAAATGGCTAGCTAGGGATGATATACCAGTAATGTTTTGGACCAAGGACACCTCTCAGTTCTACATACCTATAGAGTTATTGGAAGGAAGAATAAATGACATCTGCTCCAATATTTAGACAACCCTTCGCTGGATGAAATTAAATGTCTTACCATATGAAGGGTATGTAGATAATGTCAAGACAATAAGAGAGATCTTACGTCGCATTGACCTAGAAGTCCTTACTTCATCGCAACGACCGCTATCAGAGAGGTAAAAAAGGACGTTGAGTCAACCAACCTCTGTTCACTACACAAATTGAGTCACCTTATTGATGACTCTCAGAAAGGAGTTCATATACAAGGATGGGGAGAACATTTGGATCTAAATTTCAGTCCACTCCCCATCCAGTAGAACCCGTTTAGTTTAAGGTCATGAAATTCCATAAATTCAAGACCATAATCATCTGAAGTCCCTATTCAGGAGGGGCAACACATGTGAACGAAACAGGCCTTGAGTAAATCTCAAACGTGTCAGGCCCGACGAGAGAGAACCATTAACAAACTCCTGAATCAGGCTACATAAAACATTTAGCATGATTCTCGCCTATGAAAATCCAATCAGTGATCATTTCTATCTTCCACAAATAGAATTAATTCACATGTGAACATGACAGTAGGACCATCTCACCCTTGAATGGGAGAATTTGAGACCAGGAAGGAAGCCATAATAGCAGTATCTACCTCAATAAGACACCAACCCCATCCTATATTTATGGGAGAATTTTTTTAAAAAAATTCCCCCATAAGACAAGAAAAAATTTGTAGAGGTTCGGATACCAAGGAACAGAGCCTTACCCAGCCCCTAGGGCTGGAGGCATTTTTACATCATGAACAACCCCCCCCCCCCCCCACGAGAATCAGTATTCAATCGTTTGGGGATGGTAGTCAGAGGAATATTTTCCTTTACAGTCCCATCCTTTTTAGCATCATC